>CAMAPF010000921.1:6935000-7437500 GCA_945859915.1 Cuscuta epithymum | reverse complement strand
ATACGCTTCTTCTTCCACTTGGCTCTCATGCTGGAGTGTTTTGTTTGCTTTCACAGAGAAACTTGATTCTTAGCGGCCGATACAAAAACGTCTCCTACTATAACCACTCCTAATATTAAGCATTATTCACATATTAGTTTTTAATTGCAATATTCACCTGTTGTAATTTTATTGTACTTTAAAATGTACACATTCTCTCATACAAAAGTGAGAGAATTGAAAAGTGCAATATCTCTCTCAAAATAGTGCATCTCCGGAAACCCGAGCTGCACAAATCACAATTGCATCATGTTAACACCAGAAGTGCAATATATACTTCCAAAAGTGCATATTAGAAGCCGATGTGTACTTTTTCTTCTTAGGAAAAGTGCACTATGTGTGATAAATTTTAAATGCATGCTGAACCAGGGAGCGGTTCTGGTAAGAACAGACTCCCAGGAAAAAATGACAATGAATCTGAACCATGGGATTGTATTATGCGGAACTGAATTTTGCATTTGATGAAACTGAAATGTGCAGTAGATGATATTGAAATGTGCAAAATAAAAAATTTAAACTCAAGTGTGCATTAGATGAAACTGAAATGTGTGAAATAAAAGGTACAATGTCACGCCCCGGTCTGGCCGGACACGCTAACAACTGCCGTACAATCCGATTAAGGCAACCGCAGTTCACCTTACTCGAACCGTGCAAGGCGTACATGAATACCATTCACACAAGTACATCCATAAACAATCATAAGTAAAGCATTTCAAAATACGCAGCGGAATACAAATACTTTTAAAAGTCAAATGCCACACAAGGCGAACATGAGCACGCAGACTCTCAAATCATTTATAGTTCTAAATAGTCCCATGAGCATTATTTTATTTATATCAAAATAGAACTGGAAGAAGCACGAACCACGTCCTCTCTCCATAGATCACCCGAAGCAACGGGAACAGGAAGCAAGCTCTAGCTTCTACCTGAAAACTGTGAGGTGGCCTCCCCCGTGAAGGGGAGGTCAGTACTTGGAAACATTTGACAAGTACAATGACAACTATACTGAATATAATCCATGTTTCAAACACAAGACCCTCAACATAGGGTGATACTATATTATGGGCATAACCTATAGCTACCCCGTTTCAAATCACTTGTATAGAATATATATACCAAGTCAAATAGCCATCCCGTAGGTCCATTTGTATTTCAAAACAATTCCCCTTGTATAGCCCTTGGCCTATTCTTGCATATAGCAATCTCGAGAGGTTACCTCACCCCTAGTCTAAACCCAACTCCATCGAGAGGGTTACACAAATTATCCTTTGTACTCATCCATGTTAGACTTACACACCCTATGGTGTATTCATTCATTTTGGGCTTACACACCCAGTATAATATCTTTGATTCATTTAGGGCTTACACACCCCGTATAATCTTAGTTCGTGTAGGGCTTACACACCCCGTATAATACTTTACTCATTTAGGGCTTACACACCCCGCGTAATACTTTATTCGTGTAGGGCTTACACACCCCGTATAATACTTTATTCATGTAGGGCTTACACACCCCGCGTAGTATCCTTTATTCTTTAGGGCTTTTTACACACCCCGCGTAATGCTTCATTCATGTAGGGCTTACATACCCTGCGTAATATCCTTTACTCGTTAGGGCTTACACACCCCGCGTAATACTTTATTCATGTAGGGCTTACACACCCTGTATATGTTTCATTCGTTTAGGGCTTACGCACCTCGTATATATATCCCCGTATACTCATTGTATACGAGCAATCATAATCTATCAACCTCGGGCTAGTCTTCATCAAGACTCCCCGGGCTGCCTTCATATAGTCTAGGTAGACTCCACCATTTCCTTTGAGTGTGACTGTAGTCCATCTCTCATTCTAAGTTCATGCCTATTTTATTCAATACTAAAGATAGCACACACAATTAATCACTACGGATTCATTTCACTTTGATCATATCAATAACTCAAGTATTCCTTACTTCACATTTAATCACTTTGCCTAACCACATAGGTATCCATATATCCCTTTTTACGATCTTATGGAATCACACATTTATCAACATTTGTCTATATCATTCTAATCCTCAATATCAATTCGATAATTAATATATTTCAAGGATTTCTTCCCTCATGCATAATACCTTTGCTTATCCACCCTTGTAATATCATGTATCAATTTATATGACCACATAGCAACACATTTATTCACATTGAGGTATATCATTTAATTCCATCAAAATCATAATTTGATTACTTAGGTAATCTCATGCTCAACTCACGAGTTATAGACAATATAGTCAGCCATCCTCACCTTAGATATGCCCAGCAAGGTTGCCTATTGAAGCCCCATCGTTAAACCTTCGATCGGGAATGATACGAAACAAGCTTAGCTGGCAGAGGGCAAAAGCCGCCCGGCTTTCGGGCCCTGCAGCACGAAAACAGCACCTAGAAGTGGCGGTTTCCGGCGATTTCGATTCCTGTCGATTCAACAACTCTTCTAAGTTAATTACCAAAACTTTATATCATATTTATAAACTTTTAAACGTGTATAAAATCCCCTAGAATCCATCATATGATTTCTATAAAATCATATATGAAAACTATATAATACGAAAGAACAAGAACCGGAGCTACATGGTTCTTACCGCTAGGCTTCATTTTCTCTTGGATTCTCTTCTCTTCTTCACTCCCTTTTCTCCCTGAGGCTCTTGTGTGCGTAGAACACTCTCCAAGGCACTCCCTCCTTTCTATGGTTCACGTAAACATCCCAAGTGAGAGGATAAGGAGACTCCCCTCCCTTATCTTCTATTTTTAGAAGGTTGGATCGATTTTATTTGGGTTCGGTTCACAGGTTGCCTCCTTTTTATTTAATCCAGTCCAACACTATTTTATAGCTTACTCCTCCTCATTATTATGGGTTACAGTTTATATGGAATACCCCAAATTAAAGTGTAGGGAACCCTTCACCCTTATAATTGTTCGGCCCGACTAATTGTATATTACTTACTTCTTATCCTTGGGCTTTTTATTTAATTTATCTTGGTCCAAGAATATATATTAGTTAGTCCCTCCCCATGTTTGGAGTCCGACCCACAATTTAATTAATCGGTATTAATTTAATCAATTAATCATTTCTAGTATGATTAATATACTTGTAACTAGTTTTCAAAGTGAATACACATTCATGACTTTAACTAATCAACCCTGTTGAAATTAGTATTTGTACTTTCACTTAGATTTTAATATCAATGGATTAATAAATCCAAGTTTAAATTGGGAGCGGTGTCACAAGTTCACCCCCCCCCCCCCCCCCCCCTTAATAGGAATTTCGTCCCCGAAATTCACGTCGCCATTTCATTTTAACCGGTGTCACTCTATTCTTGGAGTACATACTGATGGTCCCGGATAGAGGTAAAAGTCTAGAGGGGGGGGGGGGGGGGGGGGGGGGGGGGATGAATAGACTTTTAAAGCTTTTTTCAGCTTTAAGAACTCTTCTCCTCTAGATGAGTTGATCTATAATCTTTTGGGAGATTAATAGATGCACATCGGAAGTCTTTAACCTCTTGATTATCAGTATGAGACAACTTTCTAGTTTGAGTGATGTTTGAACTCTAAACAGTGAGCAGTTGGCTTGGCAGTTGCCTGGATGGCAGGGAACTGCTGAGGCAACTGCTAGTGGAAAATAGGAGTTTGGGGTTGATGATTATATGGCCTTGTACAGAATGATGAGGGCTTACTGAATATGTGCTGAGCTGGAGATGAAAAGGGGTTTTGCCTGAGTAGAGGTCTGAGCAGTTGGGTAGACTCAGGAAACTGCTAGCCACCTGCTGAGTATGAAAGAAGTATTTCTGAGAACTGGCAAACCAGACCTTTTAGTAGTGGTATTCCAAAGCTCGTGTGAAATAGTTGTCTCAAGGAAAAGTAAGTTATTAAGCAGTAGGATGAGCAGTAGAGTCAATTAAGACTACTGCTCAGGATGCTGCTGGCAAACTACAATTCCTCTAGTGAGAAGTGTTGGGTGTGTGCTCTGTTGAGTAAGAGAAAATCAACACACGATATATCCTGGTTCAGAGGTGGTGTAATCCTCCTACATCCAGTCCCACCCTATTTCAGATGGATTTCCACTAAAGTATTAAGCCCAATACACTTAGTGCCAATCTAGCCTTTACAACACTCAGGCCTAGATTGAAGGTTTTTCACGATGAGTATAACACCACTCAAAGTTACTTAGTCCTTAGACTTTTCTCAAATGATCCAGTGGGGATCAAAAGGTACTCTATCTATCTAACCACACTTTAGGATCCGAACAACTGTTCTCCTAAGTGTTTACAACCACTTGTAAAATACAAGGAATTTCTGGCCACCAACTAAAATCTAAGCTCTAAAAATATAACAATGTATGATCTAGTCTAAGAGCTTAGTGAAGCATGAGTCAAAGCAGAGAGTGAAGTTGTGATCAAGCACTTTCTCCTTTGCTAGATATACTTTGTGATTATAGAATCTCTTTGCTTTGAACTCAATGACTTGGTTTTTGAACTCATGCCTCTGCCTTTATTTATAGGCATCTCCGGTAGATTAAGTTCATCCGTTGGTTGAGATGATTTAATCTTGTTCGTTGAATCTTGGTTTCAGAAGATAACAACTTGTTACTTGTCTTCTTCATTGGAGCTGGTTGATGATCAACTTGTACGTAGGATATGTTTGGCCCATACCCTAGGTTTTGTCTTCGCTGTTCACCTAGTCATTAGGTCTTGGCATTGTCTTGCAACTACACTCGTGTAGTAAAGTGTGTGAACCAGCTACACTTTGTGTAGTAAAATATGTGAACCAGGTTATTTTGTACCAAGCAAATTTTGTACTGGTAGGATCTTTAAAATATCCCATAAAGGTAAAATGAAAATTACCTTATTGCATTTTGTTTTTTCCAGTACAACTTAATTGGTACAAAATATTACATTATTAATTTGTCACATATTTTACTAGTTGATCTTTTGACGTGACATGATTAATCTTTGTATCAGATAAAATTATACTGGTTGGATTTAAACATCCATGTAAGGTAAAGACATTTTTACCTTATTGCCCTTTATTCTTTCCAGTATGTTTTATTTGGTACAGAAATTGTACATTTGTTGTGTCTTTGTCACTTTTTGGTTTTGTACAACTAGCTATCTTAACTGGTAGGATAACAGATCCTATTAAGGTAAAAATTATTACCTTATTGCATTTTGTATTCCAGTTTAAGTAATTAGTTGTACGATTTATTTTTGTGTTCATTTTTTTTGTAACAAATAAATTTAACTGGTAGGATCTATAAGAAATTTTTTTAAGGTAATAAAATATTGCCTTATTGCATTTTATGTTTTCCAGTTATATTTATTTGTTAATTGTTTAATTTGAACACGACACTTTCAGATAATTTTATTTGTACCGCCATATAATATTTTGAAGGCTACAAAAGATGGGGGATATCAAAACTATGACATCATCAAAACTATTTATCAAAATCTAGGGTTTAACACATACTTTTCCAAGTTTCTACGTTGACTTGATCTTTTTATAAAATATCTTAACCACTGTATCATTGTTGCCCTTTGGCATTTTCATTCATATTCTCGTACTCTTTTGGTTTACTTCATTTGGATGTTACTACATCTAACTATAGAAAAACAAGTCCTTCCCTACTTGGGCGTCAATTCTTCCTAGAATTCCTAAGTGGCCCTAACTAGTTTGGGTTTAGATCTTTGGCATGTGAATCTGACAATTCACACCCAAAGTCCTAAATAACATTTTTCTATAACCTTCGACTTGAAGGTTCCCTAGTATACTAGACAGCATACCCCGATGTAAAACTTACTTACTCACATACCGTTATGTAGTTGGCCCGTGAGCCCGTGTTCATATTTCTTTTCATTCATGATTAGCACGACACAACCCGTAGGTCTTATTATTTATACGAGACTTGTCACCGCCATCCGAGGCCTCATCGGGTCCTCGGGCCGGAGTCCAACATCCCGCCCCTGGACTAATACCCATCATCCCGTATGAAGGTAAGGCCCATTCGGGGTCCTATCTTATGTGTTACCGCTGTCGGAGCCTCGTGAGGTCTCCAATTCGGATTCCACCCTTACACGTGATCACGTTGCAAGTCCATGCTATCCAACCCCGCTCTCTAGAGTCGGGAAGGGCCATGGTCCTTACTCATTACCATAATTCAACTGGCTATCCTCAAAAACTACCAAAAACACCCGAAGGTCAATCCTATATCTAGGATCAATTTATTATTCACTTTTATCTTGGATATTCCTTAAGGCCTACCCCCTAGTATAACTTAAAGGGGAAAAGTGTCAAATAGGCCCCCCTACTAATACGAAAAAGTCAATTAAGCCCCCGAACTCAAAAAACATCCAATTAAGCCCACGAACTAAATATAACGAGGCAAACCAGTCCTTTTAGCAGGATATTAACCGTTACCAGTTAAGTTGCCTGTGTGGCAAATGATGTGGCATGCTTTTACATTTTCTTTTTCTCTTTTTCTCTTTCTTTCCTTTGTTCCTTATCTCTTTTTAACCGCTTAATTATCTGCTAAAAGGACTGTTTTGCCTCGTTTTTTATAGTTCGTGGGCTTAATTGGATGTTTTTTGAGTTCGGGGGCTTAATTGACTTTTTAGTATTAGTATGGGGGCCTATTTGATAGTTTTCCCTAACTTAAAGTTATACATGTCCACCTTAGCATCTCTTAAGACTAATTAAGGTTCAATATCTCACAATCCGAATCCTTAGGATTAATCCTACCATTATTCGTATTTACCTCCCGGCTAGTATTTTCATACTAGTTGGGTAGATCAAGGATAATCGAGTCCTCAACTCATGTCGTCTTTCAATACCTCATCAAGATACAAACCATAGACGAGCCTTAAGTCTATGATCGATACATCGGTTTAGTCACCTCGGGTCCTCCCTTAAGGACTGTCCGAAGCATGACCCGAATTTCATCATCTTCCAGTTACGCTAACTGTCTCACATACAATGCTCCCCGTGGAAACGACCCAATATTTGCACGGTAGCTATTGCTATAGGAAAGATTTCCACGTATCAAACATCGGTCCCAACTCTCGTGGGATTTCGAAAATGAGTAGTCATCCTTAACTCTAATGTTCTCCTCCCATACCCGTACTACCCACCCATAGGTGGATGGACAAAATCACTGAACTTCCATTTAGTTTCTCAGATTCTGGTTACCCCTCTGTGAGTTCCTGTTACTCATACAATAATGTGTAACATATAAGGCGAAACAGTTTGGTGTCGCGACCATCATATTGGTCTTATTTGTACCAAACTATATTACTCGGTGATAATCAACCACCGGTTACACCCCATTGCTTAAGCCTTACATAGACTCCTCGTTAACGATTACTTATGTCAATCTCTAAATGCTCAATTACAACTCGGAGCGTAGGCCATGCCCTTATTTCCCCCGAGTTCTCAATCTCACGTTTAATAGCCAACTCTTGTACCATGCTTCACAAATCATCCCTTCTCAAGGATATATTCTATGGGGTCCAATTCGTACCTAACGATATTAGACTTTACACTCAATCTCCTTTATTCACTACTACCATGACGTAATAGTATGTACCGACCGCTATATCACCTCAATTTACAAGTGCCCCTCTCACACTTGCTCAACATGCCTCCACATCAAGGATGATTCCATCATCCCCTTTGCGCAACTTTAGTGTTCCTACACCTCAAATCGATGCAAGACATCCTCACCTTCATCGTGGTACACTTCAAGCCTCAAAGGACGTCTCGGGCTCAAACCATATGAAGGTTGTTCGTCCCTTCCATAAATTGCCTGGTTTGCAAACTTAGAGTTTAACTTACAAGGAATTTCCCAAATGCCGGCCGGTTTCCATGAAAGCCGGCCGGTTTTCATACCCAAATCGAGGCCTGCAATTAATTTCCCCTGTAAGCCGGCCGGTTTCCATGAAAGCCGGCCGAGGTTTGGCAGCGTAGCTTTAATCCAGACTTTAATCCCAAAGCCGGCCGGTTTCCATGAAAGCCGGCCGGTGTTCAACCCCGCAGTTTAAATCGTTTAATTCAACCCAAAAGCCGGCCGGTTTTCTCTGCCGCAGGTTAATTCGATTTATTTATCCCCAAAACCGGTCGGGCTTTGCCAAAGCCGGGCGGTTCCTGAGTGTTTCAAAAGCTTCACGGTTCTCGTAAGCCGGCCGGTCTTTACAAAAGCCGGCCGGGTTTTGCTGCCGTAGCTTAATTCCCATTTAATTCATGCATAAGCCGGCCGGGTTTTACCCAAAGCCGCTCGGTTTTTGTCATTCCCAAAGATGTTCCTCGTTTTCCCTGCCAAAACCGTCCGATTTTCCCTTAGGCCGGCCGACAATTGACCCCTGGAACCTGTATTACTTAAACATGCATTTAAATGAAGTTTTTAAGAAGGAATACCTATAAGGTGGTCGCGTCCATGCAAGAACTTGCCTCCTTTCTCGTGTGAACTCATCGTTGAATTCTTCTTTGATTCCTGGAGTGTATGTTGCTCACATTATCTCCTATACGTCGTGTGCTCGCTTGAGACGGCCCCGCTAGGTTCATATCTCCCACGGTTCCTCCATTAGCTCCTGAAGTAGTGTTACTTCCCCGTTGAGGACAATGGAACTTCATGTGTCCCGCATCCCCACAAAAGAAACACCTCTTTGGTTCACGACAAGTCCCATAGTGGTACTTATCACCTCTTCGCACCCTAGAACTTAAGGATTTCCCTCCTTGGATCACGGACCCTTGATTGTACGTTGACGGTGGCATAGGCATTTTAAGACCTCTCTCCACCCCGATACTTTGCCTTTTGCTTTGATCATGAGAATCACTGATTTCCCACATCCTCTTTCTAGCCTCCTCGGCGTCTTTAGCCTTTTTTTCTTCCCACAACTCTTCCCCAATAAGGCCTCGTGTCACCACCTCATTAAAAGTCATGTTCTTTTGGTACGCCGCCCTCTCACGCACCTCCAAATTCAACGCGTTCCAGAAGTGGTCAACCATACGGTCCTCATTCTTTGCATATTCAGGAAGATATCTAGCTAAGTCTCGGAACTTTTGTTCCAATTGTTTGATGGTAGTGTACTCCCTCCTCTTTTGATTTACTTCAAAGGAAGAGTAGTATTGTCTATAGAATTCAAGCTCGAAGTTGTCCCACGTGACGTCTCTGTTGTACTTCCCCTTGACACCCTCCCACCATGTTGAAGCTAATCCCTCCAACATTCTAGTGGCAACCCTCATCTTTAGGTTAGCCGTCAATTGCATATCATCGGCTGCCTCATTAAGCCTCTTAACCCATTCATCGGCCTCAGATATATCCCCCGTTCCATCAAACGGTTTACATCCGAGTGCCCTTGCCTCTTTAAGATAGTTAGAGACCCTTATAATAGGACTCTCGGTACTTGGATCTCTAGTACTCTCCCTATGTGCCTCGCACGCGTTACGACTTCCCCTCTTGGAAGCCACTTGTCCAATTCGCCTCTCTTGGCGTTGTTTCTCTCTTAGTTCTCGTTCACGTTGGTATTTTTCAAATACCTGACTAATTCCATCCAAGGAAACATCATTGTCCTCCTCACTAATAAAATCATCACTCTCATCATATGAGGTTTCAGAAGGTTCTGTTTCGGGTATATACGTTGAGTCTTCTTCAGACTCCCAAGACCTATACTCGGTCTCCAATTGTACGCTATCCATCGTTTGGATCCCTTGGCCTCCTCGGCCACTCCCTTTTCCTCTAGATACTCTAGAGTTTCCCTGGTTGACATGCCCAGTTCCTCCCGGTGCACGCCCTATCCGATCTTTCCTAGTTATCATGCCTCCACCTCGCGTTTCTGAAAGAAATTTTTGGAATGAGTCATCAGACTCGTTGCAATGTCAACTGACAGATAAGTACCTAAGACACCACTTGGCTCAAATCACCGCCATACCAATTGCTAAGGGGCCCGTCTTAACAATTATAGACTTTGCAACTCAAGTACCAAAGGCTCTTTCAGTACAAAACTTTTATGCTCATGGTTTCCAAAATGATTTTGAAGAAAACACTTTTGAGAAACTTCATTATGAAGTTTATGGACTAAGTCTCTGATACCATTTAATTGTCACGCCCCTGTTTGGCCGGACACGCTAACAACCGCCGCACAATCCGATTAAGGCAACCACAGTTCACCTTACTCGAACGGTGCAAGGCGTACATGAATACCATTCACACAAGTACATCCATAAACAATCATAAGTAAAGCATTTCAAAATACGCAGCGGAATACAAATACTTTTAAAAGTCAAATGCCACACAGGGCGAACATGAGCACACAGGCTCTCATATCATTTATAGTTCTAAATAGTCCCATGAGCATTATTTTATTTATATCAAAATAGAACTGGAAGAAGCACAAACCACATCCTCTCTCCATAGATAACCCGAAGCAATGGGAACAGGAAGCAAGCTCTAGCTTCTACCTGAAAACTGTGAGGTGGCCTCCCCCGTGAAGGGGAGGTCAGTACTTGGAAACATTTGACAAGTACAATGACAACTATACTGAATATAATCCATGTTTCAAACACAAGACCCTCAACATAGGGTGATACTATATTATGGGCATAACCTATAGCTACCCCGTTTCAAATCACTTGTATAGAATATATATACCAAGTCAAATAGCCAACCCGTAGGTCCTTTTGTATTTCAAAACAATTCCCCTTGTATAGCCCTTGGCCTATTCTTGCATATAGCAATCTCGAGAGGTTACCTCACCCCTAGTCTAAACCCAACTCTATCGAGAGGGTTACACAAATTATCCTTTGTACTCATCCATGTTGGACTTATACACCCTACGGTGTATTCATTCATTTTGGGCTTACACACCCAGTATAATATCTTTGATTCATTTAGGGCTTACACACCCCATATAATCTTAGTTTGTGTAGGGCTTACACACCTCGTATAATACTTTACTCTTTTAGGGCTTACACACCCCGCGTAATACTTTATTCGTGTAGGGCTTACACACCCCGTATAATACTTTATTCATGTAGGGCTTACACACCCCGCGTAGTATCCTTTATTCGTTAGGGCTTACACACCCCGCGTAATGCTTCATTCATGTAGGGCTTACACACCCCGCGTAATATCCTTTACTCGTTAGGGCTTACACACCCCGCGTAATACTTTATTCATGTAGGGCTTACACACCATGTATATGTTTCATTCGTTTAGGGCTTACACACCCCGTATATATATCCCCGTATACTCATTGTATACGAGCAATCATAATCTATCAACCTCGGGCTAGTCTTCATCAAGACTCCCCGGGCTGCCTTCATATAGTCTAGGTAGACTCCACCATTTCCTTTGAGTGTGACCGTAGTCCATCACTCATTCTAAGTTCATGCCTATTTTATTCAATACTATAGATAGCACACACAATTAATCACTACGGATTCATATCACTTTGATCATATCAATAACTCAAGTATTCCTTACTTCACATTTAATCACTTTGCCTAACCACATAGGTATCTATATATCCCTTTTTAAGATCTTATGGAATCACACATTTATCAACATTTGTCTATATCATTCTAATCCTCAATATCAATTCGATAATTAATATATTTCAAGGATTTCTTCCCTCATGCATAATACCTTTGCTTATCCACCCTTGTAATATCATGTATCAATTTATATGACCACATACCAACACATTTATTCACATTGAGGTATTTCATTTAATTCCATCAGAATCATAATTTGATTACTTAGGTAATCTCATGCTCAACTCACGAGTTATAGACAATGTAGTCAGCCATCCTCACCTTAGATATGCCCAACAAGGTTGCCTATTGAAGCCCCATCGTTAGACCTTCGATCGGGAATGACACGAAACAAGCTTGGCTGGCAGAGGGCAAAAGCCGCCCGGCTTTTGCAAAAGCTGCCCGGCTTTCGGGCCCTGCAGCACGAAAACAGCACCTAGAAGTGGCGGTTTCCGGCGATTTCGATTCCTGTCGATTCAACAACTCTTCTAAGTTAATTACCAAAACTTTATATCATATTTATACACTTTTAAACGTGTATAACATCCCCTAGAATCCATCATATGATTTCTATAAAATCATATATGAAAACTATATAAAAAGAAAGAACAAGAACCGGAGCTACATGGTTCTTACCGCTAGGCTTCGTTTTCTCTTGGATTCTCTTCTCTTCTTCACTCCCTTTTCTCCCTGAGGCTCTTGTGTGCGTAGAACACTCTCCAAGGCACTCCCTCCTTTCTATGGTTCACGTAAACATCCCAAGTGAGAGGATAAGGAGACTCCCCTTGTCACGCCCTGATACGTCCGTATTTTGACACGTATTTGATGCGTGTTGAGATCGTCTTTTGATGATTTTCCTAGTTTTAAGGTGTTACAAGTCTCAATTTTAGCTCAAGTTATGTTTACCGGGCGATGGTTCGAGTTTTGTGTTGTTTGTAGTCAATATCAGGGAATTTGAGCCCGGCACCGGCACTTGAGGAACAATCGGGATGATTTGAGAAGCATTTGAGAATGATTTGATAGCTTTGGAGGTCACCGGAAGATTCACGATGAAGATTTGAAGGAAAAAGAGCTCTAGGATTGGCTTCGGGATCAAAAGAAGATGAATGAAGCTTGAAAACGACGATCAGGATGACCTTCTGTCAATCGTTCAAGCATATCTCTTTGTATAAACATCCAATGTACACGATTCAAGTTCCATATGAAATCTAACTTCAAGAGCTACAAATGATATGAAGACACCTTTGCGAGAATCTGAGAGGAAGAAGGTGAAAACAGACGATGAAGTCAGATGATCTCTGCTGCGATTTCAGAAAGACACCTTCCACCGTTTTGATCATATCTCTTGATTGGATGATTCAAATCACATTCGGCAAATTGGGTTGGATATAGGACTTCATTATCTACAACTTTCATGAAGGAGGTTTTGTCAAATTCGGAAGTTAAGTAGGCACGATCGTGCCCTCAAAGTCAGACACGATCGTGCCTGAAGAGAAAACCACCGCGAAGTTACTGCCTTCCAGGCACGATCGTGCCTGGAGGGAGGCACGATCGTGCCTGCCCAAAATGCGCGTTTTTGCTCCGGAGGCACGATCGAAGGCACGATCGTGCCTGACATCGTGCCTGGTTCCGAAAATCCTAATTCAGCTCAAATTTCACCCGATTTTTCTATTTAAACAGCCTGTAAACCCCTGTTTTAAATGGGGGAGCTTAGAGAGAGTGCCTAGCACGAATTTTAGAGGGCTTTTCAGCCTTGTTCATCAATCTTTTGGTATTCTTTGTAAGTTCCACCTTTTTAATTAATGACAATTAATTCTTTTTATTCTAATTCTATTGATTCTTCAATTATGAATTGTGAGTAGTTTTAATTAGGGATTTGAGATTAATGAAGCGGTTAATCATGATGTATGGCTAGATTCTTTTCGGTTTAATTGCATGAATGCCGTTTAATTTGTGTTTGAATAATTTAATTGATATTTTTTGTAACCTAGAATCGCGACTAGAATTACAATTGCATGTAGAATAAATTAAGAGAGATCTAATTTGTTCTAGGGCACATTCACACACACTTAATCGTTCGCTAAGAGATTAGTAGCGATTAAGGGGCCGTAAGCTCGCTCGTTTTGGCAATAATTTAGGATCCTGTCGCATGAGAGATCAGCCTGATCCCCTAAATTATAGTACTCTACGCCGCGAGAGCGGTAAGAACTTAGTAATGATTAGCTAGGCTCAATTAAATTAATTTCATGTAATTAGGCCTGATCTGCCAGAAATCTGGTTACCCCGGAATCGATCCCTGTTCCCTTCGTCATTAATTAGAAAGAACCCCCTAGGTTAATTGTTCGCATTAGTTTTATTTTCCAAACCAACCAATCTCGCACGACGCTTTTATTTTATTTTCTTTTTAAATCGCTGAATTTAATTAATTCTTGATTCCCTTTTGTCCGTCCCTGTGGAGACGATACTCGTACTTACACCACTATATTACGATCTATTTTAAGTGCGAGAAAACACTCATCACGCCCCGGACCTATCCGGACACGTCAACAACCCGCCGTACAATACGAATAGTCAACCGCAGTCCAACACATTCATATTATACAAGGCGTCTTGAATATCATTCACACATATACATCCATAAACAAACATAATAAGTAATTCATAACGCAGCGGAAAACATTGTTTTAAACAAGAAGGCCACACAAGGCATTTCATGAGCACGCAGGCTCCATAGTAAAATATCCATGAGCAAATTAATTAGTGTTCAAATCAGAATGGAGGAAGCACGAACCACGTCTTCTCTCCAAAGGATCACCCGAGCAACGGGCACAGGTAGCAAGCTCGAGCCTCAACCTGAAATGGTGGTGGGACGCCCCCGAAGGGGTCAGTACTCTATACGGCTATAAAATACTGGTGTGGATGGCATCTAAGGGATATACAACAAGTATTTCAAACACAAGACCCTCAAATAGGGTGATAATACAATATAGTGGTAACCCTAAGTTACCCCGTTTGATAATATACTTACTTTATATAAAAGTCAAGTAATCGGCTCGTGGGCCCATGTTCATTTAGAAATCACCATTCCCATTCCCCGTGACTATAAGCCACGACAATTCATAGAGTTCATCACATTACTATTGCATAGCGAGGGCTCGGCCCAACTACATTTCTATGCAAATCACAATTTACATGGCAAGGTCTCGGACCAACTACATTTCCATGCAAATCACAATTACATGGCAAGGGCTCGGCCCAACTACATTTCCATGCAATCATAGAGTCCGGCTCTAATTCCTCATTATAGTCCAATTCCTAAGCAAACCTATGCCTAGAATTGACATCTCAATAATATACCTTGAGTCATTCTTAATGACTGCCCATAACTTACTCTTAGCTTCATACTAAGTCATTTTATGCACTTGAAGTACATTCAAGTGCATTCCATACAATCCAATACTTAGGATCAATTCTATCAACAATTTCAATTAATCACTAACTAGTATTTCAATACTATTAAGATTATTGTCATCATACAAATATCCTCATTTTGTAATTCTCTACATATTTATAAGTATGTAGCAGCAACTTAAATATTCAACTTCAATACATAAATATCCATTTATGTATCCACATATTTCATACATGAGTAAAATCCCCATTTCACAAAATAGTTCATTTATAACTCATTTAATCTCATATTATTCATACATCCTCAAATCATTTCCAATTTCATTCTTTGGGAACTATATCAATATTTCATCAATATTTAATCATAATAATCCATGAAAAATTATGATTTAGGCATTTAGGTAATCTCATGCTTAACCTACAAGTTGTAAGCAATTAGATGTCGATCCTCACCTTAATTGAGCTTTAAACTTTTCCTTCTTGATCCAATGGTCAAAGCTCCGGTCAAGGTGGATTATGAACTGATTCCTTGCTTAAATATGAGTGTTAAACAGCCTCCTCAAAGTGCTAGCTCAACCCCTAAATGTCGATACGAAAACAGCCCCTAGAACGGGTGTTTTTTTCCGGCGAATTCGTTCCCTAACCTTTCAAGGTTTTGTCTAGGTTAGTATCTAACCTTTCCAACAATTAAAGTCACTATATAATAACATTTTATACACTTCAATCAGTGTATAATAGTTCTTCAATCATTTATATGATTTAGACAATAGAGAGGAAGGTTTTGGATTCAAACTTACTTTGAATACAAAAACGTATTCTGCGAGGTTGTGTTTTGCTCGGACTATTGGGAAGCCTTTCACTACTCCGATTGATGCAAACCAGACCTTCACGGATTCCTCGTCTTGAGAGCTTTCTGTTGGTATCTCGCACGCCTTATTTGGATGTGTATAACTCGAGATATGGAGCAAACAAGTAACCTTACGCACTGGGAAGACTACCTGCGGACAGCCCTCTTCCTTCCTTCTCTCTTGAGTTGTGTGGATCCTTTTGCTCCCTTATCTATTTGGGGTTCGAATGGGGTGTAGGGGGAGTGTATAGGAGACCTTAAACATTCTAAAAGAGCATGTGTCTCACAAAAGGACATGGGAGATATTTGGTTTGAAATCAAATATGGGGTGGACCTCCCCCTTTTGTTTTCTCTTGGAGTTTTTGTGCATGTGAGCCAAGGGTCCGCCCCATATAGTCTTCTCAGCTCTTTTCATTTGTTTTGCAGGTACTAATTCCATGTGGAATGGTTCCCAATTGATCCCATTCAACTTGGGGTCCAAAATATCTACCAATACTTCCCAAAATGGGAAGATGGGTCCTATTGTTTTATCTTTTGTCAAAAGATGTCTTTTTGTACTCATCCTAATTTATTTAGAACAAGTCAACTTCCTTCATCACATTATTGATCTCCAATATGTGTAGGTTTATCACAATAATTTACTTGATGGATATCATAGAAAGAAAATCCTACTCCCATTATTTAGCTCAATAATGCCAAAGATGGGGCTATAGGCATTTGTATTCTTCTTTAATCATTCTATCACTTATTTGACATTTGTCATACATATTTTTGGGCTACTAGCCGTGTGGGTCACTCCCGAGTGGGTCTAGAACGCCATTCTCGAATACTTGCTATTTTTAGCAGGTTGGGCCCAAAATAATGTTTGGGCCGCCCGACCTTCCTCAAATTGTCTTGAAAGATTATGTAACATTATTTAGATAATGTTGGGCTCTTATGTTCATTAATAAGGCCCAAATAAGTATTTGCAAACCCGACACTAATATACGAGTTTGAACAATACAAAAATCAATCATGCGCTACGTAAAACATTAATCGTTTTACAATTGTTTGGAAATCGAAAATTCAATACATAGAAATTAATTTTTTTTATATTGAGTTTTTCAAGGACGTTCGGGTGCGGTGTCATAAGTTCACCCCCCCTTAACAGGAATTTCGTCCCCGAAATTCGCAACTCTACTCAAATAGGGAAGCATACTACTCCCTCATCAAAGCCTCTATTTCCCATGTCTCTTCTTCGACACGATCGCTCTTCCAAAGGACTTTAACCATTGGGACTTCTTTACTCTGCAGTTTCTTCACCTTTCTATCAATGACCTTAATCAGCATAGCGTAGTTCATATCCTCACGTACCTCTACAGGCGGATATACATTCAATTGGGCTCTCAATGCCCTCAAACTAGTCAGCAATGCCTCAGACGAACTCTTCTGACTGAGGGCATCTGCTACAACGTTTGCCTTACCTGGATGGTACTCACTAACTAGATGGTAGTCCTTTATCAACTCCATCCACCTTCGTCGTCTCATGTTTAACCCTTTTTGAGTACACACGTATTTCAAGCTCTTATGATCAGCGTATATGTGACACGGCTCTCCGTAGGGATAGTGTCTCCAAATCTTCAATGCAGACACCACTGCTCCCAGCTCTAAATCATGAGTAGGATAGTTTACCTCATGCTTCTTCAACTATCGTGAAGCATAGGCGACTACCCTCCTCATCTGCATCAACACATATCCAAACCCTTGGATGCTTGCGTCACTATAGACATCGTACCCCACACCCCGTTTGGGTAATGCAAGTACCGGTGCCTCGGTTAACCTCTTCTTCATTTCTAAGAACCCCTTCTCACATTTGTCATCCCACACGAACTTAGCTCCTTTACGAGTGAGCTTCGTCAATGGTGATGCCAAAACGGAGAACTTCTCCACGAACTTTCTGTAGTAGCCTGCCAACCCAAGGAAACTACGAATTTCCTTGACGTTCTTTGGCCTCTCCCATTCGGTAATGGCTTCTATCTTCTTGCTATCAACAGCAATTCCCGATCCCGAAACTACATGCCCGAGAAAGCCAATTTCCTTTAGCCAAAATTCACATTTAGAAAATTTGGCATAGAGTTGCTTCTCCCGTAGTGTCTCAAGGACAAGTATCAAGTGCTCCTCATGTTCTTCTTCACTCTTTGAGTAAATCAAGATGTCATCTATGAACACAATCACGAATCGGTCTAAGTATTTATGAAATACTCGGTTCATCAAGTCCATGAATGCCGCTGGGGCGTTTGTTAACCCAAACGACATAACAAGGAATTCAAAATGTCCATACCTTGTGCGAAAAGCACTTTTTGGTATGTCATCTTCCTTAATCTTCAATTGATGGTAACCTGACCTCAAGTCGATCTTTGAAAACACCGTTGTCCCTCATAGTTGGTCAAACAAGTCATCAATCCTAGGCAAAGGATACCTATTCTTGATTGTGACCTTGTTCAGTTGACGATAGTCGATACACATTCAAAGTGTCCCATCTTTTTTTTTTCACAAAAAGAACAGGCGCTTGATGATTATTTTCTCGCACTTAAAAAAAAATCGTAATATAGTGGTGTAAGTACGAGTATCGTCTCCACAGGGACGGACAAAAGGGAATCAAGAATTAATTAAATTCAGCGATTAGAAAATAAAATAAAATAAATGCGTCGTGCGAGATTGGTTGATTGATTGAAATAAAACTAATGCTAATGAGCGAATAAAAAGATTTGGTTTTCCTTAATTAACGACGAAGGGAACAGGAATTGATTCCGGGGTTAACCAGATTTCTGGCAGAACAGGCCTAATCACATGAATTTAATTTAATTGAGCCTAGCTAATCATTACTAAGTTCTTACCGCTCTCGCGGCGTAGAGTACAATAATTTAGGGGACCAGGCTGATCTCTCATGCGACAGGATCCTAAATTATTGCCAAGACGAGCGAGCTTACGGCCCCTTAATCGCTACTAATCTCTTAGCGAACGATTAAGTGTGTGTGAATGTGTCTTAGAACAAATTAGATTTCTCTTAATTTATTCTACATGCAATTGTAATTCTAGCTGCAGTCTAGGTTACAAGAGATATCAATTAAATTATTCAAACACAAATTAAACGGCATTCATGCAATTAAACCGACAAGAATCTAGCCATCAATCATGATTAACCCCTTCATCAACCCCAAATCCCTAATTAAACTACTCACAATTCATAATTGAAGAATCAACAGAATTGGGATGAATAGAAATAATTGTCATTAATTAAAGAATTGAACTTACAAAGAATCCCAGGTTCTTGGATTAAACAACGTAAAAACGCAGGTAAAACTCGTCCCTAGGCCTCTCTCCAAAGTTCGTAACCCCAAAAACGGGGTTATGGAGGCCTTATTTATAGACAACAACGAATTCGGGTCGAATTAGGATCAATCGCGGCCAGGCACGGTGCCAGGCACGGTGCCAGGCACGACCGTGCCTGCGACCGTGCCTACGGAAGAAGGCCGGTTTCGCGTCCAGGCACGGCGTGCCTAACTGCCAGGCACGACCGTGCATGGCCTCCAGTAGCTCGACTCTTCGAAAAATGCCAGGCACGGCGTGCCTAGCTGCCAGGCACGACCGTGCCTGGCCTCCAGTAGCTCGAAGGATAATTTCGCATCAGGCACGGCGTGCCTAGCTGCCAGGCACGGCGTGCCTGACCCTATTCTTCACTTTTCCTTCGTTTTCTTGCTCCGAATGCTCCCGGATGCCTACGAGGTCGATCCAACTGCTCTTTCTTCACCAGAATTTCGTCGCGAATCTCCCGGTGGCCTCCAAATCTTCCAAATCTTTCTCGAATACCTTCAAATCCTTCCCGAATGCCTCTCAAGCGCCGATTGCCGGACTCTAACTTCTTCAAATCAACTCCAAATGCAATGAAACTCGATCCAACGCCTGCTAAACACAACTTGAGCCAAAATTGAGACTTGCAACACCTTAAAGCCAGGAAAATCATCAAAGTCCGACCCGAACACGCATCAACTGCGTGTCTAAATACGGACTTATCAGACTCCCCCACACTTAAGCTTTTGCTTGTCCTCAAGCAAATCGAACAACGGGACTTACGATAATCACCACACGGAATTTAAAATAGTTAGCATACACACGTAGTTAAAGGGATATTCACAGGACAGACAATTTAAACCAAGAAAATTCTTCCCTAAACTACACCTTTGTACTCAAGCTAAACTATTTGACATAAATATTCACAACATCCTCAAAGTAATGACAGCATACACAAATAAGCTAGCTACTGATCAGAAGGACTTGTGAATGTGATGGTGAATGGTTAATGATAATAGTCCCTTTATTTTGAGAGATAAGGATATTCTAACAAAGACTCAATGCATTCAGGAACTTCAGGGTTATTCTTAGGATCAAAGAACTCAGTAGGCCACAATTTAGGAACAATCATTTAAACCTATGCAAAAAGTAGACATGGTGTACAACTAAGCTAAACCGTCTCGGCACATTTGTGCTTTGACGTATACTTGAAGTACGCGGAGGACTAAAGCTAATTTTTCAATAGCCTCCAAGTTCATTAATTAGGTTCAGTTTTCCTTGTCATGTTGGCACGAGAACGCCGTTTCTTTCGAAAGATACCCAAGTCTCATCTTATGCTTTTTGACCGGGGCTCCCATTCTCTTTTTCGAAAAGTAAGAGGTCTAGCTATATTAATTTTTCACCTTTCAGATTCTCACTAGACATTACTCCATTCTAATCTCGGTCTCACCAAGGAAAAATAGCAATTTAAGTTCATTAATTTCAAAGTGAATCCATGCCTACAATGCAATCCTCGAAAGTATCATATTCCTAAAAAGTGACTGCTCTTACCCCATTTGGGCATAGGAACAGTGCCAAAAATGGCTCCTACACACAATTCCCTAAACTTAGCAAATTAATCCCTTAATTCCCTAAACATCAAGACTAAGTCAGAAATATTCACGGGTAAGGAACACAGGCCATTTAGCTATGGAGCTCAATTAATCGGGTAACAATAAACGGTCAGGCTCAAAATGGCTTCTCCTAAAGGATTTTTTTCAGGTGGGGGGGATGATTAATGGAAAATTCAATGGGTGACTAATGCCTTCATCCTTTCAACAACTAGATTATAATGCAAGCAATTTAAGCCTAAACACTTCAAAGATGTTCTAAAAGCATAGTCAAAACGCTAGCCAGCTCACAAAGACACAGTTTAAAGAAAAATTTTCAAAAATTTTGCATGAATTTCTTATGAATATACAACTAACACCTGTGCATGCTAACTCTAATAATCTCATGTAACAACCACTGCCCGAATGCCCAATTCACTCCCCCACACTTAAACTTTGGCATCGTCCTCGATGACCAAATATGCATTATGTATTAGGGGTAAAGAGGAAAGGGTCACGCGTGCTCAAAATCAACTCAAGTTAACATTACGCATCGAGTAAAAAGAATCATGGAAACTCCCCTATAGCGCTGGCCGGTGCAGAACTAAATTGAGTCAATGATCCTCGGCACATCCTCCCTATAACAAGACCCTGGGCTGCAACAAAAACACAAAGCAAAACAACCAAACAACAAACAAAGCAAAAGCAACAGTAGAAATAAGCTCGGGTTGCCTCCCGAGAAGCGCTATTTTTAACGTCGTTTGCCCGACGCAACCACCTCATCAAAAACTCAATCAAAGACACTCCCACTCAGAAAATTAGTCTTCCACAAATCAAACCTCTTATCAACAAATGCCCTGAGATGGCGTAAGACCTTAAATTCATGAAAACAATTACGCATCTCAGGGTTACACGTAAAGCAACAGAATGAATTGTGGCCTTTATCCGGCCCTTTAGCAAAGAATGGGTCAAAGGATGGACAACTCCCCTCTATGTCAAGAAATTTTCGGGCTAGAACTTCCCCTTGTTCACTAAGTAAATTAAAACATGAAAAATTTTGGGATGGCTCTAGCTCGGGTGTAAGAATGAAAGGGGGGTCAGGATTATCATCAAAAAAATCATACTTAAGGTGGAATGGAAGAGAGTTTAGATTTAATGGAGAAGGACTAACAAATAAGGAATCGGGCTGAAAATTTCTCTTCTCCACCTTATCTAAATCATCTTCCGTTCCCTGCACAGAACTAGCATCACTTGAGTCCTCCTCTCCACTTATCATAAGACAATCAAAACTAGGGAGGGGCTCAAGATCCTCTGCTGACACACTATCCTCAAACAAAAGGTCAGAAAGGGCTTCATTAGAAAGCATGTTCGGGGTGCAATCTTCCACCATTGAATCTATGTCATCCAAATAAAAACACTCTCCACTATCCTGACAGGGCCTCTTCATTATTTTGGACATATCAAAGGTGGCAGTCTCATCCCCAACGCGGAGGACAAGCTTACCATCTCCAACATCAATAAGTGCTCGGGCAGTTGCCAAGAATGGTCTGCCCAAAATCAATGGTACCTCTCGATCCTGATTCATGTCCAAAATAACGAAGTCTACAGGAATAATAAACTTGTCCACTTTAACCAACACGTCTTCAATAATGCCTTTAGGATATTTGACTGAACGGTCAGCCAACTGAATACACATACGCGTTGGTTTAAGTGGACCGAGTGCAAGCTTCTCATACAAGGAATATGGCATCAAATTAATGCTTGCACCCAAATCAGCTAAGGCCCTATCAAAAGTAAGATCTCCTATTAAACAAGGTATAGTGAAAGAACCTGGATCCTTAAGCTTCTCTGGTAGATCCCTCCTAATCACTGCTGAACAGTCCACGTTAAGCCTTACCGTTGACGCGTCTTCCAACTTCCTTTTGTTAGTGAGTAAATCCTTCATGAACTTGGCGTACTTCGGCATCTGTGCTAGTGCATCTACGAATGGAATGTTGAGCTGGACTTGTTTCATGAGTTTCAGAAAATGACCAAACTGGTCACTATCATTCTTCCTTGTCAATCGCGCCGGATAGGGGAGAGGTGGGGTGTAATTCTTAACCGGAACGGGCTGTTTTGGTGCAGCTGCCACCTCTCGTCCCTCTTCTAACTCCTTTTCTTCCTCTAGGGCAGAAGGTACATCTTTAACTTCAACGGGCTTTTTTGCCATGGCAGCAGGTTCTAGCTCTTTTCCATTCCTCAAGGTGACTGCATGAACATGTTCTCTTGGATTTGGTTCAGTATTACTAGGAAGGGATCCCAGAGGCCTCTCAGATAAAGCCTTTGAGATCTGCCCCATTTGAGTCTCCATGTTCTGTATCCTTGCCTCAGTTATTTGCATCCTTGAGTCTGCTTGCTGCTGCTCTCGCTGTTGATTTTGCATTTGTTGGTGTTGAAATTGCATCTGTTGCTGTTGAAATTGCAGCAGCTTCTTGAGTGTTTCTTCTATGCTAGAAAATTTCTGCTCACTCTCTTTCTTAAAGCTCTCTAGCATTGACTGAGATGTTTGTTGTTGATTATAGTTTCTAGACTGCTGCTGCTGATTTACATACCCGTAATTCCCTTGTTGCTGCTGTCCGTAAGGCTGATTGTAGTAGCCTTGTCGCTGATAATTCATCGCATCAACTTGCTCTACTCCAGGGGCTGCCGAGTGTGCCATCATAGTGCATTCATGTGGCGAATGGAGTCCCCCACACATAGTACAAGAGGGACTAATAGGAACGGGGGCTACCATATTAACACTGGGCACCGAGAGAGCAAGATTCGTCTTCTTTTGATTATCCTCCACACTTGTAGCAAGCTTCTGAATCATGCTAGTCAAAGCATCTACCCTCGCAGAAAGGGCCGAATTATCACTGATCTCATACAACCCCGGGGTCTTCTGGTGAGGTGTGTCCCGAGAGCTGTACCATGAAGCATTATTAGAAACAATCTTCTCCACTAATTCTTCCGCCACCTCAGATGGTAATTGAGGAAAAGCTCCTCCACCCGAAGCATCAAGCATCATCTTCCCTTCATCGCAAATTCCGCTATAGAAGCAAAAAAGAATCTCACTATCGGTCAACTTGCCTTGAGGACAAGCTCTTCTCAGCACTTTAAATCTCTTCCACGCCTCTACCAATGTTTCCAACGAACCTTGCTTGAAATCTTGCAGTTGCTTCTTCAGTTTTATGGCCTTTGATGTTGGGAAGTATTCTTTTATGAAGGCCTTGTGCAGCTGATCCCAAGTCTGAATGTGGTGATGTGGATTGCTATCCAACCACCTCTGCGCGTCATCCCTCAATGAGAAAGGGAACAATAGCATCCGTACCTGATCATCAGCTAGCCCAGGAATCTTAAAAGTTTGGCACATCCTCAAGAATTTTGTAATGTGTGCCACTGGATCTTCTGTAGGGCTCCCTCCAAACTGATTATTGGACACCATGTTAATCACTGCTGGGTTGATCTCATAGCGGGGTGCAGTAATTCCCTGCACTTGAATGCTGTCATACTCTGTGATGTCCGGAGTAAGGAAATCTGCAATGCTCTCTCCTTGATAGAGCGGATTGTCATGTGGAACATAATTGTGGTAAGGAGGAGCTTGATATCTTGGCTGATGAACTGGTTGGGGTCGAATGGGTTGTGGACGGATGATATTTGGCTGAGGTTGGGTTTGATGGAATTGTTGATATTGGGGTTGGAAGGTCTGATTTTGTGGCTGAGTAGGGGGTGGATTTTGTGTGACTGGCGGTTGGTTCTGTCTGGGCTGAAATACTGGATTGTTTTGCCCTAGACCTTGCATCCCAAAGGTTTGGTTTTGAAAAGTGGTTTCAGGAGCAATAGAAGTATTTTGGAAGAGCTGATAGAGTGGTGGAAGATTCAGTTGTGGAGTGGACTGATTTTGGTGGAAGAATGGGGTACGGAGATTTTGATACCCCGGATAAGCTCTAGGTGAATTTTCTTGTGAAGACTGGGGAGAGGTATTAACATAAAAATCCAGATTACCAGAAGTGGTTTGGACCTCAGACGTCCCAGCTATTCCAGATGCGGATGGTTGATCCATGGTTGCTTTCTGTTCTCTAAAGGCCTTGGGATTCTGTTTAGCTAGCTTCTCGATCTCAGGATTAAGAGGGACTAGTGATTCTCCCTTCTTAGAGCGTGTATGCATAAACAGATCTGACCTGCAAGGTTAGTAGACAAAAATCCTACGAAAAACTAAAAACAAGTCGCTAAAATTACTTAACCCTTAAATCCGACACCGTCCCCGGCAACGGCGCCAAAAACTGATGATTATTTTCTCGCACTTAAAAAAAAATCGTAATATAGTGGTGTAAGTACGAGTATCTTCTCCACAGGGACGGACAAAAGGGAATCAAGAATTAATTAAATTCAGCGATTAGAAAATAAAATAAAATAAATGCGTCGTGCGAGATTGGTTGATTGATTGAAATAAAACTAATGCTAATGAGCGAATAAAAAGATTTGGTTTTCCTTAATTAACGACGAAGGGAACAGGAATTGATTCTGGGGTTAACCAGATTTCTGGCAGAACAGGCCTAATCACATGAATTTAATTTAATTGAGCCTAGCTAATCATTACTAAGTTCTTACCGCTCTCGCGGCGTAGAGTACAATAATTTAGGGGACCAGGCTGATCTCTCATGCGACAGGATCCTAAATTATTGCCAAGACGAGCGAGCTTACGGCCCCTTAATCGCTACTAATCTCTTAGCGAACGATTAAGTGTGTGTGAATGTGTCTTAGAACAAATTAGATTTCTCTTAATTTATTCTACATGCAATTGTAATTCTAGCTGCAGTCTAGGTTACAAGAGATATCAATTAAATTATTCAAACACAAATTAAACGGCATTCATGCAATTAAACCGACAAGAATCTAGCCATCAATCATGATTAACCCCTTCATCAACCCCAAATCCCTAATTAAACTACTCACAATTCATAATTGAAGAATCAACAGAATTGGGATGAATAGAAATAATTGTCATTAATTAAAGAATTGAACTTACAAAGAATCCCAGGTTCTTGGATTAAACAACGTAAAAACGCAGGTAAAACTCGTCCCTAGGCCTCTCTCCAAAGTTCGTAACCCAAAAACGGGGTTATGGAGGCCTTATTTATAGACAACAACGAATTCGGGTCGAATTAGGATCAATCGCGGCCAGGCACGGTGCCAGGCACGACCGTGCCTGCGACCGTGCCTACGGAAGAAGGCCGGTTTCGCGTCCAGGCACGGCGTGCCTAACTGCCAGGCACGACCGTGCCTGGCCTCCAGTAGCTCGACTCTTCGAAAAATGCCAGGCACGGCGTGCCTAGCTGCCAGGCACGACCGTGCCTGGCCTCCAGTAGCTCGCAGGATAATTTCGCATCAGGCACGGCGTGCCTAGCTGCCAGGCACGGCGTGCCTGACCCTATTCTTCACTTTTCCTTCGTTTTCTTGCTCCGAATGCTCCCGGATGCCTACGAGGTCGATCCAACTGCTCTTTCTTCACCAGAATTTCGTCGCGAATCTCCCGGTGGCCTCCAAATCTTCCAAATCTTTCTCGAATACCTTCAAATCCTTCCCGAATGCCTCTCAAGCGCCGATTGCCGGACTCTAACTTCTTCAAATCAACTCCAAATGCAATGAAACTCGATCCAACGCCTGCTAAACACAACTTGAGCCAAAATTGAGACTTGCAACACCTTAAAGCCAGGAAAATCATCAAAGTCCGACCCGAACACGCATCAACTGCGTGTCTAAATACGGACTTATCAGCGCTCCCCACGGGGAGTGGCTTGGTCTAATGAAACCATTATCCAAAAGCTCTTGCAATTGGGTTTTCAACTCGTTAAGTTCAGCGGGTGCCATACGGTATGGCGGTATGGAGATTGGTTTGGTGTCGGGCTCGACCTCGATCACAAATTCAATCTCCCTATCAGGTGGAAACCCCGGCAGGTCCTTTGGGAAGACATCCGGGTACTTACAAACCACCCTCACGTCGTCGATGTTCGTTTCCTCCTTGGTTTTGTCAACCACGTATGCTAGATATGCGTGGCATCCCTTTCTCATCATACTCCTTGCTCTCACGGCGGATATGATACAGCTATTTGATTTGCCTCGGTCCCCCTCGAAGCGTAGGGTGTCCCCATCATTGCCTTCGATTTCCAAAACCTTGGTGTAGCAATCTACCCTAGCATGATGCTTTTCTAGCCAATCCATCCCTAGGATTGCATCGAACTCCATCATACTCAGCGGTACAAAATCACACGTCAAGGTTTGGTCACCGACTTCCACCTCACAAGATGGATAGTAATAGGTTCTTTCAACGTCATCCCCTAGTGGTGTCGATACCACTAAAGTTTGCGTCAACGGCATTGGTTGTATCTCTAAGCCCTCGGCGAACGCCTCACTCACGAATGAACGTTACGCCCCGGTATCGATAAGGATTCGCGCATCCTTCCCATTAATCTTTAGTGTCCCTACATTCATGAACCATGTAAGACATCTATTCTACCCTCCCTACTCATTTATAGAAGGTTACAATGTTCACACACACGTTAGGGATCAAGAAAAGGTCTTAACGTCGCAAAACGGTGCGAAAAATCGGTTTTCGGCATTCTGGGTGCCAGGCACGGCGTGCTTGGGGGTAGGCACGATCGTGCCTGGCTTGGAAAAAGCCTAGGGAGCTACTGCCATGCAGGCACGATCGTGCGTGCCCTTAGGCACGATCGTGCCTGGGCGAAAATAGCCCGAAATCGCCCGAAATCGCCCGAAATCCTCCCGGTTCGACCCCAAAGCTTCGCGCAATGATCCCAACGACTAGTAACCTCAATTTATGGACTAATTAAGGATAAAACACAAGTATACAAGAGGTAATACCTGCAACGGAATCCGGGTTAGCTTGAGCATCCGCCTCCGTCATCGCATAGACTCTAGCTTGAGTCCTTTCTTGATTCACCGATGGCGCGTTGCTCGTGCTTGCTCCTCCATGACCCCTAGTTAATTGGGAACCCCGGGCTTGGTTTCTCGTCCCCGTAGCCCCACTACTTGGTTCTGATGCCCTCGTTTCGCCCAGTTGTGGGCAACTCATCTTCATGTGCCCGGTGCTCCCGCATTGGTAGCATCTAGGAGGGTCACGACATTTCCCCAGATGGTTCCTCTTGCAATTCTTGCAACGAGTCACCCCCGAGGCTTGTGATTGCCCGCCCGGGCCTTGACTTCCCCTAGATGGTAGTGGGGGTGTCCGAAAAGATCCTCCTCCATGGTTCCCCTTTTTGTTAGGACCCTGAGGTCCATGGTTCTCCCACTTCCTCTTCTTCGCCTCTTCGGCGTTTTTCAACTTTCTTTCTTCCCATTCCTTCTCTCCTTTCAATCCCTGCTCAACCACTTGGCTAAAGGTCATGTTAGGCAACTGTGTTGCCCTCTCACGCACCTCCAAGTCTAAGGCATCCCAGAAGTGATTTACCATCCGGTTCTCGTCACAGACATACTCCGGTATGAACTCCGCGAGCTCCCTGAATTTGTGTTCAAGTTGCCTCACCGTCATTTTGCCACCTTGGGTCAGGAGGGTATACTCTCTCCTCTTAGCGTTCACCTCAAAATCAGAATAGTATTGGGCAAAGAACTCATGTCGGAAATTCTCCCAAGTCACGGTATTGCCATACTTTCCCTTGGCTCCGTCCCACCATGTGGATGCCATCCCTTCAAGCAATCTCACCGCCACCCTTAGTTTAAATTCGGGGGTGAGTTGCATATCAAGGGCCGCTTCATTCAACCTCTTGATCCATTCCGCGGTGACCGAGATGTCACCTGCTCCGTTGAAGGGTTTGCACCCCAAGTCTCTCGCCTCTTTGAGAAATTTTGAGATCCTTATGATTGGACCTCCATCACCCCGTCCCCCATGTAGTTCAATGTGGGCCCTAGAGTCGCCATGGCTTCTTCCTCTTGAAGCCCCACCCGAAGTTCGCCCCCCTCGGCGCCTTCGGCGTTCCCTCCTTTCCTCGCGCTCCCGCTGATATTGCTGGAGCAGCGCCTCAATTCTTGCTAGGGAGTCATCCTCCCCTCTTCATCACTTACATCATCGTCACCCCCTTCGTAAGGGGTCTCAACCGGCTCGGTTTCCGGTTGGTAAGTCGAGTCCTCATAGGACCAGTAGGTTTCACTTTCTGTGTCGACATGACCGTCACTCACGGTCTGTGATCGGCCTCCACGGCCAGCTCCTCTAGATGCCCTAGAGGTCCTTCGACTGCCCTGTCCAGTCTCCACTGGTACACGGCCAGTCGGGTTTCTCCTAGTAATCTTGCCACCACGGTCCATTTCTGAAAGAAATTTGGAAAGAGTCGTTAGACTCGTATCAAATGTCAATTGACGGATAGGTACTTAAGACACATTTTGGCTCGAGTCACCGCCATACCAATTGCTAAGGGTACCATCTTAACAATTAGAGACCTTGCAACCCAAGTACCAAAAGCTCTCCAAGTACAAAACTTCTATGCTCATGGTTTTCAAAATCCTTTCAAAAAGAGAATTTTGAGACTTCATTATGAAGTTTATGGACTAAGGCTCTGATACCAACTTAATTGTCACGCCCCGGACCTATCCGGACACGTCAACAACCCGCCGTACAATACGAATAGTCAACCACAGTCCAACACATTCATGTTATACAAGGCGTCTTGAATATCATTCACACATATACATCCATAAACAAACATAATAAGTAATTCATAACGCAGCAGAAAACATTGTTTTAAACAAGAAGGCCACACAAGGCATTTCATGAGCACGCAGGCTCCATAGTAAAATATCCATGAGCAAATTAATTAGTGTTCAAATCAGAATGGAGGAAGCACGAACCACGTCTTCTCTCCAAAGGATCACCCGAGCAACGGGCACAGGTAGCAAGCTCGAGCCTCAACCTGAAATGGTGGTGGGACGCCCCCGAAGGGGTCAGTACTCTATACGGCTATAAAGTACTGGTGTGGATGGCATCTAAGGGATATACAACAAGTATTTCAAACACAAGACCCTCAAATAGGGTGATAATACAATATAGTGGTAACCCTAAGTTACCCCGTTTGATAATATACTTACTTTATATAAAAGTCAAGTAATCGGCTCGTGGGCCCATGTTCATTTAGAAATCACCATTCCCATTCCCCGTGACTATAAGCCACGACAATTCATAGAGTTCATCACATTACTATTGCATAGCGAGGGCTCGGCCCAACTACATTTCTATGCAATCCTTTATGTCAAGTACATCCTATCACATTTGCATAGCAAGGGCTCGGCCCAACTACGTTTCTATGCAAACCACAATTTACATCCTATCACATTTGCATAGCAAGGGCTCGACCCAACTACATTTCTATGCAAATCACAATTTACATGGCAAGGTCTCAGACCAACTACATTTCCATGCAAATCACAATTACATGGCAAGGGCTCGGCCCAACTACATTTCCATGCAATCATAGAGTCCGGCTCTAATTCCTCATTATAGTCCAATTCCTAAGCAAACTTATGCCTAGAATTGACATCTCAATAATATACCTTGAGTCATTCTTAATGACTGCCCATAACTTACTCTTAGCTTCATACTAAGTCATTTTATGCACTTGAAGTACATTCAAGTGCATTCCATACAATCCAATACTTAGGATCAATTCTATCAACAATTTCAATTAATCACTAACTAGTATTTCAATACTATTAAGATTATTGTCATCATACAAATATCCTCATTTTGTAATTCTCTACATATTTATAAGCATGTAGCAGCAACTTAAATATTCAACTTCAATACATAAATATCCATTTATGTATCCACATATTTCATACATGAGTAAAATCCCCATTTCACAAAATAGTTCATTTATAACTCATTTAATCTCATATTATTCATACATCCTCAAATCATTTCCAATTTCATTCTTTGGGAACTATATCAATATTTAATCATAATAATCCATGAAATATTATGATTTAGGCATTTAGGTAATCTCATGCTTAACCTACAAGTTGTAAGCAATTAGACGTCGATCCTCACCTTAATTGAGCTTTAAACTTTTCCTTCTTGATCCAATGGTCAAAGCTCCGGTCAAGGTGGATTATGAACTGATTCCTTGCTTAAATATGAGTGTTAAACAGCCTCCTCAAAGTCCTAGCTCAACCCCTAAATGTCGATACGAAAACAGCCCCTAGAACGGGTGTTTTTTTCCGGCGAATTCGTTCCCTAACCTTTCAAGGTTTTGTCTAGGTTAGTATCTAACCTTTACAACAATTAAAGTCACTATATAATAACATTTTATACACTTCAATCAGTGTATAATAGTTCTTCAATCATTTATATGATTTAGACAATAGAGAGGAAGGTTTTGGATTCAAACTTACTTTGAATACAAAAACGTATTCTGCGAGGTTGTGTTTTGCTCGGACGATTTGGAAGCCTTCCACTACTCCGATTGATGCAAACCAGACCTTCACGGATTCCTCGTCTTGAGAGCTTTCTGTTGGTATCTCGCACGCCTTATTTGGATGTGTATAACTCGAGATATGGAGCAAACAAGTAACCTTACGCACTGGGAAGACTACCCGCGGACAGCCCTCTTCCTTCCTTCTCTCTTGAGTTGTGTGGATCCTTTTGCTCCCTTATCTATTTGGGGTTCGAATGGGGTGTAGGGGGAGTGTATAGGAGACCTTAAACATTCTAAAAGAGCATGTGGCTCACAAAAGGACATGGGAGATATTTGGTTTGAAATCAAATATGGGGTGGACCTCCCCCTTTTGTTTTCTCTTGTAGTTTTTGTGCATGTGAGCCAAGGGTCCGCCCCATATAGTCTTCTCACCTCTTTTCATTTGTTTTGCAGGTACTAAGTCCATGTGGAATGGTTCCCAATTGATCCCATTCAACTTGGGGTCCAAAATATCTACCAATACTTCCCAAAATGGGAAGATGGGTCCTATTGTTTTATCTTTTGTCAAAAGATGTCTTTTTGTACTCATCCTAATTTATTTAGAACAAGTCAACTTCCTTCATCACATTATTGATCTCCAATATGTGTAGGTTTATCACAATATTTTACTTGATGGATATCATAGAAAGAAAATCCTACTCCCATTATTTAGCTCAATAATGCCAAAGATGGGGCTATAGGCATTTGTATTCTTCTTTAATCATTCTATCACTTATTTGACATTTGTCATACATATTTTTGGGCTACTAGCCGTGTGGGTCACTCCCGAGTGGGTCTAGAACGCCATTCTCGAATACTTGCTATTTTTAGCAGGTTGGGCCCAAAATAATGTTTAGGCCGCCCGACCTTCCTCAAATTGTCTTGAAAGATTATGTAACATTATTTAGATAATGTTGGGCTCTTATGTTCATTAATAAGGCCCAAATAAGTATTTGCAAACCCGACACTAATATACGAGTTTGAACAATACAAAAATCAATCATGCGCTACGTAAAACATTAATCGTTTTACAATTGTTTGGAAATCGAAAATTCAATACATAGAAATTAATTTTTTTTATATTGAGTTTTTCAAGGACGTTCGGGTGCGGTGTCATACCCCTCCCTTATCTTCTATTTTTAGAAGGTTGGACCGATTTTATTTGGGTTCGGTTCACAGGCTGCCTCCTTTTTATTTAATCCAGTCCAACACTATTTTATAGCTTACTCCTCCTCATTATTATGGGTTACACTTTATATGGAATACCCCAAATTAAAGTGTAGGGAACCCTTCACCCTTATAATTGTTCGGCCCGACTAATTGTATATTACTTACTTCTTATCCTTGAGCTTTTTATTTAATTTATCTTGGTCCAAGAATATATATTAGTTAGTCCCTCCCCATGTTTGGAGTCCGACCCACAATTTAATTAATCGGTATTAATTTAATCAATTAATCATTTCTAGTATGATTAATATACTTGTAACTGGTTTTCAAAGTGAATACACATTCATGACTTTAACTAATCATCCCTGTCGAAATTAGTATTTGTACTTTCACTTAGATTTTAATATCAATGGATTAATAAATCCAAGTTTAAATTGGGAGCCGTGTCACATACAAAATAACATCACATCATACCTTTTATTCTACACATTTCAATATCACCTAGTGCACATTTCAATTTCACCTAATGCACAATTCAGCTCACATAATGTCACTGTATCATACCCTTTGTTTTGCACATTTTAAGTTTACTTAACGCACATTACAGTTTCATCTAATGCACGTCGATTTTCACTTAAAGCAAATCTAACGATCCAGATTCATTCTCATCCCTCTTCTAAGATCATGTTTTATTTGAACCAAAACCTGTTAAACCATTTATAAGTGCAATATGTACCTAAAAAAGTGCACAATTAATCGACAACGCAGATTAGAACTCTAAAAGTGCATAATTGTCAAACTCACAAAACTTGTGTACAAAATGCACAATTAGAATGCATAAGTCATTAAATGATTAATACAGAGTATTTACTTATCAGCATTAAGATTAAAATATATTTATACATCTAATTGTAAACGTAGCATTATTAGAAATTCAGTTGTACACATTTAAAACAGTAAAATTGCATTTACATCTCACAAGAAAAAGAAAGATAAATAATACGTAATAAATAAATAAAATAACATTCTGATGGAAATCTTATGTTGCCAACTTAATACGGTCCTTATTTAGAAAGAAGAAAGTACATAAAATAAAAGAAAAAGAAAAAGAAACATAAAGAACAAAGAAAATAGAAGACGCACTCATGTCCTAAAACATTAAAAGCCATATTAATAGAACATAATTAAAGATGCTAAAGTAACTTCATGGAATCTAGGGCTTCGCGCCGCTAGGTGTTTCGTCCGGTCTTGGCGGTCAAACCAAGACGCGGTGGCTCTTCGGTAGCATCGACATCGGGTGGCCGCGGCTTTTAAAGCAGGTTGGTGGGGAAGGATCGCAGAAGCAGTCTCAAGGCTTGTTTGTTTTTCGTCCGATCTTTGCGAAGGAAGCCTATATCGCAGAGAAGTTTTGCTTTGTTTCGCGGGCAAAGATGGAATCCATAGCGGACAAGTACCGGAGGATGAAGGTGGCGGAGAAGGAGACGGAACTGGACTGCGACGACGCCGAGGAAGGAAAGGAAGACGAGGAGGTGGTTCGCCCGCGCTTCTCGGTGGTTGGAGCGTTGATTGCAGACCGGAAGATCAGTTTTGTGGGTTTCAAGGAAGCAATGACGACGGCGTGGCGGCCGGGCAGAGGAGTAGAGATCAAGGAGATTGAGGAAGGTACATCTTTAACTTTAATCATCCTGTTGATATGAAGCGTGTTGTTGAAGGAGGTCCATGGCAGTTTGAGAAGAATTTATTGATTGTTAAAGAGATTAAACCAACAGATATCCCCCATAAGAGTATACTGAATGAGGCAGAATTCTGGGTTCGGGTTCTCAATGTTCCTTACGGATTGCTGAATCTAGGGACTGCTAGGAAAGTGGGTAACTTTTTGGGAAAATTTGTGGATTATGACAAAAACAATAATGGGGAACACTGGAGGCCATATATGAGGGTTAAAGTTTGTATTAATGTAGAGCTCCCACTGAAAAAAGGCACAATGTTAAAGAAAGATGGAGTGGGGTATTGGCTTGATTTTCAGTATGAGAGGTTGCCCAACTTTTGCTTTATTTGTGGGGTTATGGGGCATTCTCATAAGTTCTGCCCACTTTTGTATGAAGAAGGTTTGGTTTTGGAAAAAAGTTTTGATGCGTCCCTTAGGGCAAGGGGAGGAGTGAAGACCAACCCTACAGGGTTAAACAAATGGCTGATTGGGGAAAGCTCAAGTTCGGGAAAGGGGAGCCAGGGGTGGTCGGGGCAAGGGAAGGAAGAGAAAGGGCTGGGGGACAAAGAAGATGTGACTGACTCTGGGAGTGCTTCCAACAAGGAAGTGGTTCTGAAATAAAGCGAAGAATATGCAGGTGAAAAGCGCAGGCGTACTTGGGAAGTAAGGACAACTCAAGAACAGGAATCAGCAGAGATGGCTCTGGACAACGGAAAAAACGGGGAGGCGACGAACTTAGAGGGGTAAGCTCGTCCGGGGAGGCTTGGAGACAGAAAGCGACTGGATGGTGCTGCGGGGTGTCGTTTTATTGTTATAATTGTTATTTTTCAGTCTGGTGTGTCTTGTTTGTTTCTGACAGTTTTTGTTCTTCCTTTTGTTTTGTTTTCGGTTGTGCCTGTAAAACGTTTGGGTTGGATTTGGAGGTAGGAGATGATTTAACTAGGATTACCGTCACTGGCTCAGTTGTGCCCACTTTTGGATCAGCGAGTTATATTACTGAGGTAGTTGACTACGACTCTGGTTCGCGGGACGACGGTTATCTTAAGTTACTTTGTCAGTTTTCCTGCTATCCTGATGTTTTGAGTTATATGTAAGCCACCTTTCCTAAAAAAAAATTAAAGATGCTAAAAAAAGGAAGGTAAAATCGTTAGAATACACATGATTACATGAACGGAAGGAAAACAACGGAATGTCCAAATTACCCACTACGGTATTATTTAACATTAATTTTAAATAGGTCAATCTAACGGTTGTAGTGCATTCTTATTTCTCTCTTAAGATGATATTCTCATTTGATCCAAAACCTATATATATATATATATATATATATATATATATATATATATATATATATATATATATATATATATATATGTAGGTCCTATATATGTATATGTATATATATATATATAAGAGGTCAAATACAAACCATGCTTAAAATGAAACACTTTGAACTTCAATATGCAGTACAAATAATGTAAAGGTGCACACTGTGAATTTCAATATGCAATACAAATAATATGCAACACTTTGAACTTCAAAATAAGATTACTTCTTTAATATTATAATAGGAATTATTTCTTTATATAATATTAAATAAGTGTTTTTTTCCAAAATTAAATAAAACAAAGTTTATTTACACAAATATGACTAATAGTTACTACAATGTAGTGTCATGCTAACTTAAATTTTAAAATAGAACATAGATTGTTATAATTTCATTACTATCCTAGTCACAATTTTTTAAACAATCTTTATTTTAGTCATATTTGTGTAATTATTTTTTTTGAAATCATCCGTACGGAGATTGGAAAATAAGAAGGTTGTTTAATAAGCCTTCAATTTTTTTTAAAGTTTATATATTCAATATTGTTGTCAAATGAAAGATAATAAAAAATCATGAATTTTGGTATATTTTTTAAAAACAATGGAGCAAAAACGAAAAAGATATGAACTGTTAAAGAAAAAAAGTGGTTTTTATATCAAATGGAGCCCACACTTATTTCTCGCTTTTCCTTGCCTAGACTTCTTCGTCCTTATTTCGCGTGTAAGAGTCGCCAAATCATTTGACGACTTTCGCCTACCATGGTTAGACCCAGCAGTATTTTGGTAAATAGTTTTAACTCCACCTTAATTCCGTAAATATTTTTTTATTTAGCCTTAATTCCGAAAAAACTCTGATGTGACCTGGTTCGATTTAGTTAAGTCTTGAATTGTCTGAATATGATTTTTTTAATAGTGAAATAAGTTCATGAAAATAGCATGTTAGACTCTTAGGATGTTTTTACTTGGACTGTATTTGTTGGTCTGATCTGGTCTGGTCTGGTCTGATTGCTTTGTATTTTTATAACTATCCAAGTCTGGTCTGATATGGTCTGGTTTGGTCTGGGACAAATTACCGTCCAAATAAAAACATCCTTAGAAGTCATTCCATAGCCATTTTTTGTGAGAGTTGAAAGTACACAACCTTTAAGGCTTTAAACACAATGTTTTTGGGTTTTCATGGATTCTCTGTTTGTGCATCCACACATAAACTTACCTGTTTGGAGATGATGTAAAATTAAAGGTGACAAAAATATACTTAAAGTTAGTAATAGAAATTGCCCTGAAGAGGAATAAGAACGTTTTTGAAATTTCAAAATTGGTTCTTTATGTTTTTATTCTCTAAATAGGAGTAATTTCTGCGAAGTTTCAAAAAACGGTCATGTTTAAAGTCTTGTAGTGCCAAACTTGACAAAAACTATTCTTATTTAGGGAATAAAACATGACAGTCTTATTTTGGAATTTCAAAAGTTTTTTACTCAATTACTCCTATTTAAGGAATTTTCCCATATAGAAACTGTAAAGAGAGTTGGCCACATGTGTGACAAGTTTAACAGCGAGTTTTGCTATGAGGAGTGTATAAAAAGTGACGAGTGATGACTGTTGTTAACATGGGATTCAGAAATCTTGACAAAAAAATTAACGAAAAATATACTTGTATATTTCATGGCGAATTGCAAAGAGGGAGTTTTTTTTTTTTTAATAATGCAAAGAGGGAGTTAAACATTAAATTTGTCAATCACTTGTATACTCGTTGTTAACTACCTGATAGCAATTGTACCTCGTTTACCAAAAATATCAAAGAAAAAAAACTTTTTTACTATGAATTGATTTTTTAGCAGTTGAGCATTAATTGACTTAATTAAAATACGGAGTATCAATTTTTAATTACTACATCCGTCCCCCTATTATTGTCTCATTGCAGTTTACGATGCTTGACCGACGATAAAGCAAACGGATCTCTGTTCGCACTCAAATTATTTTTAGAAAAAAAATTACATGTTCAGAAATTACATTAAAAGCTTTACAAAATCGCAAAAGCCAGAATTAAATTTGATAAAAATTTGATACATAAAGTATGAGATTAAGAGTAATTTGTGTTGACCAAGTGAATAAGAAATGAGACAATAAAAGGGGGACGGTGGGAGTATATTCTAATTTGTAATTTCCAACTTTATAGATATTTTAATATAGTTTCCGAATATTTAAATTTTAGATTTAGATATTAAAATTGATTTAATCATTTATAGGGGATTTAATTTTAAGAAGAAAAAAATTCGACTTCCCAAATTAATTTGGAATACATTAGCTTATATGTATCAATCAATATACAATAATTCCCATTGCGGGACAAAAACTCGTGCATTAAAGCTAAGCATTATATTTGCAACTTATTTGTTCCCTTTTTCGTCAACAATTCTTACTTGTACAGTGCAGGTTGTTGATGGACCTACACACCACCTTTTATTTTTTAGAAGATTTAATAGCCTTTAAGAATTGGATCATGCCAGGAACGTTTTACTGTTTTGAGAACAAGTTTTTCTACAACCTTTTAACTACTTATAGGAAACTGAAAGTTTGCAACTTAGGATTATTAATGAACGTATTTTTTATTTATGATATTTCAATATTATTTGTGTTTGTAATAAGGGTGTTTGAGAAGCAATAACAAAAGAATATAATAAACAAATTAAAACCATTTCTTTTTATACTGCGACCGTCAACATAAGATTGCTTCAAATTAATAATTTTTTTTATTCCCAAAAGAAGTGTTTTATCTCATGAAATGAAAGTAAATATTTCATTTCATACATTTACGAAAAAAGGGGAAATTATAAACTTCTAAACAATATCGAAATATTAAAATTGGTTAAAAATTGCATATACCACATATTTATTCTAAGAGGAAAAATAATTAAAATACCTCCAATTTTGAATGCGTGTGAGGTAAAACCCCCCAAACTTGTCTATGTAATTTCAATATCCTAAACATTATATAAAAAGTTATGTTAATACCACGAACATATAATTTTCACCATAAAATATATAACCGTAAATTTTAAATTAATATATGACCACGGCGCTAAAAACTTTTTATGTAAAGTTTAGGGTATTTAAATTAGACATGCTAGTTTGAGATATTTACCTTACACTCCTTCAAAGTTTGTGGTATTTAAATTATTTTTCCGCTATACCTTGTCAAAAAAAATGTTTCTTGACAATACTGTTAGTATATGTTGAATTGGCCATGTGAAATAAATCTTAAATGGACTAGCTGTTTCCATTAATTGTGTCTAACACCACAACTATTGGCCCTCTACACCTTCCTATCTTTCGAATATATTTATTCCTAAACCCTCATTTGGATGTCATATTAGACTGGTGTATGTCTTCCTATTCTCTCTATAGATAAGAGTAGTGTTAATTTAGTAAGGGAAACAAGTTTGTGCTAGTTGCTTCTTTTTGTCCATTGTACTGCAAACTAAGATTGAACCAAGTTTCGGGTTAATTACCAGAGGCAATTAATTAAGACGACGAAATCGATCCCCAACAAAAAAAAAAGAGAAATGGTGTATATTTTCAAGAATTAAAAATAGCATAAAACATAAGATAACTATAGTATTAAAACATGAAGTTTCATCTTAATTAATGAACATGTCCTTTAATTTGTATCATGATAACTATAATTAATAATACTAAGATCTTTAGTCTGTATGGTTATATTTGGGATAGCTTAAACCTAAAGAATACCAAGTAGTAGTACTGTGGGTCAAAGTGAGGAGGTCTGCCACTTCGAGAAAAGCGGGAATAGGAATTAGGAAGTGCATGCATGGACTTCTTTAGGCTAAAAAAGTCGGGACTTAGCTTCTAATTTGGTGACTTGCGTGGTTGACTGGTTGTCGACAAAACTCAAAGGTAAATTACACTCTATATAAAACTCACTCGCACCGATAGCTAAACGGTGACTGAGTAAGACAATTGAATTGAAATCTCAAGTTCATCAATCCTGACAACGCGAGTGCATGTGAGATTTTCATTTATGGCTCCTTAATTAGCTTACGCGTGCAAGGCTTTGAACCGCATCACTTCGAGACCACTTGAAATTATACTGTCATTTATTTTTTCACTACTCTGTCGGGTCGAGGTGTGAATAGGGGGGGCGTAGGATTCCGCTGGGTTGATATTATGCTAATCCAAAATGTGGGTGGCTTTCATATCCATTGTTTTCCACGATATCTGACTTTGATAGCCCCCAGACCAGGTACTTGCGTTGACCGATAATTGGTTATGATAATGGGATAATTTGTTTGACGTGCTCACATGTTTGACCACAAGTTTTTAAGTGTGACAAGTAAGACTTTTGGGGTATAAAATCAAATAAATGCAACAATGTTTGTCGTGCAAAAGTCTCACCTACATACTCAAATGCATGCAAGTCAATTAGTGTATTAGAATGCATGGTACAGAAATTACCTAAATTAAGTAAGATTAAAAAATTCATTCCTTCCTGAAAATTTAAACAAAATACTATCTTACATAAATGTTTGTGTAAGTCAATGTGGGAACTTTCCTACAATCTAGTATATATGCAACACATTTAGTCGACGCGCTCATTAATTTTTTTTTCTTTCAAAATTGAACTCATTAACTCTTCAAAGAATTAAATTTAACATTCTTTTATGAGGACTAAATAAGTTTTATTTCTAGAAAAATTATGAACTTAGTTCATATTTAATTTCTATTGAAGGCAATTATTATTTCATAACAGTAAAATATACTGATAGATAAGTGTACATTAGTGTGTATGAAATTATGTTATAGACCTTTAAATTAGCCAATATTTGACAAACATAATGATACAACATAATGTATAAAGATAGAGGCTACTCACTCTATAAATTAAAGGTTGGGGCTACTCATTCTATAATTCTTTTTTTCTTTTTTTGCGAGGGCATAGTTCACCCAGTGAAAATAGGGTGTCAACATCCAATAAGGGAGATGTCATAAGTTCAGCTACAAGCTCAATTTACATTCTTGCAAATAACCATTAGGTCTACTCTAGGGTGTCATCCTTTATAAAGGTTTGCTTTTGGAATGTACAGAATCTCAATTGCTAATTGCTTGGGTTTAATGCAATTCCAAATGAGTAGATTTGATAATGATTTAAAAAGGGTATATGAATTTCATATGTGTCAACTCCAAATCTCCAATGAGACATTTACATATAATTGCATGCACTTCACAATTCAAATAAACGAAGAAAGGCTCGGGAGTAGAAATGAAATAAGGAATTAGAGATGTGAGATCGAAGTGTAACAAATTTATAATGAGACTAAAACCTACTCGATCATATAAAATTACATTGCATATCGTCAAGATCGAGTCAATCTCAAGAACAATTTAAGCATGCCATGCCCCCCCAAAAATTACTTTCGTACAAAACTAATGTTCATATTTTTCATTATTATATTGATTGATTTTTATTTGAAAGAATGACAAAATTAATAGTTACGGGATACGTATAGACAAAAATAGGAGCAAGTCCTAAAATGGACAAAAAACTTACCGCGGCATAATGGTGAATCGGTTCCAGTTTCTGCCGTTGGTAGCTTGTATCTGCCTAATGGTTTTCATCTTCAACGTGTTCTTTATGTTCCACAATTTCAATGCAACTTGCTTTCCTTGAGCCGCCTCACAAGTGATCTAAATTGCACACTCACATTTTTCTCAGATTTTTGTATATTACAGGATATACCTTCCAAAAATATAATTGGTAAAGGTAGATTCCACAATGGTCTATACTATCTAGAATCAACACAAGGTGAAGGGATGGCAATGACGACTACTTTTGATTCCGATTTATGGCACCGGCGTCTGGGCCATGCTTCAAGTGGAAAGTTACAACATATCACGTTTCTCAAAGGCATGCGACAGAATAATAACTTTTGTGATCCTTGCTTGCGAGCTAAACAAACTCGTCTACCATTTCCCAAGAGTACAAGTAAGACTAGTTGTTGTTTTGAATTAATACATTGCGATATATGGGGAAGTTATCAGTGTGACTCTACTTCAGGAGCACGATATTTCTTATCCATCGTCGATGACTTCACCCGAGGTGTTTGGGTTTATCTTATGAGGAATAAATCTGAAGTTTGTCAAAAATTGATGCAATTTTGCAACTTGGTAGAAACTCAATTTGAGAAACGTGTTAAACGCATACGTTCAGATAACGGATTGGAATTTCAAACCAAAATCTTATCTGAATATTATGCGAGTTGTGGAATTATTTTGGAAACGTCATGCACGGATACCCCCCCCCCCCCAACAAAATGGGGTTGTGGAGCGTAAGCATAGACATATTTTAGAGGTATCTCGGGCCCTCCGTTTTCGGTCTGGGTTACCTATTGATTTTTGGGGAGAATGTATTCTTACTGCCGTATACATTATCAATCGGCTACCGTCACCTATTATTTCAAACAAAAGCCCTTATGAAATGTTATTTGGGAAGGAACCCAATTATGAACATTTACGTGTTTTTGGGTGTTTGGTGTATGCATATAACAACGAACGTAAGGACAAGTTTGGCGAAAGGGGGAGTCCTTGTATATTTCTTGGGTATCCCTACGGCCAAAAGGCTTACAAAGTATTTGATTTACAGACACAGAACATTTTCAGCTCCCGAGATGTCACCTTTATTGAGGGTGAATTTCCATTTAAAATGGTAAATCAAGAAGAGCTAGATTTTGAAAAAATCGTTGACAGTGTGTATCAAAAAATTGTGGGTCACAATAGTACACCTACGCCTGAAGCCCAACGTCCCACACTCCACCGTAACCGTGAAATCTTTCAGCGCCAACGAGCAGTGGTCCCGCATGCAAATCAACCTCAAGTGATTGCAGATACAATCGACGGCCTAGACACGATCTGCAGCTATCCATCTGCTGATTACTCGCATGGACACGAGGGCCAACCTGGACACTCTCTCAGTACAGAAGACGGGCGCACCTCTGTAAGCACTAGTGTGCGCAGAAAAGGTGCAGGTGGGCCAGCCCCTCATCACATCTTACCCGCTGAATCACATGCCCCTCTAGGTACAGATACAGACGCATCTAACCTTCGACCTCATGCTCCTTACACGCCCCTGAGACAGGCGAGCCTTCCACAAGGAGTTCACAAAAGCTTAGATAATTGTGAAATTGAACAAAATCTGGAATCCCATTTAACGGGTAATTCATTTGATTTGACCGGTCAAAACTCACTCCCACCGTCCGTAGATGAAATTAGGAGTGATAGAGTTCGTCAGGCCCCTAAGCATTTGGAACATTCACAATCAACTCCAAATCATGCCGACATGGTCTATCCAATTTCTAATTCAAAGGCCATCACTAATTTTATCACTTATGAGAAGTTTTCTAATAAACATAAAGCATATTTGACGGTCATCACTTCACGTGATGAGCCAAAACAATTTTCCCAGGCCATTTTAGATCCGAAGTGGCGGGAAGCTATGCAAAGGGAGATTCGTGCACTAGAAGAAAATAATACATGGACCTTGGTTCAGTTGCCACCGGGGAAGAAAATTGTAGACTCTAAATGGGTTTATAAAATAAAATATCAACCTAACGGTGATGTGGAACGCTATAAGGCTAGATTGGTAGCCAAAGGTTTCACACAAGTCGAAGGAAATGATTTTCACGAGACATTTGCCCCAGTTGCCAAGCTCGTCACAGTACGGTGTCTGTTAGCAGTTGCGGCCAAACGCAATTGGGAGGTACATCAATTAGATGTTAACAATGCTTTCCTCCATGGAGACCTTTCAGAAGACGTTTACATGCGCGTCCCTAAAGGATTTACTAAAAATGGTGACACCCGTGTTTGCAAATTGCAAAAATCCATTTATGGCCTACGCCAAGCGTCTCGTAATTGGTACCACAAGTTTACTCAATCACTTTTGAAAGTCGGATTTCATCAATCACGGGCGGATCATTCCTTGTTCATTTTCGAGCAAGGTCAGATACAAACATTTGCCCTCATATATGTTGATGATCTCATCCTAGCCGGAAATGATGTATCCCATATCAACAGAATCAAGGGGTACTTGAATGACTAATTTAGCATCAAAGACTTGGGTACATTGAAATAATTCGTTGGAATCGAGGTAGCTCGTTCTCCCCAGGGATTTGTTCTAAGTCAACGTAAATATACGTTGGACATCCTAAAAGAAAGTGGTCTTCTAGCCGCTCTCTGACGTGCCCTTTGTCGTGAGTGCACTCAAAGTAATATTCAATACAACACTTATACGTAGTATAACGTAGTAGAGTTTGTATCCACAGGGAAAGGAATAACTTTCTTTTTATATAAATAGTAAGTAAAAAGGGGGGGTTTTGATTGTTGAGTGATTTAATTAAATTAAACACGAAGATGAACGATTTATATGGGATTTAATTCAAAGATAAAAGGGACTTGGTCTTGCTACTTTCCACTTGTTGATATATTTTTAGTCGATCATTGTTATATCCATAACTTATCCCCTCTCGAATACTCAATCGCGGAGTATAACCAGTTCATCGAGGGTAGTTATTAACAACGACCGTTCATTAATAACCCTTACTATTAATCAAATATAGAACAACGCCGTATACCGATATAATAGTAGCATTCAATCTATTTAACTCCTTGATGAAATCAATTGAGATTGATAACCTCAACGCAACGGTTTTGGTTTAACCAACAAAATTGATCCCTCTTAAGTTTATTAACCACGACCGTGCATTAACAAACCGAAGTTACTTACTTGTGAAACCTTCAACGTTTAACCATCGGTTCATTGAACGTTTCTAGTAATAATCAATGTTGGAACGTTAACTAATCGTCACTTAGCCACCCTCCAACAATGATATAGAATGAGATTAAGGGAAGAATTAATAATCAAGAGGAGAAAGTAAGAAAATAACTCACAACTTTAATAATCAATCAAGCTTCAAGAGCAAAACCAAGAAATGGAAGTTTAGCTCCTCATTTGGAGACTAAACATGCTAAAAGAAATATAGAGAAATGCTATTCTAAACTGAGCTTAAGAGTATATGGGAATTGGTGTCTAAAAGTGAAGGAAAGGGGGTGTATTTATAGGCTTTTTGAGGTGCAGGACCGAGTACTCGATCGAGTATGTATACATACTCGATCGAGTATGTATAGAAATCAGAATTTGGCCAATACTCGATCAATACTCGAGTAGATTTTATATGCATACCCGATCGAGTATATAAGCATACCCGATCGGGTATAGACACTCGAACGTGGGAAAATCTTGTCCTGCATGTTCCTTTGTTTTCGGATCCGATCCGATTTGAAATGTCAACCAGATACCCGATCGAGTATATGTATATACTCGATCGAGTATAGACCACAATCAGGATTTTTCCTTCTTTTTGTCTTGTACTCTTGCACCTTCCTTCACCATTGATCATTTGATTGATCTTGGACCTGTTTAAGCTCAGAATAAACCTAATCTAAACAAATTACAAGAATTTAACAAACTAAACTATTACACCGAAAGTGTGTAATTTCCGAAATATTAAACAATCAAAACTAACTAAAAGCGTAAATAAACATACGGAAATTACAAACGTATCAACTCCCCCACACTTAGTTCTTTACTCGTCCTCGAGTAAAGTCAAATGTTCAAACAGTTTAAGACCATTCCATGAGTTCAAGAAAGAAATGAACTAAGATCACCAAGAAATAAGAAAATGTTTTTTATACAAACAACTTTCTTTCTTGGGTTTTATGATCTTCTATGCTCCATCTTCTTGCCTCTTCTTCTTTGCCTTCTCTTCTTTTCTCCTCAAGAGATCAAAATGAGTTCCTGCACACAACAAATATTTCTCTCATATCTCTCATTTTGCCTAGGAGCCTTTTCAGGTTTTCATCCTAGCATCTCTTTTTGTTTTTCCATCCTTACTAACTCACTCATTTCATTTTTTTTATAAGCCATTTTTTTGCTTAGATTGCCCATTTTTGGGTTTTCAACCTAACTAGCATTTCAATTCTTTTATCCATTTTTCTCTTGTTCTTTTTTTTTTTTTTGTTTACAAAGGGTAAAAGAGATTCATGCATAGTAAAAGGTAGAAAATGAAATTACATACCGTGAGTAATCTCCTCCCCCACACTTAGTTGAAGCACTGTCCCTAGTGCCCGCCTTCTCCGCCGTAGAAGCCGCCTCCAAAGCCGCTTCCAAAGCCTCCTCCAAAGCTCCCATCGCCCATGTGGGTGTCGCCGCCATCATCCCCTCCATCAAAACCTCCACCCCCGGAGCTAGATCCTCCAAAATTACCCCATTGAGTGGGGTCATACCAAGAGGGGGGTGGTGGTGGTTGAGCCATGGTGTGGAATTGGCCTTGATGAGCCATGTAAGAGTACATCGGTCCATAGAACCTACGTTGATCCTCTTCATATCGTCGGTTGTCTTCGGCCCTTTGCTCTTCTATTCTTTGAAATCCCGCCCTTTGTTCCTCCCGATACTTACCAACTTCGTTGGTAACTTTGTTGAGTCCTTCAAGAATTTGTTGGAAGTAATCGGGAGGTGGGGGGGCTTGGTTTGGTGCGGGTAGGTAGTGATGTGCAACCTCGGGTTCTTGGTACTCGGGTTGAGGTTCCTGGTCGGGTTGGTCTTCTGGGAGATTTTGGGCTTGTGGTTCTTGGAGATGTGGTGGAAGGGCATGAGGGAATAGGAAATGGGGCACCTCGAACTCCGGTCTATAGGTTATTTTGGGGAGGTCTCTGTTTGGCATTAGAAAGTATTGGACTGGTTTGGTGTGTATGATCCAATTATACATGTTCTTCTGTTGATCCCCATCATAGACCGTATGGGAGAAAGCGGTGCACCCCGAGCGGCCTAGCCAACCTATGTCCATCAAACAATAGTCGGGTATCGGAGAGTTATCCGTATACCCGAACTTGCTTGCCAAGTGCATGATTACTCCACCCATTACAATGGCTCCTTTTGCCACGCTTTCCTTTTTGAGGTGTGCCCAAATGAGATTGCACAAATTGAAGTCCACATGACGACGAAATAAAGCTACGGAGATCAAACACACATCCCCTATTCTAGTGTGGTGATTGTTGGGTCGCCCAAGCAAGCAATTTGCCAAGAATTTTAAAAACAACCGGAGGATGGGGTGTTGGACATGACTTATATACATTTGGGAGGAGCTAAAGTCCACTTCCCCAGTCATCTTGGTCCATAGAGAATGCCCAAAAATGGTGTTATCGGAGATGGACCTTTCGTAGGGGACGGGGATACCAAAATGTTCGGAAAACTCGAGTTTCGTTATCGAATAGTTTCGGTTAAACAGACGAAACTCGAGTCTATCATCCCTAAAATCCGCCTCATCACTTTCAAAGTGCACTGAACTCATGAATTCATAAATAATCTTTTCATTTGAGTTGTATCTCATATTGAAAACAAGGTCCATGTCCAATTGATGAAAGAATTTCCTCATAATCTTATACACTCCTAATTCACGTAGTGCATCATGGCATAGAAAACGGGAAGGTTTTACTTGCCTTTTTGTTGTCGATAGGAGGCGAGTTCGGTGTTCGGCGTTGGCGGGAATGATTTCTTCAAAGCCCGGGATAGGTGCTATGGTGCTTGAGCTCTCTCCCCTATTCTTCCTTGGTGCCATTTGTGAAGCTATTGAGCTTAAGGAGCAAAAATTCGAATGGGGATAGGGTTTTTGGGATTTGGTGGAAGTTTGGGGAAAATGGGATTTTTGGGTATAGATATGGAGAGGAGAGTGAGGGGAGTATTTTGGTGGTGAAATGGGATGATTTGGTGAAGGATTGGGTGAGATATGGTAGAGAGAAGGTCCAAAAATGGAGTTTTGGGGGAGAGGTGTTCGAAAATTTGGGAGTGTTTGGGGAAGATGAAGTGGGTTGGGGTGTTTTGAGGGTATAAATCGCAGGGGTACCCGATCGAGTATCCCTGTATACCCGATCGGGTACCGGAGGCAGGGGCATACAAAAGTTGTTTTTCTACTTATACTCGACCGAGTATTGATATATACTCGATCGGGTATAGGAGGCAGGGGTTTATTGCTTTTATTTTTCCACTTATACTCGATCGAGTATGAATATGTACTCGATCGGGCCTCGGAGGCAGGCTTCCGATGGAGTTGATTTTCCAGGCATACTCGACCGGGTATGTTCCAATACTCGATCGAGTATGCCTGTATCTTTGAAAATTGATCTGTACCTCGATCGAGTATGGAAACCGGGTCCCCTTTTTTACTAATACCCGACCGAGTATTAAAGAGTACTCGATCGAGCATGTCCCCAGATATTTTTTTTTTTTTTTCATTTTTTTTTTTTTTGAAACGCACACATAATGAAATAAGCTGAAAAGAAAACATACCTTGCTTGGGTTGCCTCCCAAGAAGCGCTTTGTTTAACGTCGTGGCTCGACGATATCTTCGTTTCTCCTTCATTCATAGACCGGTTCAGAAAGGTCTATGATCTCCACGTTCTTGGGTTGAAAACCCTCAAAGAAGGGTTTTAGTCTTTGTCCGTTCACTTTGAGCACTTCTCCCGTCTCCGGGTCTTCAATTTCCACCGCCCCGTGTGGATAGATTTTGACCACTTTGTATGGTCCGGCCCAACGGGATCTCAACTTTCCCGGAAATAGACGAAGGCGTGATTGGAATAGGAGGACTTTGTCATCAAGTTTGAAATCCTTCCTTATGATCATTTTATCATGCCACTCCTTCGTCTTTCTTTTGTAAATCTCCGCATTGTCATAAGAATCCAGGCGGAGTTCTTCCAATTCTTGTAATTGGAGCTTCCTGTGTATACCGGCCTCGTCAAGATTGAGGTTGAATTCTTTTACTGCCCAATATGACTTGTGTTCAAGCTCTACGGGAAGGTGACAAGCTTTTCCGAACACAAGTCTATAAGGTGACATACCGATTGGGGTTTTGTAGGCGGTTCGGTATGCCCAAAGTGCATCATCAATGCGAATACTCCAATCCTTCCTGTTTGGGTTCACTGTTTTCTGGAGTATAGATTTTAACTCCCTATTTGAGGTCTCCGCTTGGCCATTAGTTTGAGGGTGGTAAGCAGTGGAGATCTTGTGAGTCACACCATATTTCTTCAGTAGGGATCCCACAATTTTATTACAAAAATGTGTGCCTCGGTCGCTTATTAAAATTCGAGGGACCCCGAACCTTGAAAATATGTGAGACTTGAGAAAGTTTGCTACCACCTTGGCATCATCGGTTTTTGTTGCTTTTGCCTCCACCCATTTGGAGACGTAATCTACCGCAAGTAGGATGTAGATGTTACCTTGAGAGTTTGGAAAAGGCCCCATGAAGTCGATACCCCATGCATCAAAAATCTCACAGAAAAGCATGGGGTTTTGTGGCATTTCGTTCCTCCTTGAGATGTTGCCCGTCCTTTGGCAATTGTCACAAGCCCGACAAAAACCATTCGCATCACGAAAAAGACTTGGCCACCAAAATCCGCTTTCGAGAATTTTCATTGCAGTCCGTTTCGGGCCAAAATGTCCTCCACAAGCATAAGAATGGCAAAACTCTATAATGTGAGCTATCTCATATTCGGGGACACATCTTCGGATTATTTGATCCTTACAATGTTTCCACAAATATGGGTCATCCCACACATAGAGTCTTGAGTCCATTTTTAATTTTTCTTTTTGTGATTTTGAGAATTGTGGAGGAAATTTGCCCAAAACAAGAAAATTTACTATGTTGGCGTACCATGGTTGTGTGACTTTGATGGCGAAAAGGGTTTCGTCTGGGAATTCACCTTTGATAAGATTTGAGTGAAGGTCTTCAATGTCTTTGTGAGGAATGAGGCGGCTTAAGTGATCGGCCACCAAGTTCTCCGCTCCTTTCTTGTCTTTTATTTCCAAATCAAACTCACTCAATAGAAGGACCCATCGAATGAGTCTTGGTTTGGCCTCCTTCTTTGTCATGAGGAACCGTAGAGCGGCATGGTCGGTGTAAACAATAACTTTCGTTCCAAGAAGGTAGGAACGAAACTTCTCTAAGGCAAAGACTACTGCTAGCATTTCCTTCTCGGTGGTGGAGTAGTTCCTTTGAGCTTCATTTAAAGTCGAGGAGGCATAGTAGATTACATGAGAAGCCCTCCCGACTTTTTGGCCTAAAACAGCTCCCACAGCATAATCACTTGCGTCACACATGATCTCAAAAGGAAGAGACCAATCGGGAGCTTGTATGATAGGAGCGGTTACCAACCTTTCTTTCAATGTGTCAAAAGCCTCCTTGCATTCGGTATTGAGATCAAATTCCACCTCCTTTTGCAAGAGTTTGCATAGGGGAGATGAAATTTTGGAGAAGTCTTTTATGAACCTTCTATAGAATCCGGCATGTCCAAGGAAAGATCGAATATCCCGTACATTTGTTGGGTACGGGAGTGTTTGGATGACATCAATCTTGGCTTTGTCTACTTCAATGCCTTTTGAAGAGATCACATGTCCAAGAACAATCCCTTGTTCCACCATAAAGTGGCATTTTTCAGAATTTAGGACAAGGTTGGATTCAATACAACTTTTGAGCACAAGAGTAAGATGGTAGAGGCAGGTGTCAAAGGAGTCCCCATGAATTGTGAAATCATCCATAAAGACTTCCATGAACACCTCCACAAATTCGGAGAAGATGCTCATCATACACCTTTGAAAGGTGCCCGGTGCATTGCATAATCCAAAGGGCATTCGTCGGTAGGCAAAAGTGCCAAATGGACATGTGAAGGTTGTTTTCTCTTGGTCCTCCGGGGCTATTGGTATTTGAAAATACCCGGAGTAACCATCAAGAAAACAATAGAACTTGTGCCCCGCTAGTCTTTCTAGCATTTGATCAATGAAGGGTAGTGGAAAAAAGTCTTTTCTAGTTACCGAATTGAGTCTTCGGTAGTCAATGCAAACTCGCCACCCGTTTTGGACTCGGGTGGGCACCATTTCGCCTTCTTTGTTTTCAATGACTGTCATTCCGGTCTTCTTTGGCACCACTTGTGTTGGGCTTACCCATTTGCTATCGGAAATGGGAAATATGATTCCCATTTGGAGTAACTTGATCACTTCTTTTTTCACCACCTCCATCATGGGTGGGTTCAATCTTCTTTGCGGTTGCCTCACCGCCTTGGCCTCATCTTCGAGTAGGATCCGGTGCATGCATGTGGATGGACTAATGCCTTTGATGTCGGCGATAGACCATCCAATGGCCAACTTGTACTCCTTGAGGACCGCAATCAATCTTTCCTCTTGTTCTTGGGCTAAGGCGTTTGAGATAATCACCAGTAGAGTGTGATTTTCGCCCAAGAACACATGCTTCAAATTTTCAGGGAGTGGTTTTAATTCCACCTCCGGTGCCTGCAAAACAGATGGTAGCGGCTTCTCGCTCGGAATGGTTAGTGGGAGGGCTTTAGAGCCCGGTGGCAAAAGTGGGAGTTGATTTAACTCCGCCACCATCATCTTCATGTTGTTTGACATAGAGTATTCCATAGTGAAATTCTCTACGTCGTTCTCAATTGAGCTTAGCAATTCGTCTTTCCCCTCAACTTCAAACACATCTTGGACCCAAGTGTCACAAGTGTCAATGGCAAAAAGAGAGTGATTATCGGTGGGGTATTTCATGGAGTCATAGATATTAAATTCAACTTTCTCACCATCAAACTCCATAGTTAATACTCCACTAAAAACGTCTATTTTTGCCTTAGCCGTCTTTAAAAAGGGTCTTCCTAGTAAAATCGGGACTGCATTTTTATCGTTCTCCATTTCGAGAACGTAAAAATCAGCGGGAAAGATTAAATTATCCACCATGACGAGTACATCCTCTACTACACCTTTCGGGTAAGCATTGGATCTATCGGCAAGTTGGATAACAACCCCCGTTTCATGTAGAGGTCCTAGTTCTAGGGACTTATATAGAGAGTATGGAATGACATTAATTGATGCACCCAAATCTAACATAGCCCTAGAAAAGCTAGAATTTCCTAGCTTACATGGTATAGTGAACATTCCCGGGTCACTATACTTTTTAGGAAGTTTCTTTTGGAAAACGGCTGAAACTCTTTCACTAACTTGGATTTTATGCTTGCCATTTAGTTTGTGTTTCCTTTTAATAGTGCAAAGTTCTTTTAAAAACTTAGCAAATCTAGGAACGCCTTTAATTAAGTTGAGAAGAGGGATATTTACCTCACATTTGCTGAAGGTCTCATAGATGTCCTTGTCATTGTTGTATTTTCGGTTGTCCTTGAGAGCCTCCGGAAAAGGTGGCACCGGCTCGTATGAATCGAGTGGTGGGAATTTCCTTTGAGGTGTGACCTCCTCTTTCTCTTCTTCATTTTGAGGATTTGTGCTTGGCACCAAGATATCCTCCTCTTCTTCTCCAACATGGCTTTTTGCTTTTGCTTTAGCCATAACCAATTCCTTGCCACTTCTCAAAGTGACCGCATGGGCTTGTTGCCTTGGATTCGGTTCCGTTTGAGATGGGAGTTTTGCCGAATCCTTAGCTTCAAGCCTACTCACGGCATTCGAGATTTGGCTCATTTGATTTTCCAAATTGTGGATGCTGGATTTTGTTGTTTCTTGGAATTGGGTCACACTTTGTTGCATTGTGGCCATGTTCATGGCCAATGACCGAATCATGTCTTCAGTGGACATGCTTGAGTTTGATGTTTGCCCTTGTTGTTTATATTGTTGAGGCGGAGGGTTTGATTGTTGAGGAGGTTGAGAGTTTCCGTACCTTAAGTTGGGATGATCCCTCCACCCCGGATTGTAAGTGTTGCCGTGAGGATCATATCTTCTTTGACCTTGGAAACCCAAAGCATTGACTTGCTCGGGGTTCTCCTCTTGTAATGTTGGGCAAGAATCGGTGGGATGCCCTTGTGTCGAGCATATGCCGCAGACCTTGACTTCTTGGGTTTTTGGATTCAAAAGAAAATCTTTGACCAAAGAAGTCAAGCCGGCCACTTGACTTTCCAACGAATTGTTGGATTCCGCTGCCATAACTCTTTTTGATGATGACCTCCCATTATAATGCCTCGAGTTTTCGGCCAACTCGGAGATGAGGTCCCTTGCTTGAGAAGGGGTTTTGTTGACAATACCCCCTCCACATGCCGCATTCACCATGCGTCTATCTTGATCAACAAGCCCATCATAGAAGTATAGGATGAGATCTTGTTCCGAATATCCATGATATGGGCAGCTAGCGCATAATTTCTTAAAGCGCTCCCAATATTCGTACAAGGTCTCATCATCGGCTTGCTCAATGTTGCTGATTTGCTTTTTGAGACTTGAAGAGATAGATGCGGGATAATACCTGTCGAGGAAGCTCTTTTTCATTTGAGCCCATGTATTGATGCTACCCGAAGGAAGATAGAAAAGCCAATCCTTCGCGGTGTCCTTTAAGGAGAATGGAAAGGCCCTCAGTTTTATTTGCTCTTCGGAAACACCATTAGGGCACATGCTTGTGCACACAATATGGAATTCCGACAAGTGTTTGTTCGGATCTTCCCCTCGTAGGCCATGAAATGACGGGAGTAGATGGATGAGCCCAGATTTTAGCTCGAATGTGACCCCCGTATCAAGAGTTGGGAAAGTGATACAAAGGGGTTGTTGATTTAGATTCACAGCCGTGAGCTCCCTCAATGTTCTCGTTTCGTGAGCCATAGTGGTTGGCTCTTCGTTTTCGCTAGATTGAGAACTAGTGCTTGATGATTCTCCCGAGTCGGAGTTTGAAAATTTGTTTTTCAACCGCTCGAGAGTTCGTTCTATTTCGGGGTTTGAGTGGTATGTGATTTCGTTCAGTGAACGATATTTTACCATGTACTACAAAGCTCAGCAGAAATAGAAATCTTTATACTTGAACCATATATATATATATATATATATATATATATATATATATATATTTGTTTTTCTTTTTCTTAGATTGAAATAAAAAGAAAAATCAATTGCCTTTCCCCGGCAACGGCGCCAAATTTGACGTGCCCTTTGTCGTGAGTGCACTCAAAGTAATATTCAATACAACACTTATACGTAGTATAACGTAGTAGAGTTCGTATCCACAGGGAAAGGAATAACTTTCTTTTTATATAAATAGTAAGTAAAAAGGGGGGGTTTTGATTGTTGAGTGATTTAATTAAATTAAACACGAAGATGAACGATTTATATGGGATTTAATTCAAAGATAAAAGGGACTTGGTCTTGCTACTTTCCACTTGTTGATATATTTTTAGTCGATCATTGTTATATCCATAACTTATCCCCTCTCGAATACTCAATCGCGGAGTATAACCAGTTCATCGAGGGTAGTTATTAACAACGACCGTTCATTAATAACCCTTACTATTAATCAAATATAGAACAACGCCGTATACCGATATAATAGTAGCATTCAATCTATTTAACTCCTTGATGAAATCAATTGAGATTGATAACCTCAACGCAACGGTTTTGGTTTAACCAACAAAATTGATCCCTCTTAAGTTTATTAACCACGACCGTGCATTAACAAACCGAAGTTACTTACTTGTGAAACCTTCAACGTTTAACCATCGGTTCATTGAACGTTTCTAGTAATAATCAATGTTGGAACGTTAACTAATCGTCACTTAGCCACCCTCCAACAATGATATAGAATGAGATTAAGGGAAGAATTAATAATCAAGAGGAGAAAGTAAGAAAATAACTCACAACTTTAATAATCAATCAAGCTTCAAGAGCAAAACCAAGAAATGGAAGTTTAGCTCCTCATTTGGAGACTAAACATGCTAAAAGAAATATAGAGAAATGCTATTCTAAACCGAGCTTAAGAGTATATGGGAATTGGTGTCTAAAAGTGAAGGAAAGGGGGTGTATTTATAGGCTTTTTGAGGTGCAGGACCGAGTACTCGATCGAGTATGTATACATACTCGATCGAGTATGTATAGAAATCAGAATTTGGCCAATACTCGATCAATACTCGAGTAGATTTTATATGCATACCCGATCGAGTATATAAGCATACCCGATCGGGTATAGACACTCGAACGTGGGAAAATCTTGTCCTGCATGTTCCTTTGTTTTCGGATCCGATCCGATTTGAAATGTCAACCAGATACCCGATCGAGTATATGTATATACTCGATCGAGTATAGACCACAATCAGGATTTTTCCTTCTTTTTGTCTTGTACTCTTGCACCTTCCTTCACCATTGATCATTTGATTGATCTTGGACCTGTTTAAGCTCAGAATAAACCTAATCTAAACAAATTACAAGAATTTAACAAACTAAACTATTACACCGAAAGTGTGTAATTTCCGAAATATTAAACAATCAAAACTAACTAAAAGCGTAAATAAACATACGGAAATTACAAACGTATCACTCTCCCAAGTCAAATCCCCATGGAACAGAATTTGAAACTTCGACCCGATGATGATAGTCCGCTTGCAGATGCATCCTCTTACCGTCGCTTAATTGGGCGTTTGTTGTACCTTACTGTCACTCGCCCTGACATCGTCTTCTCAGTAAATCAACTTAGCCAATTTCTTAGTCGGCCGCGCCAATCTCATTTTGATGCTGCAGTACGTATCCTTCGCTATTTAAAACAAACCCCTGAACAAGGAATTTTCTTATCTGCGGACACTGATTTCTTTTTAAAAGGTTATTGTGATGCGGATTGGGCGGGGTGCTCTTACACCCGTCGCTCTAGCACCGGATACTTCATCACTCTCGGTAGTTCACCAATCTCTTGGAGAACAAAGAAACAATCTGTTGTATCCTGATGTTCCGCAGAAGCAGAATACCGCGCCATGGCTGTTACCGTTAGTGAAATTTTATGGTTGCGGTGGCTTCGCGACCTAACAGTTCATCAGACTAGTCCCACACATTTGTTCTGTGACAATCAAGCTGCACGACATATTGCCATGAACCCCGTTTTTCATGAACGTACCAAACATGTGGAAATGGATTGTTATTTTGTTCGGGAATGTGTAGCCAGTGGTGAAATCTATCCATGTTGTATCTCTACAACAAACCAAGTTGCTGACATTTTCACCAAAGCACTTGGCACAGATCGTTTCCAACTTCTAAGGAGCAAGTTGGGTATTCGTGACCTTCACACTCCACCTTGAGGGGGAGTATTGAGAATATTGGGACCCATATTATTTCTATTATTAAAATATGTAATGTTACCCAGTACGTAGCATGTGTGTGTGGGTTGCATGATGTGTGTATGGGTTGCATGATGTGCATGGCCCTCTATTATTTCCTCTCTATTATTCACATCCACCATATGTAGTATATATGTGAGATGCATGTAACGTAAGACAGAGTTCGAGTGAGAAGTATTATTTACTTTGTATGAAATCTAGCACATTTAATATTAGTTCTTATTTTTATCATTAATCCTTGATTTTATCAATATACTTCTACGTTTAACCTTTCACGAATCTCCTCTCTCTATATATACATACAATTGAGTGGAAATGATCCTCCAATTATATGCTTTTTTACTTTGTCAATATGTCAAAAGTCACTTTTTGAAAGAGATGTAGAATTTAAATTTCGGAAATAATTAATAAACCAAAAATGTATCCGGATTTTTTGTTTTCAAAAGAAATGCTACGTATGGTCTTAAGTCATTATTTTGTAGTCCCAACTTAAATCATTATATTCACCATAACCCAAATGCTGAATGAAGGTCGAATATATATAAACACAATTTTTTCTGTAAATTTAATTTGCACCGGTGCAGCGGTGCCTTGAACTTCGAGGGCGACCATATATGTTGACAAACGCGCTAAGGAAGTAAATTAGCTAAGCGGCTCTCACGAAGAATTGAATTGAATTGAATTGTAACACCATTTTCATTTGCATTGGGGGAACTAGAACTAATTTTGAGGGGTAGTGCTGAGAATAATCGAGAATTATGTAACAAATATATCCACTCTTTAAGTATAAAGTCCGTTTGCTGTCAAATAAAAAAGTTTAAAGTCCGTTTAATAACAATAAATCAGCTTAATTGGATATAATTACTGAAATTATTACTCAAGTGGTTGAATTAATTGATTCTACTGAGTTATGGAAAAGTTATATTAAAAACATATTTAACTAATAAAACTATGAAAGAGATTTTAAAAAAATAAAGCATTTCATCTTTTCAGCAAGCAAAAAAGTTATAATGCATGATTTTAAACTTATGGCATTATTCCATGTTTGCAATCACATACAAAATTAAGTTCTAAATTGACGCCAATTGCATATCTCCCTAGCTAGGGGTTAATAGGATATAACTATCTGATTCTAAATCCTAATTTCTACATTTATGAGAACTTTGAATTATTGTAGGTAGAGCCTGTTTGGTAACACCGAAATCGGCTGAATCAGTTTTTTTTAAAGAGCTGAATCAGTTGTTTCTACTGAAATTTATGAAGTTCTGGCTTTAAGTGGTTGTATTGGCTGATTTATGAAAATATTAAATTTAAAATATATTTTATTAAAAAAATAAAGAAGAAATTATATGTAAAAATAGCTAAAAAGGTCCCCTATAGTAACTTCAGCCGAAATAGCCAGAAAAGTAACTACAACTTACTTTTTCTTATTATTACACATTTCAGCGCGCGAAATCAAAAGTTGCGTGTTTGGTGAAAAAGTTGGTTGAAAAGCGTGATAAGTCGAATAACAGTGTTACCAAACGGGCTCGTATACTCCAAAGAAATATTGTATAACTGATTAATAATACCTAATACCACAAACAAATTCTAGTTCCTAATATTTTTAAAACGTTTGTTTATTAAGTTATTTAAATTAACTCATAAAAATATTAATACTTACATCACAATTTAATACGGACTACACTTCCTTAAAAAAACGGACTACACTTTACACACCAGTTGAGTCTTTTAATTCCTTATCTAGCTAGTAGTGTGTCCAATTGTCCATCATCTGCATTTTGGGCCGCTCAGATAAATTTATTAAAAGATGGCAGTTTTTCTTTTTATTTGGAGCGTCCTTTTTATGTTGCTACCGTCTCTATTAATTGTGAAAAATATAAAGAAGTAGAATAGAAAATAAAGGAAGGAAAGAGAACATAAAGAATGAGATAATAATGCAATCTCTCATCCTTTCATACGTGAGCCATGCATGGGTTTTATAGTACCATGCAACGGTCATAAAAATAAGATGAGCAAATAAATAATTCCTATACAATGAATCTAGTTTATGTAAAGGACATAATGACAAATACAATAAATGAATAACGTATACTTCAATTTTGAATTCTTCACTCCCCCTCAAGCTTATGGTTGGTACATGAGCTTGGATGTAAGCGTAGTGAATGATTGAGGAGAAAGAACTTTGGTGAAAATATCCGCAAGTTGCTGGTGGGACGGAACGAATGTTGTGCGTATTTTTCCTTCTTGAATTTTATCACGAATAAAGTGGCAATCGATTTCGACATGTTTTGTGCGTTCATGAAAAACCGGATTATTTGCAATGTGTAGGGCAGCTTGGTTGTCACAATGAAGGTGAGCTGGGTGACACGGTATACCTAGTTCAGAGAGAAGTAGCTGGATCCAGGTGATTTCACTCACTGCGGCTGCCATAGATCGGTATTCAGCTTCAGCAGAGGAACGAGAGACAGTTGTTTGTTTCTTAGTCCGCCATGATATTGGACTAGTCCCCAGGAATGTGCAATAGCCGGAGGTAGAGCGTCGAGTAGTGGGGCAAGACGCCCAATCAGCATCACAATAAACATTGAGGTGTAAGGAGGTGTCCTTAGCCAGTAGGATACCACGATCAGGGGCTGTTTTAAGGTAGTGAACAACACGTAAGGCAGCATCCCAATGAGTTTGACGAGGGCATGACATAAACTGGGAGAGCTGGTTAACTGAGTAAGTAATATCCGGTCTTGTAACGGTGAGGTAGAGTAGTCGACCAACCAAACGCCGATAGCGAGATGGGTCATCAAGCAATGGGCCCGTGTCGATCTGTAGGCGAGTACTAGCATCCATAGGTGTGATGGTCGGCTTGCAAGCAAGAAGCCCAACATCATTGAGGATCTCCAAAGCGTATTTCCGTTGGTTGAGAAATATGCCCAATGATGAGCGTGCAACTTCAATTCCTAAAAAATATTTTAATGGGCCGAGGTCTTTAAGGTGGAAATGGTGTGCTAAATACCACTTTATTATAGGGATGAGGAGCACGTCGTCACCTGTGATAACTATATCATCTACATAAACAAGCAAAATTGTTAAATGTAACTTGCGTTTGTAAATAAACATAGAATAATCCGCTTTAGATTGAATAAACCCGGCTTGTAATAGTGCGTTGGAGAAAGTGGCAAACCAAGTCCGGGAAGCTTGTTTAAGCCCATATATGGACTTATGGAGACGACAAACACGGTGCTCCCCCTTTCGGTGAAAACCGGGTGGGAGTTGCATGTACACTTCCTCATGTAAATGACCATGTAGGAATGCATTAGAGACATCAAGTTGATGGGTAGACCATCCTTTTGCCGCCGCAATGCTAAGTACAGTGCGAACGGTAGTGAGTTTAGTTACCGGAGCAAAGACATCGGTATAATCGAAACCTTCTAACTGAGAATATCCTTTGGCAACAAGGCGTGCCTTATAGCGTTCAATAGTGCCATCAGGTTTATATTTTATTCGATATACCCATTTGCAGCCAATAGCATGCTTTCCTGGCGGTAATGGTTGGAGGGACCAAGTATGATTCTCTTCTAAAGCTGAAATTTCATTTTTCATTGCCTCAACCCAAAGAGGGTTCTTGCATGCCACTGTGTAGGAGGTGGGTTCCGTATGTTTAGTAATATTATTAATGTAGCAAACATGACCTGCAGAATAAGAGCTAGAAGAGATAAAATTAATTAAAGGGTATAGAGGAGATTGGGCGGGCACTGCATGGCACTGATAATCTGAGAGATAGTGGGGTAATTTGGTTTGGCGGCTACTGCGTCTAGGGAGGGGTTGTATAGCTGGAGTATTGGCAGAATTATTTGAGGTTGAGGGAATAGGAGGTGTGCATGTATCGAACTGGATGGTAGGTGGTGAGGTATTTGGCTCCATTTGGTGAGTGGGGTGAAGACTATGTTGATTTATTGTCTTGGTGGGTGAAGGGGGGGCAATTGTCAGTGGGGTGGGCAAGGGAATTGTATTATTTAAATGTGATGGAGTAGAGGAAATCACGTAAGTTGGGTTTGAATTTAAATGGGTAGGTGTAGAAAATTGGTTTTGGGAGTTTGTGGAATTATTTGGTGTGGCGACACAAGATGGAGCGTGAGATGTGTCTGGAAAGAGTTGTTCAGTGTCCGGAATGGGTAACGGTAAAATACTAGGTGGACCGGGGTTATCCGGAGAGGCGGGTAAATTTTTAAAAGGAAATATATCTTCATAAAATATAACGTCACGACTAATAAAATACGTTTTATCTGTAAGATCATACAGACGATATGCTTTTTGTCCTTGTGGGTATCCAATAAATATACATTTTCTTGCACGAGGTGCAAATTTATGGGGGTGTTGGGAATTGGTGGACGCAAAACATAAACAACCAAAAGTGCGTAAAATTTTAAAATTAGGAGATTGGCGGTGTAATATTTCGAAAGGTGTTTTATTGTGTAAAATAGGAGACGGGGTTCTATTTATTAGATAAGTGGCGGTAAGAATACAATCACCCCAAAAAGAAAGCGGAAGGCCAGCTTGGAAGCGTAAGGCTCGTGCCATATTGAGAAGATGGCGATGCTTACGCTCCACTACACCATTTTGTTGTGGAGTGCTAGGACAACTTGTTTGGTGAAGTATACCATTTTCATTAAGAACTTTTTGAAAAATATGATTGGTAAATTCTGTACCATTATCAGATCGTATGATTTTGACGCATGTTTTAAAGTGATTTTTAATATAAGCCAAGAAATGAACAATTAAGGAAAAAACATCAGTTTTAAATTTCATTAAATAAGTCCACGTAGTGCGAGAAAAATCATCAACAATGGTTAAAAAATAATAGTGACCATTATTTGTGGGATTTTTGTATTTTCCCCAAACATCAATATGAATTAGATCAAAACAATTTTTAGTAAAAGAGCTACGAATGGGAAAAGGCAATCTAGTCTGTTTAGACAAGTGGCATATATCACACAAATGTAATTTATTTGAACAGCCAAGAATTGGAGATAATAATTTAAAGACATTAGAGGACGGATGGCCAAGGCGGGAGTGCCAAGTGGTGGGGGATGCGGCAAAAAGCGTGCTCGGTGTGGGTGGAAGCGTTAGAAAATATAGTCCATGTTTCCTATGGCCCCGACCAATCTCCTCCTTCGTCAAAAGGTCCTGAAAAATACAGTAGTTAGGATAAAAAATAACGCTACAATTTAAATCATGGGACAGTTTTGTAACGGAAAGTAAATTATAGTGAAATGAAGGAACATATAATACATTAGACAATGTAATTTTAGGAGTTAAAAAAATATTGCCAATTCCATGAATGGGGGCAACAGAGCCATCAGGGATGGATATACTACGTTTATCCATAAGTGCAACTGGGAAAGTGGAAAAAATGTTAGGATCAAAAGAGACGTGATCCGTTGCACCTGTGTCAATGATCCACTCTTGGGATAGTTTTAAAAAGGAAGCAAGAGTAAGAGACGTACCGACAAGATTGGCCTTTGGTTCATTTACCTCCCGAAGAAGACGGAGAAGTTGTTGAATGGAATCGGAGGAGGTCGAAGGGGCGGGATTGGTGGTGGTGACGGTTGGAGCACCATGAGTATTTCCTTTCTTGTAATATTTGTGGCCGGGTGGATATCCATGCAACCGGTAGCACACTAGTTGTGTGTGTCCAGGGATGCCACAGTGAGTACAACGAGACCGGTTGGAGTTAGGACGTGAGTAGTTGCGTGAGATGGAATTTGCATGAGCTATATGGGTTTTGCCGGTTTGGGTGGCCGGTGTAGCTAGGAGAGCGGAGGTGGTGTCAGTGTGGTAGGACTGACTCTGGAGACGTTGAGCCTCATCTTGCAGAAGTAAATTATAAGCTTGATGGACTGGAGGGAGGATAGTGGTGAGTAAAAGTTGGCTACGCGATGCCGCGAATGTATCACGGAGACCCATAAGAAATTGCATGAGACGGCGGCGGTCAAGTTGAGCGGCATATTGAGTGCGTGCGGCACAAGTGCACTTGGGCGGTGGATCAGCAAGAGTTAGTTCACTCCAAAGGCGTTGGAGTTTATTGTGATAAACGGCAATAGTGTCGTCATGTTGGTTGAGGGTAGATATTTGGCGTTCAAGGTCATAAATCCGAGGTCCACTAGAGGTTGAGAAACGAGCTTTGAGGTCCGACCACACTGTGGCGGCATCGGGAGCATAAAGGACGGTGTGAGCAAGGTTGACATGAATAGAATGGAGGATCCATGACATGACCAAATTGTTAACCCGGTGCCATCGGTCGTGGTTGGGGTCGTCACGAGAAGGCATGGGAAGAGAGCCATCAACAAAAGAAAATTTATTTCGGCCACGTAAAGCCATTATCATGGCAAGAGACCAAGCATTGTAATCATCTAGGCCGGTGAGCAGGTGACCAACCAAGGCGGCACCGGTGCTGTCGGAAGGGTGGATGAAATACGGGCTATCTGTGTCATGAGTGGAGGGATGATGTAATGGGATGTGGGTGGCTGCAGAGGTAACGGCAGTAGTTGTGTGGAGGGGTGGGGGTGTGGGTGATTCATCATCTGATACCATATTAATTGTGAAAAATATAAAGAAGTAGAATAGAAAATAAAGGAAGGAAAGAGAACATAAAGAATGAGATAATAATGCAATCTCTCATCCTTTCATACGTGAGCCATGCATGGGTTTTATAGTACCATGCAACGGTCATAAAAATAAGATGAGCAAATAAATAATTCCTATACAATGAATCTAGTTTATGTAAAGGACATAATGACAAATACAATAAATGAATAACGTATACTTCAATTTTGAATTCTTCAGTCTCAATTATACAAGGGTTTGCTACTAAATGAAACGGTGACGTTTAGATAAGTAAAAAGGAAATAGGAAAACCACAATCAAAGAAAGCGTGTTTCAAGTCTTCATCGTCACGAATGGAGGAACAGACGGCAAACAGAACCGAATCTCCCGGGGCGCTGCAAGAATACCATATGTACCTACCTTGACAAGAGGAAATGATGAAACCACGAGAGTTTCCAACAAGCCATACCAAAACACGGGAGTTCCCATTAGGGTATGAAAACTCGGGATTCCGAAGGTGGCTTTCCGAATGAAGTGAGGCTGTATGAAAACTGGGATTCGGAATTGCATCTTCCGAATGGAGGAACTGATAATTTTTTTAAAGCAATAACTTTAATGGTTGGAAGTTGATATCGAAATATAATGGCTAAAAAGCAACCAAAAAAAACAAAACAAAACATGCACCCACTAATTCAGACGCACATTTCCAAATGCCATTTTTTTAATTAGTTGGAATTATAAGAATCCACTAGCCATTTTTTTAAATTTTTATTTTAGTCTGACGGATTTTATTAATTTTTTATTTTTTTTAAATATTATATTAATTTTTTATTATTTTGTTTCGAAATTTATTACTTTGTTACCATTTTATTATAAATTAATACCCGCATGGGTAATAAAGGTAGAAAAATTGAGCCCGTTTGGTAACATCGAAATCGGCACAATCGGCTGATTCTATTGAAATTTCTGAAATTCTGATTAAAGTGGTTGTATTGGTTTATTCTGCTGATTTATGAATAAATTATATTTTAAAAATATTTTATTAATAAAATATAGATAAATTATATGAAAAAATAGTCAAAATTGTCATCTACACTAACTTCAGCCAATACCGCCAGAAAAATAACTCTTACCTTACTTTTTCTTATTATTATACAATTCAGCGTGTGGAATCAAAAGTTACGTGTTTGGTTAAAAAGTTGGCTGATAAGCAGAAAAACAGAGTCACCAAACGAGCTCTTAATGTTTAGTCCTATTTGTGAATAATTTGGTTTTTAGTCATATTTGTGCAATTAAGTTTCCATTTAGTCCATTTATGATTTATGGTATTATATTCATTGTTGGGAAATATTTTATTGATAGATGAAGTACAAATTAATTTCTTTTAAAATTTTCAACTAATTTCATATAATTTACTTTCATTAATTATTTTGAAAAAAATACATATCAATTCATTTCACATAGTTAAAACTTAAAATAAAAAATGAATTAACATGCATTTGGATCGGAATTGCCGAATGGGGTGAGATTAAAAAGTAAAAAACAAACATTTGGAAACCCATGTTTGGAATGGGTTAAAAAAAATAAAAGAAATCTGTAGATTCAGAATGGGATCTTCCGAATGGGCTAAAATATATGATTTAATACAAAAACCCTAATATACTCGGAATAGAGACTTCCGAATCACGCATTTTTAGAAAACCTTATTTTTTTTCCCGTGTTTTTGCACTGCATGCTCACTTTTCCCGTCTTTTGGGAAAACACCCCCTTGACAACTCTGGTGAAGGAGGGGCGCCGGCACCGGCTCGCCCCGTCCTGGTTCCGCCACTGTTCATTTGTATAGTCACCACACGAAATTAGAAAGTAAGGATAATGCATGGCACGGAATTCGGCACGGGAGCCTCCTTAAGAAAACCCTACCAAACCATTTGGAACGGAACACCGCTTCATGCCATCTCCGGCCTTCAAAATGTTTGGAACACCATCTCAGTTCCGTGTCAACATTTTGACACGGCATTTGGCACCACAGTGTCCTTCGCAACGACTTTAACGGGGCACATTTAAATGTTCCAGTTATTTGTGGCACATCACCGGCCGTGCCATAAGTATGTCAATTTTGAATGAGTATTTGAATATTGGCACGGCGAGTCCCTGCCAATTTATGTTTTTTAAATTTAAAAATTTTAAATTTTGACACAGATAGTACGTCTATGCCAAATTTAAAGTTTTAGATTTCTCTATGAGAGCTGAGTAATGGCATAGATAATCCTTGCCAAGAGTCCAAAAACGAGCACATGCACATTTACACAATTATTCACAAAATTCTAATACTAAAATCAAAATACACGTACAACTAAGTTACCTAAACATTTAAATGCTATGAAATAGATTAAATACGAAGCAAAAATTGGATTATATACAATAACCCAAAAGTATTTAGCAAAAGAAATTGGATTATATAAAATAACCCAAAAGTGTTTTGCAAAATAAATTGGATTATATAGAATAACCCAACAGAGTTTAACCAAAAATAGACTAAACGACGAAATTACATATCCTGGCCGTTACGTTCTTGGCATTTTCATTCCTCGGGGGAGATGGGATATTGAAGAAATCATTGACGTCAAGAGAAGCTCCAGAAGGTTGATCGGGTGTGGAAGACTCAAATTTCAGTGTTTTTGCCTGGCAACCTAGCCCAAAAGGGCGACTCCTGTACTTTCGAACAACTTTCAGAAATAGTTGGATATCGTTGGAGCCTGTTTGACCTTCAAATTGACTTTCAAAATGTGCTTCCAGCTCAACATACTTGTTATAAAAAAACATATTACTCATGAGAAAAAACAGATAAAATAAGAAGAAGAAGAAAACAATCTGACAAAACATATTACTCATGAGAAAAAACAGATAAAGAGAGATTCACCCAAATAGGACTAAAACAAGGTAAAATTGCAAAAATAGGACTACTATGTTTTATTTTACAAAAATAGGACTAAAAAGATATAATCTGACAAAGCTACCCTCTGCAATCAATCGCCTCAATTTATCTTCCACCCTAATTCACCTTTCACGATTCTTTGCTCTGCCATGGCCGTGCTCTGCAGTCCGCATCGATCGTAGCCTCGCAGCGACGCTCTGCCATGGACGACCTCTGCTGCAATAGCGAAGAAAGGTACGCAATCTTCCTCTTCTTCTCCTCTTTCTCTTCCTCTTTCTCTTCCTCTTCCTCTTCTTCTTCTCAGTTCTCTGTTTTTTTTTAATTTTTTATCAATCAAATTTTAAATAAAATTTTGAATTTTGAAAGTTTCAAATGAGGATATATCTGAACTTGAATGTCTTGTTATCAATTTTTATTTCTTTGAATCTCAAAATGTTCTTTCTAATGATTCCAGAAAATGTCACTTTTTGAATAGGAGAATGTCATAATTATTGGGTATTTTTACAAAATGCCACTTTTATGTCATTATAATATTTGAAAATGTCATATTGAGAATGTCATGTTTCTATACGAAATTGTCATTATTGTCATATTAAGTGGCATTCTTAAACCATGTCATTTGCATATGGAAAAAATGTCAGTTTCAAGCTAACCTTAAATGTCATATAAAAAAATAAACATGTCAATTTTTAAAAAATGACATATTGTGTACTGTGATGTTAAAATAATGTTGGCATTTTGGAATAGAAAGATGACATTTGCAGTTATTAAAACATGCCATTTATTTTTAAATGATGGAAGTTTCAAATTAAATTGTCTAAAATAATATGAAATTCAAAAGAAGCACAAAACAGAGAAGAAAACATAGGGGAGGAAGAAGAAGGAGAAGGAGAAGAAGATGAAGAAGAAGAAAAAGAAGAGGAAGCTAAGAAGTGGAAGAATACCTGATTTTGTTTGAGAAATTGTTGAAGAGGTGGCTGGTTGCGTGGAGCAGGCAACTCCGATGAAGAGGTGGCAGAAGATCGAGGATGGCTGAATCGCAGGTGTATGATCGAAATAGGTCAAGCTGCGTCCATGGCACCTCAGTCGGAAGAGGAGGGCTGAATCGCAGGTGTAGGATCGATGACAGAGGGATTGGGGAAACGTGATTTTGGAGTTTTAACCATGTTTTAAAATTTAAGAATGTAATCTGGAGTCCTATTTAAGCAATTTAAAACTTAAAGTCATATTTTGGAGTTTTAACCATGTTTTAGTCCCATTTAAGATAATTTCTTGATAAAATAAGAAGAAGAAAACAGATCAACAAAGGCTTCAAACTTTCATATTCACATTGTGATAATTACAATGACTTTTTGAACACGCGTAGGGGTCACTCGATTTCGGCACATAACACTTCTTGTAGACCTCAATCGCCAGCCGTTCCCAGTCCAAACTTTTAGCCTAAGAGAAAATTAATTACAAAAATATTAAAATAGAAAATACAACATGAGGATACACGAGATAAATATTATCTTTAATTTACTAAGTTCATATGGAAATATGAAAAGAATATCATCACATTATTGAATATAATAGAAATATTCTACGTTTTTCTTTGTTCTAGGTTAAATATTAGTTTTAATTTAATTTATAGTTGAACCGTGAGAGCTAAGATTTAAACCATATTAATGCAGTTGTAAACTTGCACAAACATGATACAACAAAAAGTCATATACACTACATTACTCGAAATTAATAGTCATTAATAAATTTTTTAACTTTAACATTCTTTCAATACATACCAAAATATAATATAAATTATCTAAAAAGAAAAAATAACAATGTATATACACACATTTAGTTATTTTAGGGACCCATGAATACATACTTGGGCTATAAAATTGTTGATCTATAAAAGAGATTTATTGGTATATAGAAAAATACAAAAATTTCAAATACATTATTTTTTAACGGTCCGATCCCGTACTTTTGGGTTCTCAAAATCTAGAACATGTCCCGTACTATTTTTTGGTTTGGTATAAAAATCTATAGAACCTTTTAAATATCCGATATTCGGTTCGGTACCATTACGTACCGGTCCGGTACCGGTTCGGCTCGGGTTTTATGCTCACTCCTAAGTAAAAGTCTTGCTTAACCAATGTGAATTGAACCTCGAGATTCAAAATTCTCTCTTAATTATCTTAGAGTTCAGACGAGTATACCATTGGTAATATTTCTAAACAAAATAGAAATCACCTATTCAAACACATTAAACCGTTCAGTTACAATATTAAACCATACAGGAATATATAAATGAAAACACTGAAAATATATATTACTTCAAACCATCACTTCCAGCCTAGCTGGTTGTGAGGTTATCCTTGCATAAGAGAGGTCTCATGTTCGAGTCCCACTAGCACCCGTGGAACTATGATCCCCAAAAAACCCTTCAAGTGGTAGGGCCAAGCGGTGTATACTAACTAACACGTAGGGCCAAGCCAAAGTTGGGTTTCTGGGGTAAGGGGCCGTGAAAGCGGTGGAGCTAGTCACTATAAAAAGTTTACACATATCTTAATTTTTTACCGGTGGGCGTAGCTCAACTGGTAGCGAGGGAGTGCCACAAGGGTTAGGTCTCAGGTTCGAATCCCGGCAACTGCGATGAGGGGTTACTATGCTGAAAAATACATAGGGCTTCTGCAAGTACCGAGGACATAACCCCACTCTCTGTCTGTCAGATTGTGATTATAGTCCAATTTACATCCTCCCATCGTGTCGTCCGGTCATTGTTGGGGGACCCTCAGGGATGGGGTGTCATCCTTAACTGAAAATATTACTTCAAATAAAGACCACCACAATCTTTCTGTGCCTTATCAGCTTCTTGGTATGTGTACCATGTCCATGAAAGTTTTTTGTTAAGATTTCTTTGATTTTCTCCAACACCGCTGTCTTGCTACATAAGTCATTTTCACAAGAATTTTTAATAGCCGTTTAAGCCACAAATAATGAATACAACCTAAAAACTGAAATGTACACCATATACCATTCCTTTCCTGACAAAAATGAATTAACATTCATATAAATTACGTAGTAGTTTGTTAACTGACTCATATAAATTTCACATTCAAGTTTTGCAATAATTAATACTCCCTCCGTCCCATAAAGAAGTTTCTGTTGCTGTTTACGAGGTTTGACTGATGATAAAGCAACCTGATCCCTATTCACACTCAGATTATAATTGGTAAATAAATTTCACAAATTTAGAAAATGCATTAAAACCGCTACAAAGCCTGATCAAGGATATTTAAATTTCATAAAAAGATTTGTTATATAGAGGGCGTTTGGTAGCATGTAAAATAATTACTTTGCATGTGAAGTGTAAGGACGTAAAATGTTTGCACGGTTTGGTTTGATTATTTAATGTAAACTGTAGGACACTTTTTTAATACATTTTGCACTGTACCATGTATAATATTTTATGTGGGGGCTGGGGGGAGGGTGGTAAAATATTTTGCATGCCTTTTATGAAGTACTGCAACGACTTTGTGTGCAATTTAAAAATAAATTACACATGCATCTAGCCAAACAATGTAATCTATTTTACATGCAAAATAATTGCTTCCCTATACTTTGCATGCAATCACTTCATGTGCAAAGATATAACATGTAAACTACCAAACGACCCCATAAAGTAAACGATTAGGAGTGATTTAAATTGACCTGAATGGGAACTTAATATCAGGTCAAAATATAACCGTTATTGAAAGTAATCGATGTCAGTTCATTTTACCCCTTATGGAATGTTTTCCATATTGGTTCATAATAACCCCATATGAAACGTCTTTTATAATGCAGATTCATACTATGGTAATTTACCCCAAATCAATTTATCGTACCACAACATGGAATTTTTATAATGTTCATTCACTACTATATTCATAAATAAACAACACCACTCACAAACCATATAGCAAAATATTGTATATTAAATATAGTATAGTTTCAAAATTATCGTTGATACACCAACAAAAATATTGCATGACTTTCAAACATGCCAAAAATAGTATCATCTAAATCTAATTAAATAAATACTAAATGCTAGTAGCTTCACAGAAAAATGTTGCCCAATCATCTCGAATCTGATTGATATCTTCTTCACTAAATGGATCTTGAACATTGAATACCTATACAAGATGAAAAGCATTATATTAGTATAAAATAAAATAAAAAGAAATACAAAGAAAGTAAAATAATGAAACATAAGTACTAATTACCTCTATCCATGAATCAACAACATTAGCAGAGATAATAGTACTCATATGTTTCATAACATAGTAACCACATTCATAACTTCCACTTTGCATTCGGCACTACAAATGAAAACACATTTAGTCAATATTATAGCTATACAAATACAAAAATAATACGCATAAAAATCTGGATTACTGCAGGTTGATACCCTATTACACAGTGTAAAAGGATTTCTTTTTGCCGACTTTATCTTTTTCATAAGAAAGTTGGAACCATAGCATCCACAACAATTTTTTTTTTTGCTTTCTCAGTTAGATGACTAATCAAAACACTATACAAAATCCCACACATTCATGAAAAGGTATACATTAATATAAAATACTTAACATACATGAAAAGGAAGTCCAATATACACGGGATGTAACATGGAGTATAAATATCACAATCCAATGAAAATCAAAACATCTTACTGTACTTCAACATTAATAAAACTCGCACTTACCATTGGCTTGATCCATTTCGGTTTAGAATTCCTTTTATTTTTTGTCAGTTGATGTGCCTGCATAGCCCTAATGAAACAGTACAAAAATAAGTCATGTTATAAACTACCGAATAGCTGCACAAATTAACTGATTTAATATTGCTAGAGTTATATCTCACAAATCTAGAAGAGTCTTCATGTTTGGTTTTGGTTTGTTTCCCAAAGAGCACAAGAATACAATTGAATTCTTTCTTGGACACAACACATACAACTGCCAATGATTTCTGAATCAGAATAGGGAAAACAACTTCAATTAGTCCATAAAATAATTACACGTGAAAAGGGATTGCACCTTCCCTTCAACAGAAAACCATTAAATGAGTAAATAATAAAACTAAAGAACTTACGGATAATAATACGGTATCAAGTAACACTCTTTGTTTCCTTCAGTGAGCTGAGTCAGTATGTAAGTTTGGACATCTTCACGCTTGTTCCCCACATCTTGAATGGTATGTGGGTCAAAAAATCCATAGAGATGCGTATTATCCTTTTGAACACACAACTCATGCAAACGTCTAAAAATTTATAATCATAATAAATGTATAATAATTGCTTGACATTCCATCACCATGCAGTAGAACAGTATTAATCATATCACTACTCAAAATGAGTAAAATGCATCCAGGTTCTATAATAAGCTACTCATTAGTAAATGAAAAAATATGGAACTAATCTATTTTAATATAAAAACGGAATCGTTAGATAACAACTGTTCCCGCCATGTATATCTATTGTCTAAAGACTATAGTTATACCAACGCAGTGCACATGTGGATGTACACGACGCCCACTAATTTTCCATAACTGTTACGTCCAGGATGCTACTGCATACGTAGTAGAAATTATACTCCGTATTTAACTAGAAACAGAGCAATGAGAGTAAAATTGATCTGTAACAGTTCCGAATACATGCAATATTGATTTCAGTTCTATCATGCTAATACTTGCAGTTAGATGATGACATTCCATTGATCTATCAAATACTCCATCACTTTTAGTTTTGCTTTGTAGGTTATATTTAACTATACATTATATATATTTTTTTGCAGTCTCTTAATTACTCTTTTCAGTCCATCTTTGATTGGCGGAATTAGAAAATAATGGAATTCCTTAGGTTATATTTAGGTTTAATAATTATCTTTTCAGTAAACCGCAGTAAGGAATTATAGTATATAGTTAAAGATAATTGTAACCTAAGGAAAAGTATAACAATATTCTTTTGCAGTCTCTTACTCTTTTCAGTCCACCTTTTAGAATTCGTTTTATAGTTAAAGACTGCAAACTGTAAGTGTTAATTTTAAAATTAAATTTTATCCCTTCTATACTAGTATTACATAAAGTGTATGAACTTTTCATCTTCAATAAGAGATTTATATATTAACTAGCACAAGAAAAGACAAACAATTCCAACTTACATGATCCATACTTGTAGAACCACTGCACTAAGCATTTGCTTTCCCAAACAGATCTCTAATATCTCTTCTGAGCCAAGATAAAGAGAGACATCAGAACGACCAATAATTTCTTCTTTTAGGATTAGCTCTATAGGTTGTAGACTAAGGTGAGTAGTCATTGTCATCAAACGCGATATCGGACTTGCGCACTCATGCGAGGCATCATCATCCTACAATAGCATAACTATTATGAAATTATATTTGAAGTTCACACAACAACCAAAACCAAAGCTTATGGATAATTTTGCACCTTTCCATATGCCTTCTCTTTCATGTGAGGGTTAACCAATCTTCGTGGCCATTGGATGAACTGATTGGGAGCTTGTCCAACTGTTTGAACCTCCTCGCTTGGAATTGGGACCACTGCAGATGCATCTATAACCTCTACCACCTCCACCCTGACAATATTTTTTTCTACTCGCTGATGGTGTATAATAGGACTTAGGTTATGTACCTGAATAAGATTTCAAAATTTAATATAATTTATAATTTAGAATGCATACAATTTTAAGACTCAAGTAACATACCTTTCCCCTCGCAACTAAGTGGAAAGGGGTGTCGACATAGAGATGGGATAGCTCATCATTGGATTGAGAGGCATCTTCTGGAGCGTTGCTGCCCTTGGTACTGACATGTGTAGGGGAATGAGTGTGATGCACATCTGTCTGTACCTCTTTCTGTTGGATTAATCCCAACCTCTTAAGCTCATCTTGAAGTTGCTGAGCAAATACTTGTGACATTGTCATTTGCATCTCATGTTGCCACTCTCTCTCTTGATACGATCAAGATCATTTTGGGTCAAACCTGTAGATCTATAACCTTGACGTGGTAATGGTCCAAAGTGTGCACGAATACCAACCCCTGCTCCAACACCACGAACACGCCCAGGGTGCTCAAAACGTTCAGTAGCCATTGTTAAAATATCATTACGACCGTTGGGAGCAAACGTACCTTCTCGTTCCTCAACAACTAAAGAATCCTGCATATCATAAATGAACATCCATTCTAATTTTTTTATACAAGTATTTATACATTAGTAATAAATTTATTATTTGACTTACAATTTTTTCTCCGATTTGGCGAGACCTCTTTGAAGTATACCTTCCATTTTTTCTAATTCAGCCTCTTTTCCATTTCACATGGCGGGTTATGGGGGAAGGAGGATTCAGCACCAATGAAGGATCATCTTGTGAGGCTTCTTCACGCTGTTTCATTTTTTCAGCCATTAACATTTTCTCTAACAGGGCATATCCACCTCGGGACAATATGTGGGGGCACTGATTGCATGCTTGGATTTCTTGCGCCTTTTTCCTACGCTCCTGTTTTAGATGCAAAACACAGTGTATAGTGAACAATAAGTTACATGATCTTCTCATGAAATGTTAACAACGTTACTAACCAGGAAATTTGGATCTTGTCTACTTTGAACAAATTGCTGCCAAGTCTCAGAATCTATCCACTGATACTTTTGTGTAGGAGTCTCATTAGAACGAGTGCCAAATATGTAAGTTGTTGTCAGAAACGTCTTGAATCCTGTCCAGCGATTGCCCGCATATGATATCAATTTTCTTCGCAAAACAGGATCATTGGGGACATCAAAAGTAAGCTGCATTACATTAACATGCATCAGGTTCCAATTTAAGAATAGTTAAGCATCCAATACTTATGGGTAACTAACTTTACCTGCAAAAGAATATTTAATTTAATTATTATTTCTAAGTAGTTATACGCCGAGTTTTCGTCTTTGTTTATTACATTTTTTAATTTCAAAATTTTTATGCTCTAATATTTAGTTATTAGAATTTTCTGTAATATGTAATGCGCATAAGCATATTGAAATGAATTCAAGCTGAGCATCTTTTACTTACTGCTCCAAACAAATTACTTACTGCAACGTTTACTTACTATACTACATATTGAACTCTAAATCAGAAAATAATTACTTGAATAGCCTCCCAAATCTGATTTTTAACTCCCTCATCAGCTGCTTCCCATTCAGGGCACAATATACTGGCTCTCCTCCTTCCCTCGAGGGCCACAAAACTATTAAAAGCATCCTTATTTGGACCCACTGGTTTTCCCTGATCATCAAACTCGATAGGTAATCTTACATTCGCTGCAATGAAATAGAAAATCAGCAAGTAAACAATGATAACAGGTATGTATGATAGAACATCCAATTGAATTACCTGCACGACTACGGAGTAAAGCCTTCAAGCTCGTGGGATTCCTACCCTTTTCTTTCTCTTATTGCTGCTTGATCCACTCTGTTCTTGATCCTTATTCATCTTCCTCCTACACCCAAAATAAGAAATTATTATACATATATATAACTAACATTGAAATTAAAAACAAATGAATTAATTAACTAATGAATTAATAATAAAATAAATAAATGCCTCGACAGGGATATTCTCCCATATTCCTTCTTCATGATCCTCACGAACAGCATGTACATTGTCCAATTCATCGTCATCGGCAACTACAGTAGCCACCGACGCAGATAGAGGAATCTCAAGTATGTCATCACTGTTTTCATCATTGACAGACAGATGTTTTCCTTGGAGAACCACTGACCACCTCATATTGGAGGGGTCAGTTACGTAGAACACTTGTTTTGCTTGATATGCCATAATGAAAGGCTCTGATGTGTACGCTAAGGTGTCCAAATTCACTAGTGTAACACTAAGCTCATCAATCTTTACACCATTCCTATTGTCCACCCATTTGCACTTGAAAACAACTTCCCTGAACCCTGTGTAATCGATTTCCAAAATTTCATCAATAATTCCATAGTACGACACTGATGCCATCACTGGATTTTTATCTTTTGCACTTCAGAAATGCATAGCCTCTGCGACAACCATCACCCCACTGTTTTGCATGCTACTGTTATCATCTTGAAACTTTGTACAAAAGGAATATCTGTTGATGTCATATATATCCACCCCAACACATGACTTCAAAGTGAATGCCATTTGCAAACCATCTTAATCTTTCACTCGCATTAGCGTCTTTTAAAATCTGCTCTTGAAACCATTTCACAAAGGTCTTGTTGTGTTCATTCAACAACCATTTTTCAGTTTTGCGTGGATTTTTTTGCTTCACAAGTGCTTTGTGAACTTGCAAATAAGGCTGGACCTCTTCAGAATTGTTGAGTATATAGAGATGTGCTTGAAACACATCATCCCGGCTCATGCTCTTACATCTTAAACCTCTAGTACCTTGACCTTTACATCTTCCATCATGACGGGACTTCGGAAGCCCTATAGCTTCAACTTCTGAGATGTAGTTTGTACAAAACTCAATGGCCTCCTCTGCTACGTAACGTGCAACAATAGATGCTTCAGGACGGTATTGATTCTTTACGTACCCCTTCAATATTTTCATGTACCGTTCTGCTGAGTACATCCATCTCAAGTAAACAGGGCCACATAATCTTATCTCTCTTACTAAATGAACTACTAAGTGAACCATGATGTCAAACAATACCAATAACAGCACTAGCGTAATTTTTACACATCTTCAAAAAATGGCACCGATAAGTTCTCGGTAAAATTATCTCACATCACAGATAAAATAACGACCGAAAAAATTCACTTTTATTGACAAGATCACATTTACTTAAATCCGAACGTATGGGATGGAATTTGTAAATTGAATGTCAAAGAAGAGTACATTTAATATGAACAATAATCTATTGTTTTATATAGTAAAACACTAAAACTCATATATAAAATGATGTGTCTCTCTTATTGATTAACAAAATTTAATTAAAATTTTTAATTATAATACAAAGTACTCCCTCCGTCTCCTTTTAAATGTCCCAGAAAAGGGTGCCACGAGTTTTAAGAAAAGTGGGTTTGTGTGATTGATATTAATTGATAAAGAAGAATAAAGTAAGAATGATTTTGACCCACACAAACTTTACCAAATAAGTTATGAGACAATTAAATAGGGACATCCCAATATGATAAAATAAGACTTTTAAAAGGGGACGGAAGAAAAAAGTAAGCATATTAACTGTTCACAACATTAATTAAACCAGATAAAGTATACAATGGTAAGCATATAAATGGTGGTCCTTGATCAAATTTCGTTTTGACTTTCGTAGTGACAAACATTTACCAGACCAGATCAGACCAGATTATACCAGATCAGATCATACCAGACTTAAACAGACCAGACCAGTAAATTATAGTAGAAAATTACAGTACAAGTTAAAACATCCTAATTATAAAAGTGAAGCATATGAAAATTGTTGATATGTCTCTCTCCTATTGGTTAACAAAATTTAATTAAAACATTTAAATATAATATCTAATAAGAAAACGCATGAGATAAAACATTTACTGTTGTATTTTCATTATATTTTATTTATTTTAAAAAAAGTTTTAATTTGTCTGTAAATTTTCAAAATCTGATTTTTAATTTAAAAAAATATTAAAAGGTCAAAATTGTTTATTGGTAATCGTGAAAAGTGTATCGTTGCACTCATTTAAAATCAAATGTAATACTCCCTCCGTTTTCAATACTTTGTCATATTTGATCGACACGAGTAATAATAAAGCAAAACTGTGTGGTTGTGATATGTGCAAAAAAAGAGAGAAATAACAGGAACTATAGATTCATTGATTAAAAGGAAAAATGGTAAATATTTGGGACATTCAAAAAGTAAATATGACAAAGTTATAAGGTACGGAAGAAGTATACATTAAGGAAAAGTCATAAAAATAGAAAATGAATTTTAGATCATTTAAATTTAAATGAGAAAAGTAAAGTAAAAATGGGGGGGTGGCATTCTATTCTAGTGGAGGACAAAAAAAAAGTAAAAAGAATAAAAATTAAGGCAAAAGAATGGAAGAGAGAAACTCGTCAGGAGGTACGGAACTAGGTAATACGTACTTCGTATTATGAACTATGTATATATGACACAAAAGAAAAGAGAAATTTAAAAAAAGATAATAAGAAATGGAAAAACCGGTCGGATCAACCAACGACTTGCTATGAGGAGTTGTGATCCGGTCACTGGACCAAATGGATGGTTTTTTAGTAGTAGGAGTATTTATATGAAGCTTTTGATAGTAGAGGGGTTGAAGTGATTCATTTTATTAAGTGTCATGTACAAAACGTTGTAATAATAGTTTTGAACAAAAATAAAAATCCAAAAAACGATGACTAAGACACACGGCGAAAGAAAATAGCACACCTGCCCGTTTGTTTCATTCAATGGCTGTGTTTGGCAAATAGTTGTTAACTGTTAGCTGATTGTGTCAACTGTTTGTCAATTGTTGTTTGTATTATATGTTTTGATTGATTGATCGTGTAAGGCAATTGTAAATCAATGTTTGGTAACAAATAGAAGTAGAGATGTAACATTTTGGGGCAGCAACAAATAGAAGTAGATATCTAGTAACATTTTGGATGTTGGATTGTCAAACAAGTTGATTTAGGTCAAAATAGCCAAAATGGGTTTATAGGGTTTAGGGTTTCAAGAGGAGGGTGAAGCACACCCCTACAACATGTGATTCAATGTCTCATTAAATAAACATTGGCAATTAAAAAGGGCATCTAAAATCATGTACATATCCTCTAAAATCACATTTCTCTTGCGCGGCTGTTAATGTGCTTTAAATGATAAGATTTTGGTGCATAGAGCTCATAATAAATTATTTTTATTTTTGGAAATAAAAAGGTGGCTTATATTAAATCAATAAAACTTAAGCAAGTTACAAAACGACAAAAAGTCATCCGTCTACCGTCCGCCCTTGAACCAGCTTGAGTATCTATTACCTTCAAAGAAGCAATCAGGCTCGCTGATCCTATAATGGGCTTACCTAAGCCAATGATGGACAAACGAGACTTCTCATCATAACTTGACTTAAATTCTAGAGTTTTTCTTTTAGAAAACAAAAACACAACCAAAGCAACATTCATTTCAAAATAAAAACATAACATAAAAACAGAATAAACTAAATAAAGATGTCATCCCAAGAGCATTAACAATTGAATTCTCAAAAACTTGTGCGGGTCTGGAACCCAACACCCACCATTGTCCTGTTTTTTAGTTCGTCAAGGTCCATTTCTTCCATCACTGTGTCATCCTTCACCGCTCTTCCCACGTATGTCTCCTCTTCTGATCTACGGACCCAACATTAGCGATTAAAGTCCATGTGCCCCCAACTTGGTTTGCTCCAGTTTTAGTAAGACCCACCACCCAGCCCCGGGACTCCTCCTCCATGTGACCATGACTTCGATCTTGATCCTTCCGGTTGCTACCATGCATTTTACATGCTCTTGCTGTTGAACCTCTCTCATGAACTAACCACTAGTTACCCAGAGAGGGGTGAGGTTTTCCCCCACTCCCAAAGGTTTGTCAAGAGTCGTGTCTTCTTTCTCATAAATTAAAGGGCAAAATTTATGTGCATGTTCCATAACTCCACACACAAAACAAAAACTAGGAGTTTTTCATACTTACAGTCCACCCAATAGCCCTTCCTTTTCCTTTTCTAATAGTTGTTCCAACCTTTAGGGATTTTCCTACGTCCATACAAACTCTAGCAGGCATATAAACCTCCCATGTATTATATATATGTAGTATATAACAGGTTGTGTGATACAATTAAGGTTTGAGTTTTCATGTGTAAGTGGAAGGGGAAATAGCTTAGAAGTACTCTTAATTCCAAGATTCTTTTAAGCTTTTGGGTATGTTTGGCACAACTAGTTGAAAAGATACTTTTGTAAGCTTTTTAGTAACTGTTAGCTTTTAGTGCTGAAAAGATCATAAAAGAAATAAGTGTTAGCTGTTTGGTGAAAAGCTGACTGTTTGATTTAGTTTTGTTTGGTATACAAGCTGTTAGGACTAATTAATACTAAGTGCCCATTTGGTAGCAATGATTTTTGGCTTTTCTGGTTTATAAGCCAACTTTTTCACCAAACACGTAACTTTTGGTTTTATGGGATGAATTGTGTAATAATAAGAAAAAGTAAGGTTGAAGTTACTTTTCTGGCTGTATTGGCTGAAGTTATTGTAGAGGTCCATTTTAGCTATTTTTCATATAATTTTTTCTTTATTTTATTAATTAAATGTATTTTAAATTATTATTTTTCACAAATCAACAGAATCAGCCAATACAGCCACATCAGCCAGAAATTCATAAATTTCAGCAGAATCAGTCAACAAAACTGATTTGGCTATTACCAAACGGGCTCTAAAAGTCACTAGCTTTTTCCATATGCTACTCGTTGTAGCATCTCAAAAAAGATCTTTTAATTTTCGAAAAGCTATTAAAAATTGTCATGCAATATACAACTAGAAGTTTTCAGAGAATTTTTGAAAAATACAAAAGCTAAAGAATGGTACTCCTATAATTTCCATGTGTACGTAAATGGGAGTTTTCTAATTGAGGCTTTAAGAATTGCTTTTTAGAAATATATTCCGTGTTTTTAAAAGTTCTAATTAGGAATTGCTTTTTAGATATATATTTCGTGTTTTTAAAAGTTCTAATTAGGAATTGCTTAAAGCATGACATGTGACATATTTTTCCAAATTGTAGGTTTGAAATGTATTATTTATATAGATTTTTTTAAAAAAAAAAACTTTGATTGAGAGAATCTATAATAACGCTCATTACTTTTGGAGAAGCTTATTTACTACTACAAATTAGATAGATATATACTATAATTGATGATATTAGACACATTGTTCATAATGAAGTTATGATTGTTGTCCAGGGCCGGCTAGAGCAATTTTTAAGCCCTAGATGGCCATGTATAGATTTTGTTTAAATATGTTTTATTTAACATAACGACATAAAAAATATTAGTGATTAAATAGAAGTAAATTACATATGAAATGCATATACTATTAATGTACCGTACCCTCGTTAGCAACAATATTTGAGGGAGAAAGTTTTGTGTTTACATACCAATCCGTAGAGCCAAAAAGTGATTTCATGGCCAAATCCTTTCTTAAATTGTTATTTATCTTTGTAATCGAGAATCATTACAAAATCTATAATTTCATTCAAGGTAATACGGAGTACTAAATATAAATTAAAGGTGCATAAATATATATTTAGATCCCGTTTGGTGACCTTGTTTTTTTACTTATCAGGCGGCTTATCAGTCAACTTTTTCACCAAACACGTAATTCTTGATTTCGCGTTTGAATTTTGTACTAATAAGAAAAAATAAGGTTGAAGTTGTTTTTATGACGGTATTGACTGAAGTTGCGGTAGAAGATCATTTCAGCTATCTTTCATATGAGTTTTTCTTTTCTTTTTTAATAAAATATATTTTAAATACGTAGTATAATTTTTTCTTAAATTAGCAGAATCCGCTTATTCAATCCCTTCAGGCAGAACTTCAAAAATTGCACCAGAATCAACTAATACATCTGATTTCAGTATTACCAAACATGCTCTTAAATCACAATTTCAATAATTCAAAATAACAAATTACAATTTCAATTATTCAACACATCAACATATTTACTATTTAGAACATATCCCTACGCCTACTACCATAGATGGCAACAAAATTTCTTTTTAGAAAAATTCTAAAGAACTAAAAGTAAATGATAATAATAAAATAATACTTCCTATTTCCACCGTTAAAAAAATACTCCGTGCTAAAATTATTGAAAGATGGAAAGACCTAATTACCTAAAGCCTGGGGTGGGTGTTGTGTCGATGAAGGAGTAGCTAGACGGAAGACCATTCATCTAAAATTAAAACCTGGTTGGAGTGCTTGCGGCTCGCCACTGCAATCTCCACCACACCCCGGTCGTCGGCCACTCGCCGATTCTCTGGACTTCGACGCTTGAGCTCGTTCAATCGTCCGCTCGCAGATTTTTTAAATTACGTATTGAAGTTTAATTAAAAATTACATTTAGAATTGAATATACATACATAATACTAATACACTTATTTTCAAAATTAGAGGCCCCTAAAATTTGGAGGCCCTAGACAATTGTCTAGGCCACCTGCCCCTATAGCCGGCCCTGTTGTTGTCTAGTTCTATAAGAGCATCTCCAATGGTTTCTCTTGAGGACTTGCTTGCAATTTTAAAGCTAATAGCTTACCATTGGAGCCTTGCTTAACCTTTTGCTTGAGAAAGCTAATTAGCCAAAATGAGCTACTACCTTGAGCAAATAAATTATTAAATATAACATTATTAATAATAAATGAAGAGGAAGATAACATAGCTAATCATTGGAGTAAATTTTAATTTTGTTGCAAATGCTTACGTGGCTAATCAACTAGGAAGATAATTAGCTAACCGTTGGAGATGCTCTAAATGATCCGTGAATCGTTTGACACATAAGGTAGCTAGGGCCGCATTATTTAATGCGGGTAGTGGTTCTTTTTATTTGAGTTTGCCTTGTATTTCAAGCCAGTTGGCGAACGATTGTTTGAATTAATATATGAGGAGTTTTCCTTTCAAAAAAATTACAACTACAAATCAACACTATTGTAACTAATGCCATTGAATAACTTAGTATGATAAAAGGCTTTTTCACACCAAAAAGGCAAAAAACATAACAAAATTTGAAGTAAAATTAAGTGTGAAGTTAATTTTGGACATCCCAAATAAGAAACGTGGGGTTAATTTAAGGAAGGAAAGTGTTATATTAGTGATGCAGAAATTTTTTACTATAACATGGAAACGGCAACGGAAATGAAATACTACGTACTTGAATAGAATGAAAAACAATAGTAATTTAGCAATGCAGAAAAACAAAAACACAAGAACACAAGAAATATGGTATATCCATGATGATGATTATGACGCTGCTGGCCGGAGCAAGTCAGTCGTCCTCATCTACCAATACGTACTAACGGTCGTACTCACCAATACGACTCATCAATTCTTCTTGTGAAATTTCCAAATTTTCTTCATCCCATTTTTTGGAATCTTCATTATCATCCTCCTCTTCTTCTCCTGCTTCACTCGAGTCACCATTTAAACGTATCTTGTCATGCCATTCTTGGCAAACTTCATCATCTTCTTCTCCTTCCTCTCCTTCTCCTCCTCCTCCTCCTCCTCCTCCTCCTCCTCCTCCTCCTCCTCCTCCTCCTCCTTCTTCTTCTTCTTCTTCAAAATTTGATAAATCTTCATCATTTGAATCCATCTCAGTATCTCACAATAATGTCAAAACAATGATCGTTACGTTGTTATTATGCACTATATATGGAGTATATATCAACGTCTATATACTTGTTTAATAACAATTCCCGAATCTCTTCTATTTATATACATACTAGTTGAGTGGTGATTATACAATGTTGTCCTCCAACTCTATGCTTTTTTACTTTTTAAATATGTCAAAAGTCACTTTTTTAAAAAGATGTATGAATAAAATTTAGGAAATTCGGACTAATTAGCACAAATGCGTCCAGATATATTATTTGTTTTTTAAAATAAAATATTATTCTTGTACCAGTATACAGGGGCGGACCCAGGAAATTTGTCTTGGGAGGGCGGTAATTTAAAAAAAAATTGAGAGGGCGAAAATTATTTATTATTATATATATACACTAAAAAAAATTGTTGTTGGGAGGGCGACCGCCCCCCTGGGTCTGTACTACGGTCCGCCCCGGCTACCAGTATAATAATTGTATGTTTTGATAATTATTTGCATTCCCAAATCCCAACGCCCCAAATTAAATTTTAATTGTTAGTCAAAATTCCATATTTTGACGGTCAACTATTCACTACAGCTTAACATGAAGGAGTAGTACAAGTCATGTTTACGATAACCCAAAGGCTAAATGAAGGTCGAATATTAACACAATTTTTACTGGATATTTTGCACCGGTTTCGTAAATCATTCTTTAGAAATAAAGGAGTTTGGGAGTAAAGATATTTTGAATTTTTGAGAGCGAGGACGACAATGCATAGTGAGAAAAGCTCTTGTGGGAAGTTAGAGGCTCTCATGAATTTTTTGGACCGATTTTCTTTAGGGTATGTTTGGGAGTACGTTTGGGGAGGGGGGAAGAAAGGGTTATAAAGGTTAGCCATGAGAGAGGTAGGGGAGGGGAGGGGACAGAAAACATTTGTTTATCTTTAGCAGTTATAAACTTGAAAAGAGATGGAGTATATATGAAGACTTACAATTAAAATCTCTTAAACTATGTATGTAATTCAAATAATTAAACTTATATTCATTCTAAATTAGTTTAAGTGAAAATTATCATTTATTTTGTTATCCTTCAAAGTCTTCCCAATCTGGTTAAATTTTTTATTAATTATATTCTTTTTGATATTATTTCTATTTAATAATTTCAAGGATATGTGGAAGGCGGAGAAATGTCATTTAATTATTTTAGAATATAATATATACTACGTACAAAACACTGACCTGTAAGAAAACTTAAAGAAATATAAATGGGGAATCAATTTTAATAGGGGAATTTGTACTTATTTTATCGTAGATAAGGATGAGCCGAACAAATTAAAAGGCTTGTGAAAGAGAGAAACTTCATGCAAAAGGAGGAGAAAGGAAAAATGGAAAAGGAGAGGAAATGCAGAAATATTCAAGAGATATGTAAATTTGTGAATATTTCAATGGTAATAACTTTCGAATATGTCAATAGTAACTTTTTTAAATAGAGAAATTATGTCCATATCTTTTTGTTTTTCAAAAGAAAAAATGATTTTGTCGAATATGTTTTGAAATCATTTTGTACTCCATGCATCAAAATTTTAATTTTGAAAAGCGTGCAAATATACTGCTAGATGTTTAGCTTTGGATGCAAATATGTTCCTAAGGTTTTGAAAAAACAAAAGGGAAAACTGTCAATTTGTTCCTCGTACTTTCACGAAAAAATCAATTAGATCCTCGTAATTTTTAAAAAATCAATCAAATCACCGAACTTTGTAAGAACGTTCAATTGTGTCCATTTGCAGGTTACTTGCCACATCAGCGGGTCACCCGCTGACTTCGCGCACACGAGGAAGTCCAATCAGCAATGACTTTACTGACGTGGCACACATGTGGAAGTCAAATCATCTATTTTATGATGTCGTGACGCACACGTGGACCGCCACTACATGTGCGCCACGTTAGCGAGTGACCTGCTGACATGACAAATAACCTGCAAGTGGACTCAATAATTACAGCAACGCGCATTTTGTAAGTTACATATGCTCATCCGGTACTCATATTTCAAAAGCATCATATTATATTAGACTCGCATATTGAAATTAATAGAAGTGAATTATAGATATAATTTAATAAGTGTTTATAAAAGAAAAAATAAAAAGAATTAGAAGATATGAAGCAAAGGTCGTGATACTCATTTGTAGACTCAGAATACTCAATACAATAGATCAGATGTTCACTAAAAGTACACTATTGCTCATTTAATTAGCGGGATCCGTGACTTTTTGCTTAAATTACAAAAATGCCCCCCAAAAAATTTGTCCCATATTAGTTATTGGGCTGTCTTTCCATAGTTGGGCCGGATGTATGTACACCCGGATGATTTAGGCACTGCTCAATTGTCTATCTGGCAAAAATATTAGGAGGGACAATCCAATACACTAGTATATTTTTAGTCATGTTATCAAATACTACGCATTAATTATCCTAGCCCGAAATAATGGAATGATGAGAGCATCTTCAATTGTAAAATGTGCACGGTGCACATGTGGCATGAGAGATAGCCACATAAATATTAGTAAATTAATTCTTTCTCTCCTTATTTGAATGATTTTATACAGTTTTGGTAAGTTTTTCTCCACAATGTCAAGGAGACCGTCTAAATGTTGGCATTGCAGTTGACATTGCAGGGCAAAACATACCAAAATTGTATAAAGTCATTCAAATAAGGAGAGAAATAATTTATTTGCTACTATTTATGTGGATGTTTCTTATGCCACATGTGCACCGTGCACATTCTACCATTGGAGATGCTCTGAGTAAGAGCATCTCCAAATCTCCAATGCTCTACTTTCAACATTAAGAAATAATCGACACATGGCAAAAATTGTATGGAATGTCAAGCCACATAAGGTGAGGCCGTGAGGGTGGAAGCATCATAAATTCGAAGTGCAAAACCTTCTCCAATGCAATTTAAAAGAAAGAAGTTACATAGAAAAAAGGCTTCTACAATTGCCCGCTTCTAGTAGCAGTAATGGATAAAAAGGATGACACCCCATCCCTGAGGGGCCCCCAACACCGACCAGACAGCACGATGAGAGCATGTAAGTTGGACTATAATCACAACCTGACAGATAGAGAGTGGGGCTCCGTCCCCAGTAATTACAGAGGCTCTATGCATTTTTCAGCATAGTAACCTCTTAGCGCAGTTGCCGGGATTCGAACCCGAGATCTAACTCTTGTGACACTCTCTCGCTACCCGTTGAGCTACGCCCACCGGTGACTGGTAGCGAGAGAGTGTGTTTGATACTTTCCTATATAGTATCTCCACAAAATAATGGATAAAAAATAAAATCCGAATTTACGGCATCTCCACAAACCCACCTGACTCTATATAGCTTCCACCAAAATTCTGAATTGTTATCAAATAATTTTCCAAATAGCTGATTCAGTCTTTCTAAATAGCTTTTTAAAATTCGAAAGTGCGTTTGATACTTTCCTCGACACATAGGCACAACAGCAAAGTCTAAAGATTGCATTGGAGAAACATTTTTAACACGACTTTCCATTTAGATGATGTGGTATATACTAAGTACGTAGAAGTCTTGGGATGAATTATTAAAGAAGGATTTGGCAGCCCAACACCTGCCATTCTGCCAAGTTCCTAAAAAATTGTAAGGTAAGAGCCTAAGAGGAGGAGCTCCTATCCTCCGCCCATTTGGGATAGCTCATTTTAGATGTATAATACGGAGTAGATAGATATGTTCAAAATGGCGGTTCGGCATTTTATTTGGCCTTCATGTGAGATGGAACAGCAGCAATAGTGCAATCATCATATACGGAGTATTGTAATATGTTCTAGTGAACGAAAGATTACCCCTAGCACAACTCTCGATAATTAGCACGAAGAAGGAGCCAATAGGCTATGGATCAGGTTGACATTGATATTAACAAGTTAAAACATATATAATTGACTAAATATATCTCCAACTATCATCAAATTCACAAATTTATCTCATATTTCACTTTTATTAAAAAAATACTCAAACTTCTATTTTTCTCTTAAATACACTTTGATGGAGTATATGGCCCAGGAACCCCCGGCCCATAAACTCATGCTTCTCCTACACAGGCCCCATTGAGCCCATGAAGCATCTGAGGCCCAAATGCAGTGGCCCAGGTTCAAGGAAGCCCAAAATACACACTGCGGTGCCTTCGACCATCGTGGCCGAAGGCTCCAAAATACACAGGACAACCGATCTAAGTATATGAAGCTACTGGGAGAAAACGGCAGAAAACAGGAGCCTTCGGCATTGTGGAGCCCTCGGCACCAGGGAAGCCCTCGGCTGAGCCAAACCTTCGGCTACACAGTGGCCTTCGGTGAACAACTTTTCACCAATTGCTTTCGAGCGGGCAGCAGTATAAGCCTTCGGCTTGTCAATGTTGCCACTCCTCAGCGTATGCTTGGATGATATCCTTCGAGCAGGCAGCAGTATAAGCCTTCGACTTGTCAATGTTGCCACTCTCCAGTGTATACTTGGATGATAGTCTCCGGCTATCACCTACTGAAGCCTTCGAGCAAGCAGCAGCATAAGCCTTCGGCTTATCAATGTTGCCACTCCTCGGGAGCTCATCAACACATCACAACTCCTTCAGGCCGAACTTGCCTTCGGCCTAAAGGAGTGAGGGACTGGGATACACCCCTCGGGAATCACACAAAACCAAAAGCAAAATTCCCACATGCAATCTACAAATGACGCATGTGGCCCTCGGGTACATACATCATTGCACCCTTCGGCAAAACAGAATTTCAGAAAAACTACGCGAAAAATTCCGCGAAAACACTGACAACGATGGAGCAGCCCTCATCACAACACATACAGATGTTATTTACACTTTCCTCAGAAAACCTTTGACATGTGAGGAACTGGGGGGAGCCTTCGGCAAACAGTAGAAGACAAGTGCTCAATCAAAGGAACCCAACAAAACGATGAAGCCTTCGGGAGAATCAACACAATTACTCTTTTTCCTTCAAGTACCTTTCGGCAAAAGGAGTGAGGGACTCCTGATGGAGTATATGGCCCAGAAACCCCCGGCCCATAGACTCCTGCTTCTCCTACACAGGCCCATTGAGCCCATGAAGCATCTGAGGCCCAAATGCAGTGGCCCAGGTTCAAGGAAGCCCAAAATACACATTGCGGTGCCTTCGGCCATCTTGGCCGAAGGCTCCAAAATACAAAGGACAGCTGATCTAAGTATATGAAGCTACTGGGAGAAAACGGCAGAAAACAGGAGCCTTCGGCATTGTGGAGCCCTCGGCACCAGGGAAGCCCTCGGCTGAGCCAAACCTTCGGCTACACAGAGCATTAGGCCAAACGGAACCCTCGGCTACGTGAGGAGCCTTCGGCCAAACAGACTCAATCATCGAAGATTCCCTTTGGAGACAGCCAACCACCGCATTCAATGCGGTGAACGTGCCACTACCGGTGCCACCCCGATTGAGGTGACCCCTCAGCCGTTGGATTACTGACACGTGTACTCTCATCGCATTTATTGCTGCTATAAATAGCAGCTCTTATTCCCCTTGTAAAGGGACCAGAACATCTCGAGTTCATTCATATAATATCCTCTCTCTCTCCTACTTGTTTGCTCTGACTTCTCTCTAGGTTATTCCCGTAATAACCCCTCGGATAAGCTACCCCCGGGTACACTATCCATCACACTTCCAATGGATGAATTAGTAAAAATTAAGATGAAAATCATATTCATATTTCAAATTTTTTACTTGTTTCTAGTTTCAAGTTCACAAATTTATATTGCTTATATCTAATTGGTATTGATAAAAATGTGTAATTTTGAAAAAACAAAAAAGAAAAGAGAATATTACTTGAAATAGGACTAAACGGGTTTGAAAATTCCAAAATAGAGCTGACATGTTTTTATTCCCAAAATAGGATTAATTACTTTCATGTTTTGGGTGTACCAGACTTCAAACATGGCAGTATTTTCCAAACTTGAAAGTAATTACTCCTATTTTGGAAATAAAAACATGACAGTCCTATTTTGGAATTTTCAAACTCTTTTAGTCCTATTTCGGGAACTTTCCCAAAAGAAAAGCATAATTGTTGAAAAAGATGAAGTTTGAGTCTTTTTTAGATAGAAATAAATGAATATGATAGATTTGTGGATTTGATAATAGTTTGGGATAAAATAAGCTAATAATCCTATATATTTTTTATGATTTTATACAAAATTGGTGTGAAATAAATACTTCAATACTCATTTAGTACGGAGTATTTTGAAAGTGAACTAGCATTTCCTAAAATGATCGGACTGCAAGTCTGGGTGGACAGATTTGGTAGGATGATCAAAGTTTTGACCTTACAAAACAGACGAAAATTCAAATATACTTTTAGTGATAACAATTCACCTTTAGTTAACGTTTCTTAGATTTTATTTGGAATCAAGACAATAACATGGGAATAAAGATAACTCATTTCTTTCTAAGGTAAAACAACAATAATGTCACGTTACGCCAAATAAAAGCATTCAAAAAACTGTTTGGGCACTTCTGTGTCTTCACGTGATTTAGGGATCAAATTGGTACAAGAAAGGGACATCTAAGATTGGAAAACAGATTTAAAAAAACTCCATAAGAAGAAGAAAGTAATACAAATGCAGTTTCAACACAGGAAACAAGGTGCCTCTACAGGGAACATCCAATAATAAATCTCCACATTTGCGTATCCCTTGAAAATGGAAAAACTTTTGGTACTTTTGTCCCATGTTTCACCTAAGTATAAGTTACTCTTTGAGTTTATTGTTTGGTCATTTATTCCCCATGTGCTTTCAATACATTTTTTACAATGGTTGGTACTCACCAAATCAGGATCGATAATGTCTATTGAGGAAGTGGTCCATATGATTGATCTCTATTATAACTATAGGGTATAAAACGCAAGGTTCTTTAGTATAATAATATTTACATTCCATTCATCCCAAAGAGAAATTGTCGCTTATCTATTTAGATGCCCGTAGTGATGTTTCATTTCCATAAAAATAGATCTTTTTATTAAAAAAAGTCGCAATTAATCCTACTTCTTACTTGATTTGACTCAGAGTAAAAGTACATTTAGAAAATTAAAATAAAAAAACTAAATCTTTCATAATATGTTTATCAGTCAAAGTGAAAACCTTTTTTACGAGACAAAAGAAGTAAATAATAACAAGAAAAAATTCTATTAATAATACTCTTTCAAAATGTGATGGACAAAAATATTACTCCGTACTTAGTAACTTTTAGTGACTATAATCGTGTCCAAACTTACGTTGTAGTAATTACATGTAAGTTACTGGGATGTAAACTTTAAACGCAATTGTAGCAACCAATAGTTATTAAATTATATACTACACGGTATATTTTTATACATGACCTTTTTATTAGTAATATTTAAGAAAAAAACCGTTTTATTAAATAATAACATATACCGGAGTATATGACTAATATAAATATTATAGGCAAAAAAACTTCTATAAACATGACAACATTATTAGAGCTTTTTCAAATATATTACTCAAATGAAACTTATTTATAAAAATACGACTAATATTTACTATAATCTAGTCTCATAGTCATTTAAATATTAAATTCAACATAGGTTAGTACAAGTAAGTTACTAATATAGTCACTACCGATAGGATCTCAACAAGCTGGTTGTCGTGAGGGTGCAGCCCACCGTGGAACGGCTGTTCGGCCTGGGGCTGCTGTATGCCGTGGGGCTGCTAACCCCATAGAACTGCTGGTGACCGTATGCGGGATGGCCGTCATATGGTTGTGGCCCTCCTCGACCGCGGCCGAGGCCTCCACGACCCCTTGCGCGACCCCCTCTACCGCGCATGTACTTACCACATGGCTGCTGTCCAGCACCTACTGCAGCGGAAAACGCTTGGTGACCAACTGCCATCTTCTGCTGACTTTGATAGAGAGCCTGTTGTTCTTGCTCCCGTAGACGGGGGTGGAGAATATCAAAAGGAAAGTTGTCGGCAAACAAAGAGACTATGGTAACCAGGGAAGCATACTCAGGACCCAAACCAGAAATAATAGTCTCGAGCAACTCTTTATCCGACACAAGAGATTTAATAGCACCAAGGGCATCCACCAAATTTTTAATGTCCCTCAAATAATGTTCCAACTTCCATGGACTGATTATCTTTCTTTTTCATGTTGGATAATAACCGTTTAAGTTTCATACATCGGGGTAGACTAGCAGACATGAAATGAGTCTAAAGTCTTTCCCAGATTGCAAAAAAAATGTTTTAATTCATGAACATCAACTAAAACATCACGAGTGAGAGTAGCAAAAATCCAGCACTAAATGGTTTGATCTACTCTCAGCGAGTGATAATATTTAGAATTAGGAACCTGACGATTATTAAAATCAGTATTGAACATGGGAGGTACCTGAATAGAGCCATCTACCATGCCAAAAAGACTCTGAGACATCAAGAATGATTCAAATTGTGTGCGCCAGGTAAGGGTAATCCTCAACCGCCTTGAGTTTAATTGTTACAATTTGCAAGACGGTAGTAATGTGAGATATGGACTGAGTAGAGAGACCACAATGAGCGGATTATTAGGCCGAATGACACCAGGTGAGCCAGAGAACGTGGAGGCAAAAAATGGAGAAGATGGCACCGGTGGAGGCGGTGGAGTCACAGAAGATGATGCCCCAGAAATCTGCCACGGGAAACGTGGTGGCAAAGGCTGGAACAATGAGTAGGTTTCCGTCGTAGAAAACAAAGGCGGCGGAGGAAAATTGCTGAAGAGCATGGAAGATCTCGGCGGCAAGAGTGGAGAGCTCGCTGCGCCAGAAGCTTGAGTCGCGGACATCGAAGATGAGCCCTGCGACACCGTCGTGCTGGTGACAGAAGAAGAGACCTTTGGCGCCACGCTGAAGGAGGCTGCGACGGAGGATTGGACGCCGGACGAAGGAACCGCAGCGGAGGAGTCGGCGGAGGTATGCATACCTCTGTGGCGGCGGGAAAAAATTCAAGGAAGAGAGAGGAAAAAAAATATGGGCTCTTAATACCATGTGAAATAATGGGAAAGAGGTACTCCCTTAGGAGTCGTGGCAGGTATATTTATAATAAAATATCAGTTTCCAAAATACAAAATGATTCCTAAAATATATCAGCTATTATATTGTTTCACTTGGGAAATAAAATGCACTTGGGCTGCCGTATCTATTGAATTAGCCACGTAATGGGCCGTATAATTCCCTTCCCGCAAGACATGTCCGAAAACGAGGTCCATGTCCGTAGCCCTCCTCTTGAATGTCCCAAACCAGTCTTCCTATACACTTCCCATATCCGAAATCAGAAAAGTGGGTCTCATATAAAAGTGGGTCTCGGTATCAAACACCTATCGCACCTCCTAAAACACGGTCATGTTTATATGAACTCAACTCAACAAAATCATCAAATAAGTACATATACAATTATCTTACAACAACAAAATTCAATATGATGTTGTATCGAAAAAGATCCGTCCAGCTGTCCGGATAGGATCCTCTGTCCATATGCCGCCGTTTGAGGTGGTTTCCAGTGAAATATTTTGATGAACTTTTATGAACATGTTCTTCACGTAGTGTAGATTATATTCACAAAATTTCATCTTCAAATTGTCCATGCGGTGAGACAGGATCATCATGTATTCTGTTGTATTATGTTGTATACGCAGTATGATGTATACTTTCCTTTACTTTTAGCTCCACTATACTTCACCTTTCCCTATTTACTTTCCGTAAAATAAATTATTTATTTGCGGAGTCCATACTTTTAGTCTTTTACCTTAATTCAATTAAAACATTTTTTTGTCAAAAAGTTGGTCTAAGAAAGCAGTACTATCTATTGACCATTCAGCCTCTCTTTCAGAATTTTACCTTTGGACTTAACATAAATAAAATACTTATGTGGGATAAAAAGAATAATTTCGCCATAAAAGTCTTTCTATTTTGGATTGTAAAAGATCATAAGACGAATGGTAATGCAATGTTTAACCCAAAAACGCAAGTGAAGAGGCCGTTTGGCAACACTGTTTTTCGGCTTATCAGCCATCTTTTTTACCAAACACGTAATTTTTGTTTTCCCGTGCTGAATTGTGTAATAAGCAGGAAAAGTAAGGTTGCAATTACTTTTCGGGCTGTATTGGCTGAAGTTACCGTAGATGACTATTTTAGCTATTTTTACATATAATTTTTTCTTTATTGTATTAATAAAATATATTTTAAAAATATTTTTTTCTTAAAACAGCAAAATCAGTCAATGCAGTCACTTCAGCCAGAACTTCATACTACGTATATTTTAGCAGAATCAGCCAAATCAGTCGATCAGTCGATTGTGTGCTATCAAACGGGCTCGAAGTGTGTTCACAATTGAGCCAACCAAAGAATGTAATATTTTTCCACCACCCAATGGGAAACCAACAGTGTATTCAAAATATTAACACACTTTTCACTAAATTCAAACTGTAGAATAGAGGGAATGTTGGATTGTTGGCTTTTAAGAATGCTCAAAAGAGTGAAAAGTAGAACATATCAATGATGGTGTTGAGGAGCAGATAGGATATGTGGAGATTATTCCATGATTTGGTCAAAGTATTAAGCTTACTTTTTCTTGCATTATTGAGAAAGCATTGGGCTGATTTTTGTACTTTACAGAACCACAATGTCTCACCCCTCCATACTTTAGTGTTTGGAGTTAGTCTATCATATTAGTCTACCAACAGTGGTCTTCCAGATTAGATCTACAATAGGATCAACTTAAGAACTTAACAATGGAATATAAGACCAATTTAACAAAAGTACAACTTCCTTGAATTCCATTTCCCTCCATTTTCCAAAATCAAAACGACAACGTTGCCAGGAAAAAAGGGTTAGCTTGACAAACTTGTCCAACACTAACAAAGTTACAAACAGATACTTCACCCCCCCCCACCCTACCCTACTCATTCCCCCACCATGTCTTTCTATTAATTTTACCACTATTATCCACTATGGACTTTTAGAAACTAACTAAACAGGAACCCTACATTCATCCAGTTCTTACTCCTTGACGTAAATATAGACAGTTTCTAAGTGTCATTCCAAGCAGCAAACACTGGGAGGTGAGATATGGTGTTTGGGAAGCAAGGATTGACATTGCCAGTTGGAATCAAGAACTTGGTTGCTGACATGGCAGTGGGCTTCGCGCAAAACACCATCGGCAAGCCACCTGCCACCTTGTCCGGACTCGCTTCTCTCGAGCTGCTCAGGCTGGTCACCAAGGACGACGGGTTCGACATGTGGCTACTCTCGTGGAGAAGCTTGTCGGGTTCATCATCGTTCTCGTACACGACATCATCATGCAGTCCCCCCAAGAACAACGGTTTCTGATGGTAGTTCCCCGTGTTAAGCTCTTTGTCATGCGGCATTGGTTCGAAAGGTGGGTTGGTGTTGTACAACATCATACTCCAGTCTGATGAATTCGCGGTTTTACTCTCATGAAGGCATTCTTGGTTCGGTTGAAGGGAAATGTTACTATACTCTATGGCCTCGACAGGCGCTGCCCTCTCCCTGTTCCTCCTCGCTGACTCCCCGGTAGGGAGAGTGTTGCTCGCCATTATCTTCCCAACGTCGTAGCGGGATATGTCAAAGTTTGTGACAGCACTCACGCCCCGAAATTTGATTGCAGCTATATCATATGCTTCTGCTGCTTCTTCCTGGGTGCCTATCAAGTTCATACATTAATCTATATCCCAATCAAAGACATCAACATATAAACTAACCAAATTCATCACTAAAATTCAAAAGTAAACATACACGTGATTATTGCACCGCTACTAATATGATTACTAAGCTAGTAAGCATTACATTTCATATTTTGTCCTATTTATTCAAAATAATTCACAGAAATAAGCTATTTGCTAAATAAAAAACTAAAAATATACAGACAAAGGAGTAATAGACTCACTAAAGGTTCCAAGATAAAGGTCTTTGTTTCCTGCAACTCTACCGATACGAGCTTGCCAGCGACCATGTTGATGATGCCTGTTCAAAAGAGTACAAAAATTGAGATTCCATGACAAAAAAAATTGGGCAAAATATTCCATAATTGTGCACGAAAATAAAGATTTCTTCGAAACCTTGTTACGCCGCGGTATATTGAAGCACCTCTGGAAAAACCACTGCTTTTCCTGGAATCATGAAAAAAATACAGTCAAATATTTGCAAGAACACAGTAGTGTCCGATTTAAAATACCAACGACTATGATTTTAAGATATTATTATTGATGTAAAAAGGAGTTACAACAGATTTAGCACTGTTTTTGGCAAAAAAATATGTCATCCAATCATAAACAAGGAAATACTTCGTACGTAGTTGGCAGTGAATTGGATCTTATTTTCAAGAAAACTAATGATGATTCAATTTACATAAATCATACGAAGTACTGTATTATTCCTTCAAATCCGGCAACAAGTTACCCATTTTACCTAAATAAATATGCATACAAAATACTGTATAATTTTACTTTTATTTTTCATATATTCCCTTTTTTCGTAGAATTCCAAATATACCTTTATTTTATTTCAAATAAAAAAGTAACAGTAAAAGTGATATTTGGCTAGTACTATCGTATAAACTTTATTTTTATAAAAATGAGAACATACGAAGTACTTCTGAACCTCCTATCATACTAGAAAGCACAAACAAGGGATTTATTTTTAGGACTAAATGTTTGTCCCAAAACAAGTGGATAAACAAACTTGAATAACTCTCACTTTTTATTACTCCATTCATCCCTCAATTATCTTAATTCATCACATGAATTAAGAAAGTGAGAATTGTGTGATAAAGAGTTTTGTAGAAAAGATATAAATGTGTGAAAATATACTACATATGTAATACGGAGTATAAAAATGCTATGAACCACAAATTATTTGTTAAAATGAAAAGAGAATACTACCTCCGTCCTCTTGGAAGGTTCCCATAGCAAAACGGCACGGTTATTTAGACAATAATTAAATAAAGTATTTCGAGTATATTTTGAGAAATAATTTTAATAGGTATATATTATAATGTAGTTAATATTGATAACTGTGATGTTATAAATGTATTATTTTTTATATTTAATGATTAATTTGTGACTTAAGATTGTTAATTGTTTCCTAAAATGGAAATGAGAACCTTTATATGAGACGTCCAAAAAAAGAAAGTGAGAACCTTCTAATGGGACGGAGGGAGTACTATTTAGAGACAAAAGAAAAAATAAAGTTAAAAGATAATTGAGGACCAAGTGGAATGTAAAAGGGTTAAAAGGTGAAATGTCAAAGTTAGAGATTCAAGTAAAACAAAGTAATTTATGAATTATACCCAAAATAAGAAAAGTACTCCGTATAATCTTTATTTCAAAACCCGCAAAAAGGAACTTTCATTTTCGGAAACAGGGAGTGTTTTAATACTCCGTAATAATCTTTACCAACTTCCCCTACATTATTTCCTTAGCCATATGTTAAATGTTAGCAATCAATAACCTTCTGAGATGTGCAACATATTCCTGGCGAGTCATGTTGGTCATATCCTCAAGTTCCTTGTGGTAGTTTTCCAGCTGCGAAGGTTGTGTTTGGTTAGCTTAGAAATTAATGAGCTTTCAAACTCTAGGTATATTAATGGGCTCGGGTCAAACCGGGAAGTTAATGTGGGTAGATGGGCCCCAATACTTTAGAGCTGCAAGATCATAAGCTCTTGCTGCTTTTTCTTCCATGTCATAGCCTCCTGCTCAAAGAACAAATTATTATTGCTTTTGTCACACAAAAAATAAAAATATGTGTCAAATATGCATTACATTCAGAAAATTAGAATGAAAACAAATATCTTACCCAAATATACTGATATTAGCAGCAGAAGTGAAATGCCATTTCCCAAGCAAGTATATACATGCCAAATAAAGTGCAGAGCTAAGGTCAGACCATTGCATAAAATGAGCCAAGCTAGAAGTCAGAAACAAATGCATAAAAACAAATCTGAGTATAGATTTGCCTCTAGATTCTCATACACATTTTTCAAAAATCAAAAAGATACATGGAAAACTAACCTTGCCTTCCCTTTCTGGTCTGCCCCTCCTTCTTGCAACTATTGTCCCACAGATGAGCTTCATACCTACCAGTCCACCTATGCCTGGTACATCAATAACGCGTTTTTACAACAATATTACTAAAATAAAACTTATTTACATAAATATGACTATTCATTACTACAAAAGAAGAAAATAATTAACAACATTATTTATGAATGAGAGCTAATTAGGAACTTAAATACCTTGTAACACCTCTATACTGGGATGTTCTTTGACCAAAAGTGTCAATGGATTTTCTATGGATGGGTTGTTTTGGAGTCACTTTCATGGAAGCCCTTTTCTTGGACTCCATAGCCACACATTCAAGTTCAGTAGAGGAAATATGCCTTGCAGCAGTGACACAACTGGACTGAGAGCCTGGACTCATAGACAAGGTCAGTGACTGCAACTCATTGCAACCCATCCCACTCCCACTGCTGGTAGTGGAGGTGTGGTGGTGGTCAAGGCCTTGTTGACCACCACCAAAATGACCAGAAGAACCCCAGTGTTTAAACTCATTTTCATCACAGTCAGCAAGATGATGGGCTGGTTTAGCCACCACCTGAAGTGGTTCTTGGTAAATTTCATGACATTGCAGGGTAGAATAGTAAGAATGGTGAGTTTGGGGTTCTTGAAAAAAGTCCATAGATCTCTGCCTAGATTCCTGGTCAGAGTTATGATAGTACATACTGTCCAAGCTAAGAGCCATTGCTTCCCTCTGATGACCACCAAAGGGATTTCCCCCCATTGTTGCACCTCCCAAAAAGTCCTCCAACTTTGGGCTATTGTCATTTGATACCATGCCTTTACAAGTAAAAAAAAATTAGAGCCAAGGAAAGAGGGGAGTAAAGGTAAAAAGGAGCAAGAAAAAATTGGTAAAAAGAAAGTTTTACCATTTGGTTGGGATCTTGAGAGGGGTTGCATAATACATAGTGAACCATCTGATTTGAGAGGCATAACTGGAAGAGGGAAGTGGAAGGGAGAAGGTTCTCCAACACCATAACATAGAGATGGAGAAAGGTGAAAGCTTGGGGCCATAGCTGTAGAAGGAGAAGGAGCCTCCATTTTCATATGCGGAGACATTAGAGAAAATCCCAACCAGCCATTGTTGTCATTGTTATTGTTCTTGTGATTCATATTTCTGCAAAAACAAAAAAAATGAATCTTTTGTCTGTCTCAGTTTTCTTAATCTCCACAAAGTGTTCATGGAGTTCAAGAAACTCAATCATTGAGACAATCATTTCTTTTCATCACAAAGAATGAAGAGAACGGAACCCCATAGTCATCATCGTCATCATCATCATTTATATCAAACTCACCACATAGTCTGTAGTGTAGCTGCAGTTGATGAAGTTGAAGATCAGAGCTCAAGAAGCATAGAGCAGAAAATACACGAGATACCCATTTTGTTTCCCTTGTAGAAACAAAAACAAAAACAAAAATAAAACTTTCTCTTTTCTCTCGAGAATAAGAAAAGTGGACGCTTTAACCAAAGCAAAGAGAATGAGTTTCAGCGAGCTATGGTGGGTTGCTATTCCCTTCATTCCATAGGGATCTGTGTGGGTATTTATTTATAATAATGACTACTCATATTTCTTGTACACTGTATATTGTTATCCATTTAAAAAGAGAAAATGGTAAATAAGGTCTTACTCCCTTCGTAACAAAAAAATATTCTCACTTTCCTTTTTCGTCCCTGACAAAAAAAATCTTCTCATTTCTAAATCTTCACATTATATCCTCAATAATTCTAAAAATAATACACTATTACAACTACTTTTTTTTGAATTTATCCTACATTCCATCACATTATTCCATTATCTTCTCATCATACCCTCAATAATTCATATTCTTTTTCACTATTCTTAATATACCTACTTTTTAAATGAGAAGATTTTTAAGCTACGGAGGAAGTATATAATTACGGAATCGTCATATAAAATCATGTACTCCCTCCGTCCCTAAATAAACTTCCAACTTTCTTTTTTCGTCCGTCCCAATTAAAACTTCCACTTTCCCTTTTTGGCCAGAGTTTGTGGTTCACAGCAATTCTTACACATTTCTCTCTCCTCTGCACAACTCTCCACCACATAATACTCACTATCTTAAACTGTGTGCTAAACCTATTTGGAAGTTTAATAAGGGACGGAGGGAGTACTTAATAAAGTGTCATGTAAATATGTCTACTTATAAAAAACAATTGGATGAGTCAAAAAGACTCGTTGCCAACCTCTTAATCCCGACTTTAGCTTACGTGTTGTTATTTTTTCTTTGTGTTTAAGTCAATCGTGATCAAATATATCACGTCGGCCTTATAATTTACTTCCTCTGTCCCATAAAATTGTTCCTACATTGACTTGGATCGGAGTTTAATAAAGTGATAATAAAGTGGAAATGTGTGGTTGTGGTTGAGTAATAAAAATGTAAATGAATGTGCGCCACACAAATTTTCCAAAAGGGGAAATTGGAACTATTTTTTGGGACGTCCCAAAAAGGAAACTGAGAACTATTTTCGGGACAGGGGGACTAAAATCGGATTTTTACGAGGACAACACCTATTTTGTGATTATATATAGAGGTAGATTTTCTTAAATTTAATTTGACAACACCTATTAAATGGAATGAGAGACAATTGACACCACTCAATTTTGTTATACTTATATATGTAGGGGTATAATTTCTAAAAAATAATTTGACACCACCTATATTTTCTTAAAATTAATTTGACACCTATATAAACGGAATGAAGGTCAAAGTATAAATATATTATAAAACCAGTATATATTTATGACTAAAATAAAATTAATTTACATTAATGTGACCTCTTCATTCATTCAGTGTAGTGACTTCAGTAGTAATTCTAGTCATAGTAACTTAATTATAGTGATCATGACATTATACTATAGTAACTTTTAGTCATATTTTTGTAAACACTCCCTCCGTCCAGTTAAGATCGTCTCATCTTTCTTTTTCGGTCCGTCATACTAAGATTGTCTCATAGTGAATTTAGTAAAGTTTGTATGATTTTAAATCATTCCTACTTTATTTTTACTTTATCAGATCAATATCAATCACACAAACTTATTTTCTTAACAACCCCGACCACTGCATCCTCATGTCCCAATGTTAGAAGGATGGAGGCAGCAAGTTTTATTTTAATAATATTTTAGGGAAAAAAACTATAAATATATATATTCAACAAATAATATATATGTTATAAAATCTAGTCATGGTTAATATAGAGTAGCCATTGTACATGTAAAACATGATATTTGACTGTCAAATAAGCTTTATTTCATGATTTCTATTAAGCTTTTGATAATTTAAATGATCAAAATTGATACCATAAACCGACCTTGTATCTTTCTCATTATATATTTAAATTGTTGAGATATGAAATAACTATTTAAATAGTGTATTGTTACTAGTTATTATTCAAATCATGTAATTTTTTTCTATTTTGTAATTTTAAAATTGACATGAATAAATGTAGAAACGTATAACTATCAATAAATTTATTTTCACTATCATGTCATAGATGTATCATTTAGTTTCAAAATTGATACCACTCAAATAAATCACTGGCTTTGTCCCTGCCTATGCATGAAAATGAAGAAGTTTTTTTGATAAAATAACAATTGATGGGAACAATACATTATGTGCATGATACTCTCACAACTAAAACACGCATGAATATATAGAAACTTTTTTATTTCACTAGCAGGGTGGTGTACCTCACGTGTAAAGAAATGTAACTCACGTTGATGAGAAATGTAACTGCAGACCAGTGAAAATGTAACTTGTTCGATATGGCATATAAGAAATATATAAAATCTGTATATCAATGTAAACAATGAAAAAAAGTCTAATTGCTCGATTGCATTATGTAAATGTTGAAACTAATACACACGAAATACTAAATAGACGTATAAAACCAGTATGAAGACCATGTTTTAATGTGGAAACCCAAAATGGTGAAAACCACAAGACTTTTTGGGCTAATGTCCAAATAACTCATTTTATTAGTCTCTCCTCACCAATATTACATAGTGCAAGTGTTAAGTTTAAGCCTTTGGAAGCCAATTAATAGAGCGTACAAGCTTTGCTAGAGAAGAAGAAGAAGCGAAGAACTAACTAAGGGAGGGAGAAGAGAGGGACATCCTAAGTATGGAGGGAAACCCTCCAATTTATAGAGAAAAGGGAGGAGGTAAAATATACCCTAATGGGCCGAAGCCGGCCGAAATGGGACGGATGGGCCAGAAATAGTCTGATGGGCCAAAATGGGCCACATTGATCTTGCTCTCTAATGGGCGTAATGCATTGGGCTCCTAAACAGTGATAGACCGACATAATATATCCCAATAGGAAATAATGAATATGTTTTGTTTTTAATACCAGGACCATTAAAAATTAATGATTTTATCAAAAAATAATTTTTTCAATATTAGCGGTTTGTTTTGTTATGTAACTCGTGTTATGGGAAATGTAATTCATGTTGATGGAAAATGTAACTTACTGTTGGGCCGTGGGTATGCGGTGCCAGCAATTGTCCAGCCTGCCGGTGCAATCGAACCGCGTGGCGCTTCGCATGTGCTATAAATGGGGAGGGGTGTGCTACACTATCAGCGATTGCTTTTAGTGTAACGGTAAGCGCAACGATCCACAATTGGTATCAGAGCCAAGGTCACGGGTTCGACCCCCGGCAACAGCATGTTGCACAGTTGAGGTTGGAAAGTGCTAGGGGGAGATTGTTGGGCTGCGGGTATGCGGTGCCAGCAATTATCCAGTCTGCCGGTGCAATCGAACCACGTGGCGCTTCACATGTGCTATAAATGGGGAGGGGGTGCTACACTATCAGCGATTGCTTTTAGTGTAGCGGTAAGCGCAACGATCCACACTTATGTGTATGCAAAACGTAACCTGTTGAAGCAAATCTAAATGTAACTCGCACATAAGAAGATGTAAATTGCGCGTGAAAAGATGTAACTCGCGCATGAAGAGATGTATCTCGCACATGAGAAGATGTAACATACACACTTGAAGATGTAAATCGCGCATTAGAAGATGTAACTAGCGCATAAAAAGATGTAACTCGAGTATAAGAAGATGTAGCTCACGCATAAGTAGATGAAATAACCTGCACATAAGAAGATGTAACTCTATATATTATCAATTGTAACTTCAAGAATCAAAATAAACAAACTCAATGTCTTAAAAAACTCTCAAACATATATGATAGATAAAATATATGATAGGGTATATGTGCTTATACCCATGACCCACATACTCTTGGACGTACAGACGGCCTAAGCCGATACCGGGGACATAAGGCCCAGCTAGAGAGCCCAGTTCATAATAAAGAGGCAGACTTTCTGTACACGCACCTCGGTATCTCCATCAACAAGGTCGAGGTGCACCCATGCACCTCGGACACATAACCATCACGCATCTCCATGACCCTCTTAGTGGATTGAAACACATGTAAACAGTCCATTAGTGGCCCGTGTTTCCGGCAAGAATGAAATCTCCAGTGACTCCTCTAACACATGTAAACCATTACAGTGACTCCTCTCAAAACAGTCCATTAGTCACCCATAGCTTCCAAAACAGAACGAGTTGCAAGATGGAAGTTTCCGGCAAGAATGAAATCTCCAGTGACTCCTCTCAAAACAGATCCACCAGCAGAAGATTTGTGCGAAAAAACTGCATTTACGTTCAACTTGAAGGTAGAATTTGGCGTCTTCCAATTATGTTTAAGGAATCTAGGAGAATGCCTTTTTTGTCTATTGCAATTAGATCAGCTTGAAATAAAAAATCCGGTATAATCAAACTCTTAAGGAATTTTATACCTACAGACTAGTGAAAATGCATGATCGAAATATAGACCCTTTTAAAGTATCCAAATGAAATTTGGTAGGGTTATCATCCAACATAAGATTAGCAAAACACTTCCAGATATGCCAAGTAATAATGCCCGGGAGACAATGTATTGATAGACATTATATTTACTTGTGTTTAACATAAGTATTTATAAGTATTTGTTGAAGAAAAGAAGAGAAATCGGACAAATACCTTCAAAATGAGAGCTAAGGCATAAAACATTGTGATGAACGGTTTTTTAGACCAAGAGGATGACGTTATGCCCATAATTTGAGTATAACGTATTGTAGAGAACTCGAAATCACTCGTTTCGAATTTCATGTGAATGTTAACTCAATAAGGTACAAATGTTATGAAGACGTCATGGCCAAAATATGAAAGGAACAAGACTCAATCAACCAACAAAGTCAGATGTTGCTGGTGGGATTTCAGGATGCATACCTCTCAGTGTTTTAGCCATAACGTTTGATTGGATGAATAAAATCACGTCATTCAAGTTTTGGTGGATAGACGACTTCATTATCTACAATTTTGGTGAAGGAATCATGTCCAAATTCATAGCAAAACATTCCCAAAATCCCGGTACAAAAACCGACACTTTTTTATCCATTTCGGAGGAAGAAAGACGAAGTTATACGGTACCACTGACAGGTAGAGCAGGACATGGGTTTGATCGGCGGATTACATAAATAATTTTGGCCAGCCGAGTTAATTCGAGTAGCAAAATTGTTAATCCTGCATCTCACGCCGCCGCTCTGGCTTAGCCGCCCCTCATCTTTCTCTTCTTCTCACTTCCTCCTATTTGCAATCTCTCCTCCCATTCCAACCTCTTGCTTATCAGCAACTTCATTGGGCTTGATCCTATAGTGGCGACAGACCTCTGTCTCCAGCGGCAGCAACGATTCGGCGAGAGAGATCTTTGGTGACCTCCTGCTCTGCGTCTATGGCGGTGGTGACAGTAACGCTCTTCGGTGATGGCGATTCACTTCAGATCTGAGAGGCTAGGGTTTGGATCGGTCGGTATGCCAAAATTAGGGGCTTAGGTGGGCTGGCAAGGCAAGGAGCGGGGATGGTACGTCATTGGAGGGGCTGGAGGAGGATGAATGCGGTTGGTGGCAACAGGGGTGGAGGGACGGGTGGTGGCTGCTGGCAAGGGCGGAGGGATGGGTGGTGTCTGTTGGCAGGGGCGGAGGGACGGGTGGTGTCTGCTGGCAGGGGCGGAGGGACGGGTGGTGGCTGCCGAAAAAAAATATGTCAATGACGTTGGTCACTAACGGCAAGAGTCACTGACGGCAAGAGTCACTGGAGTAACTGACAACAAGTTACTAGAGTAGGTCACTGCGGCAGTATAACTGTCACGGATGGCGGTGGTTGGCGGTGGCCAGCGGTGGCTGGTACCAATGACGGGCGGTGGTCACTGTCACTGTTGTTTGATCAGTGTCACTGTGGCCGGTGGCGTTGACCATGTGGTCACTGTGGCGGACGAGGTCAGTTGGCAAGTCACAATGGCCGGCGATGGGTTGGTCACTATGGCCGGCGACGGATTGGTCAGTGTGACGGGTGGTGGCAGGAGCGGACTATTTTTTAAATTTTGGGTCACTTTTAGCTTTTGGACACTGTCGGATTTTGGTCACTATTGGATTTTGGCCATTGTACCATTACTGTAGCATCAGTGAGTGAAATGATATTAGAATAAGGGGTGTAATAGTCTCTTAGCCCTTTTTAGTCTTATTTTCGGAAATTTTTAAAGGTCACTTTTTTTTTTCCAAAACTCTTTTTTAGTAATGTTTTTGACATAACCCCATTAATATATTAAATTTGTTTGCATACTTATTTACATTACGCGTTAACTATACTTAATTATACACCTCATCCCACGTCACACATCAGACATAATTCATTGGATTTGATCAAATTTATTTCTCCCTCATGTTTATAGTTCCATGCCATTTTTTCCCAATATCTTCTGAGCTTAAAACAAGTCTTGTAAATTGAATAATTTTTATCTGCATAACAAATAATAAAATGACAAACTTAAGATTATATATCTATCAACCCAATACTAAAGCTATGTGCACCTCAACTCCTTCAATTAATCAAACTCCACACAAGTCTATACGTATTCACTAAGTCAATTCAATTTTTATTGCAATCCCACACTGTCAATATATTCATTCAACATTTTTTTAACCTAAAAAAATCGACAGATGAAGCTTCATATATGTTTTAAAAACTTTATCCACGCCATATTGATGTCATGTGAAAGATCATAAACAATATGAATTTTGATATATTTTTTCTGAAAAGACTGAATTACAAATAAAAAAATTATAACACATTAAAAATATTTCGGATTTTTAATCTCCTTGGACCCATATGAATAGACAATTTATAAAAAATGTAATGTAAAAAAGTCAAAAACCCTACGCAGCACCTTCGACGGCGCTCGGCCGCAAGCTGGTTGCGACGTTGAAGACTAAGCGAAGCTGCTTTGGGTGACCAGTTCTGTCCACCGCACACTCGTTGTAGTCTTGCAACAGAGCAGGTTGATGGACTGTTAAGGAATTATGGCATAACAGAGCAGTGCAGGTTTTGAAGGAGTTTGGAACCTGATTTTCTGGCGGCCGTGTCTCTAGGTAAATCCTAGTTGTCTTTTCCAATGGTGAACAATCTGTTCATTGGATCCAGAGGTGTTGATATTTGCCATCCCCTGGTGCGGCGGTGTGGTTGCAGCAGCTCGGAAAGTTTTCAGCGGCGGAACGACATCGTCCTTTCTGTGGAGGGCTAGTAGACCAGGGAAACAAATTTGCAGCAAGGCAGGGGCAGTGCTTCGAGCGTAAGCAAGATATTGAACGATTATGGCAGAGAGATGGGGGAGATGGTCAACAAATGTGATAACATGATTCTCGGGGGTGATGAGGACGATCTGATTATGGACGAGGAGGTCGCGGGCGAGGAAGAGGCGACCTCCGCGAACAGGCGAAAGAAGACGAAGAGATGATGATCTGTCCCCCTCCTGAACCACTGTCATGGAGGAATTGTGCGACTAGGGTTTGGACGACTATTTCTATTTCCGTTTTATTTTGCTTGCGTTTTTACTTTGAACTACATGTTGTTTTGTTTGTCATGTACGCTTGTTTTTGCCAGACTCTTGCATTAGGTTGAGGCGATGAGGGGTTTACTCTAACCACGTTAGGCTCATTTAGACTCATTACTGGATCAGCGAGCCGTATTGCTTTTTTCTGGGTGATTGGATCTAAGTATGGTTCGAGGGTCGGTGGTTGGAAATGGTCCTTTTATCTTCTTGTTCCCTTGGATCTAAGTCGTCTTGTTCCAAAAAAAATCTCCTTAGACCCATGCTTTATGCATAGCGGGCTCCTACCATAGCTCCTTCTCTCCGCGAATGAGGGCACCTACTTTCCCCTCCATGGATGTCGTGTACCCAGTATACCAATCCTAAATACTTGGATCGTAGTAGACTTGATAGTGAAAACCATCAAAATTAGTTTTCACACTTCGGGTTGCTAGTAAGATAAGAGTGTTTGCGGTTGTTTCTACTTTTTAAAAAATGAATTTTTAAAGTCATTTGGGAGAAAGTGTTTAATAATAAAGGTAGCGTTTTTGGTAATATAAGTATTTTTGCGTAATAGAATGAGCAAAAAGCAATATAAAGCACCCTTCATCTACTTTCTGTATTTAGCTTTTAGGTGCTTCATTTAAGCAGAAGCAGAAGCTGTCACTTAAACTTTTCCAAATCAAAAGCTAAAAATCAATTTTCTTTTTGCAAACACCCCTTAAATCAGGATATTAAGAGTTTAACTGATCGAGATAAAAACAGGGTAAATCAATCTGGTGAACGGGTTATGTCAATCCACGTGGAACTCCATATAGGGATTGAAGCCGAGACCACAATCCAGTCATTTCACTCAGCAATCGTTGAACCACTCAAGCCATCATGTGGGTGAGTGGGGGGTTAGAGCTAAGTATAAGCATGGTTGAGTATAGATCATGTAATCCCTTTTTTTATCTCCCAATGTATGCAATTAGGAGTCCAAAATGTTAAAGGAGAACTTTTGGACTCCTGGAGTTCGTTTGGTAACACTGAAAATTGCAGAATCGGATGATTCTGCTGAAATTTATGAACTTCAAGCTGAAGTGGTTGAATTGGCTCATTATGCTTATTTTTTTAAAAACTACATGTAAAACTACATATAAAACCGGAGGTAGTACTTTTTATCAATAAAATAAACAATTATATGAAAAAAATAGTTAAAATGATCTTCTATAGCAACTTCGGCCAATACAGCCAGAAAAATAACTATAACCTAATCTTTTCTTATTATCACACAGCTTCACGTGCAGAATAAAAAATTACGTATTTGATGAAAAAATTGACCATAAGTCAAAAAATAGTCGAAAAATATGATCGGGACTCCTCTTTTTTGGATGAAATGTAAGTATATTATAAAAATAATCCAAGAAAAACAAGGGTTCAGAATGTACAAACAGAAGGGAAACAAAAATGAAGTGATGGACAGTCTACCCGGGGGTATCTTATCCGAGGGGTTATTGCGGGAATAACTAGAGAGAAGTCAGAGCAAAATAGGAGGAGAGAGAGTCGATTTTATTAAATGAACTCAGCGTGTGGGAGTTGGGTTGTTTACAAGGAAAATAAGGGCTGCTATTTATAGCAGCAATAAATGTGATGAGAGTACGCGTGTCAGTAATCCAACGGCCGAGGGGTCACATCAATCGGGGTGGCACCGACCATCGCACGTTCCCCACATTAAATGCGGTGGGTGGATGTGACGTCGCATTAAATGCGGTGGTTGGCTGTCTCCAAAGGGAATCTTCGATGATTGAGTCCGTTTAGCCAAAGGCTCCTCGCGTAGCCGAGGGCTTTGTGTGGACGAAGGCACTGTGTGGCCGAAGGCTTCATGTATGGCCGAGGGCTTCATGTATGGCTGAGGGCTTCATGTATGGCTGAGGGCTTCATGTATGGCCGAAGGCTTCATGTATGGCTGAGGGCTTCATGTATGGCTGAGGGCTTCATGTATGGCTGAAGGCTTCATGTATGGCCGACGGCTTCATGTATGGACGAAGGCTTCATGTATGGTCGAAGGCTTGATGTATGGCCGAGGGCTTCATGTATGGCCGAAGGCTTCATGTATGGCCGAAGGCTTGATGTATGGCCGAGGGCTTCATGTATGACCGAAGGCTCCCTGTGTAGCCGAAGGCTTGGTTCAGCCGAGGGCTTCCCCTGGTGCCGAGGGCTCCACAGTGCCGAAGGCTCCTGTTTTCTGTCATTTTCTCCCAGTAGATTTGCATGGTCGAATATGGCGGTTCTGTGAGTTTTGGAGCCTTCGGCCAAGGAGGCCGAAGGCATCCCTGTGTGTACTGTGGGCTTCTTGACGCTTGGGCCGCCGAATCTTGGGCCTCCTGAGCTCCTTGGGCTTGTTGGGCTTGTGATAGATTAGTAGGAGTCTGTGGGTCGGGGGTTCCCGGACCATATACTCCATCATGAAGGTTATCCAACATGGATAACCCATCCCCAGCAAAAAGTCATGCACAAACCGAGAGCAAAAGCAGCAGCCAAGCACAAACACAGGTGGTGGCTGAGCACAAAAACAACCTAAAAAATTTACAAGTTCATGAGGGTAAATACTACTCCTATAAATGATCTTATAAACAATGTATTGGATCCTAACAAAAACATCATCTTCCTTTGGGATTAAGCCATCAAAGCAAGTAGCATTCATTGTCCTCCAAATCTAGTAGATGGAATAGCAAAAAGCAATCCTAGCCGCCTTTCTCTGATGCCAGATCCTTGTATCTCCCTCTTGATCCATTTCAACAATCTATGCAACGTCCTCATCTCCCTAAGGACCCTAGGAATGCCAATCCAAACTTTAACTTTATGCCAAATTTTACCTGAAAAAGAACAAGCAAAAAATAAGTGTGATACTATTTCCGGACCACCCTTACAAAAAGGCCAAGTATTAACAAGATCTAATCTATGCAAGTTATCAAACGTAGCAAGACGGTCACGGAAAGTTACCTAAACCATGAAGGAAAACTTAGGAGGGATATAGTTCTTTCAAATGAAAGACATCCATCCGTGATGAGCCCCTAATTCTAAGAAGGTTATACACCTTGGTCGAAGAGAGCTTGCCATTAATTTGGAAGCCATTAGAGCATCCACAATGCCAATGGCATTTGATCCCCTCCTCTCTCTTACACATCATTTCTCTCCAAAAACTTAATCCCCTTCAACCTATCCTATTTTTTCCCCACTATGGTGACCTAGTTCACTTAAAGATTTTACATCCTCTCTCCTTATTTTGACATATTCCACCATTATTAATTTATTTAATTTGACAAAAGGAATACTTCGTATAAAATCCACATTTGACCCACTGTATTATTTAGTGAAAAAATAAATTAAGCATATTTTTAAAAAATTGTTACATATCCTTAATTCAGAGGAAAAGATCTTCTAAAATGGATAAAATAAGATGCAAGAAGGAAAAAAATGATAAATTTCGAAGTAACTAAACATATCCTTCATTGATGTCTATGTATAGAGGGAAAAAAATCCAAATTTTTGATATAATTTTTTTATTATTATAAATTAAATTTAATGCATAATAAATGAAATTAGGGAGTTGGGGGTAGTTAATGGGGTGGGTTCAAAGTAAAATGCCACTTGACTTTCTCTAAATGGTTAGTCACAATTCACAAATAAGCTTGTAGCTCCCATTCTTAACCTTGAATGTTGATCCGTCATTTCATAGTTCCAAAAGGTTGAATCGCCAACCCCAAGTGCCCCCCACGCCCCGACCCGACAGAGCACATGGGGGGATGTAAGTCACGGTGACTCAGTCAGCAGAGTGGCAGTAGGCCTTTACCCCGTGCGCACCAAAGGCCTAGCCTTATTTCAGGTTCTGTGACCTGCACCCGGTCGCTGCGGGGATTCGAACCTTGGTCATAGTTCCAATTTTCCCACCACTCGACCAGCTGAGCTACCCGTGCGCGTATGATCCGTCATTTCATAACCTCCCGTAGTGGGGATCAAGAGGGATCAAATTGTTTTTGTGATCCCCATTGACCACCCATAGTGGGTGCCCTTAAGATGATGGCCTTGTTTGGTAAATGTCGGTTAGCTGTTGTTGTTAGCTGGTTGTGTCAGCTGTTTCCTAACAGCTGGTTGTGTTAGCTGTTTTGACCCGTTGGTTATGTTAGCTGATTATAAATAAATGTTTGATAAAATTGGCTGTTTCGAAATGGCTGATAGAATGTAAATTGAACCAGCCGAATGAAGAAGTTGCTCCTCTTAGCTTCTTCAACCATCCATTTTTTCAGCTTTTCAAACTCAACAAGCTAGTTTTATAAGCCATTTACCAAACATTATTATTAGCTTCTTTGACTAATCGAACAGCTAAAATGGGTCAAACAAGCTAAAAGCTGGCTGATAAGCCGTTTGCCAAACATACCCGATGTATTGCTTCTTGGATGTTATCAAAATGAGACCAGATTTGGTCTCTATTCTCTAATCAGATTAATATGATCGGGTCTCCTAACACTACAAATGGCCATATATGCAAAAGAGGGCGTTTGTACGGAACGGAGTACGTGATTTTAATTGGTATAGCCTGTACCACTTCTCTACAAAAAAACTAGAGTTGATATGTCACCATCGGCAATGCTAATTTCTCTCGTCGCGGTCACGTCTTTTCTCCCCCTATACTTACTGTGTTCAAACCTGACAATCCATTAATGTGTTATTCGTATATCTTCAGTAATGTAGATTGGGGATATCTTTCTTTTACCTATCAATTATAAAGATGTACTTATCCGCTGCTCTACATTTAGAGCAACTCCACTAGGGACCGTATGATCTTTTGTGCGGATACAATCTTAAATCAGACGTTTTTCTCATGCGTAGTGTGGAGTACTTCTTTCTTAATTTATTTTAATTTTCATTATACCACCTTATGACACTTTCATTTCCTTTTAATTATCGATCAAATTTCATGATTCAATCTAAATATAGAGTTCGTTTGATAATACTCGTAGTAAAATTAGCGAAATCAACTTATTTTATTGAAATTGATTAAATTCAGGTTGAATCACTTGAATGGGCTGAATAGGCAGAATCTCTCAAATCATGAAAAAATTAAAAAATATTTCACTTACAAAATAAAGAGACAATTATATGGAAAATATTCAAAATGTTCTTTTACATAAGCATCTCAACTATTCACAGAGAAGCTTCTTAATTAATCTCATGTCTTCTAAATTATTTTATTATGCACCTCAATTTTTTTCATATTCCTCATTGAACTTGGTATGAACTGTTAAGTATTTACTTTTAACTTTTAATAGTAAGATATTACATTTGACTCATTATTTCATCACAATTAAAATGTTAAAAATGGAGTGTTTTTACATTTTACTCATTATTTCGTCACATTGAAAATGATTTTTAATTGTTATGAACGTCTATATTACTTTAATGAGCATTTCAAAATAATATTTTTCTAATATTTTTCATTCAACTTTGTATGAAATACATATTTTTAAATTTTAATAGTGAGTTAGGTTCTTACATTTAACTCAATTTGGTACTCCGTAGTAAAAATAAAGAAATGAAACAATCCAACATATTTACTTTTGGCTAGACTAAATGTATTAACTTGTGAACACACATATGCATGTATGATATCAATTTTCATCCTTATTAAATACTCTGTAATAAAGATAATCTACTTGATTAGAAGTTTTCTCTTTATATGATTCTATATATGAATGTCTATTAGTACTAATTTCGCTTTTAATTTCAAAATTTTGGTGGTTATAATTTTCATCATTGTGTTAATAATTAAGAAAGCATTATACGAAGATGTGGAAAAATACGAAGTATTAACACAGTTTCAAATCTATAGCTTAAAATTTTAATCATGATCTCAACATTGAGTTTAGAAGAATAAAAAATACTGAGTGACATTTTAGGAAATAGGACACTATTAATACTTTTTTATATATATAAATAATTTTGAAGACAAAATAAATAGCATTTTGGCTGATTTTTCTATTTTTTAAGGAACTGGTTTATCTGTTAAGTGGGCAAAACAAAGATACTTTATTTCTTCAATAAAATGTAATAAAAAATAAGAAGTATAACAATAATAAAAAAATTATACGTGCTTATAAAAGTACTTTATAAAAAGTACTTCGTATGATTGGTTATTTAATAAGTGTGATTCCAATTATGAATTTCATAATTATTAAATAGGTTTGGAAAAGTTTCCAAATAAGGTGGATTTTTATCATAAAGTCTTTTGTTTCTATATCAATATGCAATCAAAAATAGAATCTAATAAAATAAATAAAAGATACGGAATATTAAAAAAATTAAATGATGGATGACATGAGATGATTAGGTGGCGCTTTGTATGCTCTTAAAAAGTTCCTCTTATATATATATATATATATATATATATATATATATAGAGAGAGAGAGAGAGAGGAATGTTCATGTCAGGCCGGCCTGACGGGCTGCTCCGTCCGGCCGAGCCCGTTTGGGCACCTTCCCGGTGGAAATTTTTGATGAATTTTTTCGAGCATGTTCCGCATCAAGTCTAGTTTGTCCATACCAAATTTCAGCTCAAAATTCGATCGGGAAGGCATACAAATCATTTTTTGAAGTTGACTGCAGTTTTATATGTATATTTTGACGCAGTCAACTTCAAAAAATGATTTGAATGCCTTCCCGATCGAATTTTGAGCTGAAATTTGGTATGGACAAACTAGACTTGATGGGGAACATGCTAAAAAAATTTCATCAAAAAATTCCACCGGGAAGGTGCCCAAATGGGCTCGGCCGGACGGAGCATCCCGTCAAGCCGGCCTGATGAGAAGAGCACTCTCTCTCTCTATATATATATATATATATATATATATATATATATATATATATATATATATATATTGTGTGGTGGAGAGTTGTGCAGAGGAGAGAGAAATGTGTAAGAAATGTTGTGAACCACAAATTTTTTACCAAAAAGGGAAAATGGAAATTTTAATTGGGACAGACGAAAAAAAGAAAGTTGGAGTTTATTTAAGGACATAGGAAGTATCAATTATGGGCGGAGCTAGGTGTGGGCCAACCTAGGCCCTGGTCCACCCCAAAGTTTAAAAATGGCTTTATTTTTTAAAAAAATTCTTTGTACCGCCCAGTGTCATGGCTCCGCCCCTGGTATCAAACTCATTTTCTTGTTATTGTGTAATAATCAAAATGAATAAGGTTAGAGTTACTTTTATAGTCGAATTGATTGAAGTTGTAGACAATTATTGCAACTATTTTTTCTAATAATTTTTTCTTAAATATATTAATAAACTATATTTCAAATCACCTGTAAATCAAGTCCACGGCTTTCCATATACGACCTGGTTCAGCCAATTCAAACAAAGTATCATAAATTTTAGGGGAAAATAAATAATATACCCCGAACTTTGCCTTGGTGTGAGCTCCCCACCCCGAACTTGTCATAGTTTAAAAAATACCCTCAATTTTATTTATTTAATATTTTTGTACCATATTTTAATAAACAAATAATATTTCTCAAATTGTAATATTTTTATTAGATTTAGTTGGCAAAAAAGATGTGTGATTCCCAAATTAATGTGTGCTTTTCGAATTGATTAAATAACTTCAAAATCTCTATTTTAAGTACAAAAAATATGTTAATTAATCTTTTTTGCCAACTAAATCTAATTAACATATTATAATTTGAGAAATATTATTTGTTAATTAAAATATGGTACAAATTAAAAATTTAAATAAATAAAGTTGGGGGTATTTGTTAAACTAGGACAAGTTCGGGGTGGGGAGCTCACACTAAGGCAAAGTTCGGGGTATATTATTTATTTTCCCCTAATTTTTACGGAGTAATAAATTTGACCAATTTAAGTGTTACCAAATGAGATACTCCGTATGAAATTGATTGGATCGGTTATATTTGCCGGATTTACTGAAATTGACAAAATTTAGCATTAAATGAATGGATTACTAGAATAAATTATGCAAAATTTATGTTTAAAATTTATTTTATGAACAAAATACAAAAACCATACTCTCTTTGCCTTGCCCTTGATAACTTAGTCATTTTTTGTTTTGGGGAAAGGTGCAAATAGGCCAATGTACTAACCAAAAAAGGTCAAATAAGCCCTTATTTAGGAGGCTTTGTCCGGCCGTCGCCATTTGGAGTGGTTCCTGGTGGAATTTTTTGATGAATTTTTTTAGTATCTTATTCATGAAGTCTAGTTTACTCATAGCAAATTTCAACTAAAACTTCAATCGGGAAGGAATTCAAATGGATTCTTGAAAATAACTGCGCAGTTATCTTCAAGAATTCATTTGAATGCCTTCCCGATTGAAGTTTTAGCTGAAATTTGGTATGAGCAAACTAGACTTGATGAATAAGATGCTCAAAAAAAATTCATCAAAAAATTCCACCGGGAACCATCCCAAATGAAGACGGCCGGACAGAACTTCCTAAACAAAGGCTTATTTGACCTTTTTTTGTTAGTACATGGCCTATTTGCAACTTTTCCCTTTTGTTTTTTGTTATCTCTAAAACTTGGTTACTTTCACTTTTAATAAATGAATTTATAATTTTTATTGTTTCTCGTTATTCTGCAAGGTCTAGAGTACTTTATTATATCTCATGTGAATCAAACTTAGCAAGGTCTAGAGAGACTAAGGTGAACATTAACTCCAATTATCATTATTTTATTACTATGAGCCCGTTTGGAGAACTCTGTTTTCGGCTTATCAGGCTTATCAGCCAGCTTTTTCACCAAACACGTAACTTTTACTTTCGCGCGCTGAATTGTGTAATAAGCCGAAAAAGTAAGGTTGGAGTTACTTTTCTGGCTGTATTGGCTGAAGTTACTGTAGAGGACCATTTTAGCTATTTTTACATATAATTTTTTCTTTAATTTATTAATAAAATATATTTTTAAAATATTTTTTTCTTAAATCAGCAGAATCAGCCAAAACAGCCACTCCAGCAGGAATATCATAAATTTCAGCAGAATCAGCCAAAACAGCCGATTTTGGTGCTACCAAACGGGCTCTATGTATTACACAATTGAGCTCAATATAAGAATTAATAAGTACATGTTTAATTTTTTTATCGTCAAAGTACGTATATGTTTAATTAAAAAATTGATTTGTAATTTTGAATTTTATTGTAACAATTATACTCCGTAATCCTATTTGAATATATTCCTATTTGAATTATTTTTTGTTTAGCTTTTGCAAATGCATATAAATAAATAATCGCTATCGAATACGCAGGACATCTTTTTTTGTTGTATTCGCTCGGCTTGACTGACGCCGTCTGACGGCGACATGACTAAATTTTCAGCTATGATTTGCCCCAATAAGCCGCCCAGCAGACCTAGCCGTTTTATCCTCAACAAAATAAAATACAGAAAAAAACTACTTGTACAGTTGTACGTAGTATAAAAAATACGAAGGATAACACTTTCTTGGCTCAGGAATTGGTGAGAGGGTATTCTAGGAAAACAATTTCACCTAGATGCCTCATAAAGATTGATTTAAGGAAAGCATATGATACTATTTCCGTCCCATTTTATGTGTCTTAATTTGACGTGACAAGATTATTAATAAAATGATTGAAAAAGTAAAAGTTGTGGTTGAGGTTTGAGTATAATAAAGTGAAATAGTATAAGCCACATATTTCTTTCCAAAAAAGGAAAGTGGACACTTATTTTGGAACAACCCAAAAAGGAAAGTAGGAGAGGTAAAATGGGACGGAGGAAGTACTATTAGTTGGGATTTTCTTAAAGAGGCCTTAGTTGAATTTGGGTTCCCACCTAAGTCTATGGGCTCGATCTGGGAATGCATCTCAACACCTACGTTCTCTGTGTCAGTCAATGGAGGACTTCATGGTTTCTTTAGAGGGAGAAGAGGACTCAGACAAGGGGATCCAATGTCCCCTACACTTTTTCTCTTGTGCATGGAATATCTTTCTAGAATGCTCATGTTGGAGACTTCTCAATCGTGTTTCAAGTTCCACCCCAAGTGTGGAAATCTGGGAATATCACACCTTATTTTTGCGGATGATCTTATGTTGTATTCCAGAGGGGATATTCCATCTATTTTGACATTGCTAAGGTGTATTGAAAAGTTTCATAGGGTGACTGGATTTGCCATCAATATAAACAAGTCTAATATTTTTCTAGTTGGCCTTAATGGACAAGCAAAGGAGACTATTCTGAATGTAGTTGGATTCCCTGAAGGCCAATTTAGGGATACCCTTGGCCCCACTTAGGGTATCTATTGCCCAATTCTCTCCATTAATTGAAAAGATTGAAGGGTATTTCTCTAAATGGAAAACAAAAAGTTTGAGTTATGCAGGGAGATTAGAGCTCATCAAGACAGTTATCCAGGGCATCCAATCTTATTGGCTTCAATCATTTCATATTCAAGTGGCAGTTTTAGATAGCATCACATCGAAGTGCAGGCAGTTCCTTTGGGGAGGTTCTAACCTATGTTGTAAAAACCGGACCGGTGAGCGACCCGGTCATGTGACTGGGTCACGGGTCAACCCGGACCCGGAGGGTCAACCCGGTCAAAGCCGGAAAACCGGTCAACGATTATACGTCTATATAATAATAATAAACATATAATTATATACACTGTCATTATATATTTTTATTTGTATTGTACATTTATATTATAATTTGGCATGATTTTCATTCTTAAATAAATATATAAATATATTACATAGTTTTTCTTTTTAGGGAATTGAAATTGCAATTTTATTGGTTTAAAAAATGCATTAAAATTAAAAAAGAAACTACGTTTTTTTGGAAAAGACCGAAAACCGGGTTTTCCCGGGTTTTTCGGGTTTCTTGGGTCGGGTCCGGATCGGTTTTTTTCGGGTCAGCCGGGTTTTTCCGGTTTTTGACCATTTTCGGGTTTTAAAGAAACCGAACCGGATTTTTGTCCGGGTCACCGGGTTCCGGGTCAACCCGGCCGGGTCGGGTCGGTTTTTTAAACATAGGTTCTAACGCTAAAGTGGCTTGGGTGGATGTGTGTAAGCCAAAGGAAGAAGGAAGTCTAGGCCTTAAGGATAGTAGACTGTGGAATTCAGCATTGTTGGCAAAGACGTTGTGGAATATTCACCTGAAGAAAGATACATTGTGGGTAAAATGGATCCATATAGTTTATCTGAAAGGAAGAAATATTTGGGAATGGGCACCATCATCTGGGGTGTCCAACCTGGTTACTAAGCTTTTAAAGGTCAAAGATCAATTGGTAGAAAATGTAAGAGGTGCAAGTGCCGCTATTCGCCAAATGGAGTCATTCTGCTTTCAAAGAGACCTTATAGCAGGAAAAGTTTATGATGCACTTAGGATTAAAGGTCAAAGTAAGCCCTGGATGCACCTCATTTGGAAAAGTTATATCCCACCTAAATATTCTTTCATTATGTGGCTGGGTATGAGGAATAGGCTCCATACGTGTGACAATCTTTTGTTCATTGATATGGATAGAGCATGTTGTTTTTGCAAAACCCATTTGGATTCAGTTTCCCATCTATTTTTTCAATGCCACTTTACAAGCCCGGTTTGGGAAAGGGTAGGTGAGTGGCTCAATCTAAAGAGAAAGGCTACTACACTTCTAAGTGCGGTAAAGATGTGTAAGAGGGACTATAGCGGGGCAAAGGTGTGAAGTAAAGGAGTGCGACTTGCCTTGCTTTGCACGGTGTATTTGATTCGGAAAGCTAGGAATGAGACTCTTTTTGCTAACAAGGTGACATCAACAAGCAACATTTTTGAGCAAATTAGACTATTAGTATATAAAATCATGTTTAAACTTTACCCTACTAATATGATTGAACATTTGGGTTAGCAATGGGATGGGGTTTTTGTGGCAGTTGCTTGCTGGTGATTTCTGGTGCTCCTTGTTGGATCTTTCTGGTGTTTTTGCTGTTTGGAATTGATTAAAGAACTGTTGTTGGTGCTGGCAGCTTCTGGTGTTCTCTGGTGCTCATTATAGAAGCAATTGGTCTGCTAGGTTGGTGTTCATTAGGGAGGAATATTGCCAAGGTTTTAAGTCTATACATGAATGGTGTAATGTGTAAACTCAAAAATATGATGCTTAAGCAATTTTTGTCTTTGTAATGCTTAAGCTATGAGGGGATGATGCTTAAGCTATGAGGGGATGCCCTTTGGATGTTGTATATATTTTGCAGCTATTTATATATTTATCTTTCATAAAAAAATGAAGTATACCGTAAATAATACAACGCTCGTTCTTAAATAAATGCAACATATGAAAATTTACATTATTCACATGTTCCACTTTGACTATATTTTATTTATTAATGTATTAATATTTTTTATGAAAAAATACTGTTAAATTTGTCTCATTGTAAATTTTCAAAATCTAATTTTGTAATTTTTTTACTAATACGAAATTATATATATTAATGGTCAAAGTTGTGTCTCGGCAAATGTGAAATGTTGACCGTTGCATTTATTTAAGAATGGAGGCAGTACTCCTTTCAAAAGGGAAAAAAACTCTTTCCATCAATCTCGACTTTTTCCTTTTTTATTTGTTTTAAAAAAATTGTCACTTTCTTATCAAAATAATGATTTTATTACTTTGTTTATTTTTTTTTGCAACGCACAAAGTTCAATCACACATTTTTTATTATTTTATTTCACATTGAACATCAACTTGACAAAATTGAGTGTGACCAAACTAATACTCCCTCCGTCCCAATTTGACAGTCTCATTTCTTTTGGGTACAAATTTTAGTAATGGTTGAAAATGTAAAAGTTGTGGTTGAGATTTGAGGATGTTTTTACTTGAACTGTAATTTGTTGGTCTGGTCTGATCTGGTCTGGTCTGGTTTCTTTGTATTTTTATAACTACTCAAGTCTGGTCTGGTTTGGTTTGTTCTGGGACAAATTACAGTCCAAGTAAAAACATCCTGAGTAGAAAAAGGTGAAATGATGAGGACCACATCTTTCTTTCCAAAAAGGGAAACAAGACCATCATTTCGGGACATTCCAAAAAGGAAATACGCGACCATCATTTTGGAAGGGAAGGAGTACTACATAAGCCTTAGGACTACTTAATACTTATAGAGCCTAATATAAAAATACTGCTTTTGAGACTCGTGTAATGACAATAAATTATTACCTTCAATCCAGAATTCATTGCGAACAGACTTCATCATTTCTCTGGATTCATTAAAGCTTAGCTCATAAATGCTATTTTTTCCATTAAAAATGTTAATCTTTCCATTTATTTATCTCACGTAATCTCATGATTCATTGATAGTAGTTTACTAATTTCTTTGGGCTCTCTCGTGTAAGTGAAAGATTGAATTATACTCCATAATATTCAGAATTAACAAATTTGCGATTTGTATTGATCTAGTCAAAACACGATTTGAAATATTAAAACATTACTCCATAAATGATACATAGTATGATTTTCAAGTCTTTCACTAATTCAAAATTCTATATTGCAAGATAACAATTGTACTATTTAATTTTACGTATACATTTTAATATATAAAATATAAATATTCACACGTTGTCAGTAAGGCCTACTTTATGTGTATTGTTCAGGGCCCACAAAATATCAGGAGCATGTCAGATTTTTTAAATTTAACAATATAATTAATATTATATATCAAAATTTATTCATTTAAAATTTAAATAGTTCTGATTTTTAATAATCACAACTCGCTGGATGAGAGGTTATCGTGCCCAGTGGAGGACTCAGGATCGAAATCAGCTAGGCACAAAAATAGGAGAGATGAGGGAGGTCTTGCTCCCAATGATTCTTCCTACCTTCACGGAGTTGGTCAGCGGCTAAGAAGGGAGGGGATGGAAATTCAGGCTCGAGTTCGCGTGGTGGGAGGACCCTCTGGTTGCAGTTGACGGTTGGAGGACCCTTCTGGAATCGGTCGACGGTTGGTGGACCCTTCTGGATTCAATCGACGGTTAAGGAACCTTCTGGATTCAGTTGATAGGAAGTCATGCTGGATTCGTCATGTAGTACCAGTACCGACGAGGCTGACTGTGATTAAATCCGGATACTGCCTAGACGCTTTGGAGTGTATTTAATAGACTCCAGGATTAGGGGAGCGCAAGCACCGACGTCTGGATAAAAAAAATATAAAGTTATATACTTTTCTGGTTGTATTGAGTGAAGTTAATGTAGATGATCATTTTATCTATTTTATATATATATATATATATTCTTTATTTTATTAATAAAAAATATTTCAAATATTATTTTTTTATAAAACAGAAGCAGCCAATCCAGCCACTTCAGCCAGAACTTCATGAATTTCATCAGAATCAGCCGATTCAGCCAATTTGAGTGATACCAATGGACTGATTGACCTCTAATTCATTAGCAATGAATGTAAACTTATCTAAATATGTCCTGATCTATCTGATTTCTTTATGTCTTTCTTTTTTTATTTGCTTAAGTGTGGCCTAGGATTGTATTACGTGTATTTTGCTATTATTTGAGTTAGTACAATTTGATTAGGTGTTCTTAAGTGTGGCTTGATTAGTTTCTTAAGGATTATGTGTAATCTGAAATCAACCAAGTGATCGAAATCATTCTTAATATATTTGAGAAGTTGCTGTTACTATAGATGACCCTCTTGACTATTTTCATTTAAAGTTATTTTTATTAATTAATAAAATATATTTGAATTATAATTTTTCACAATTAAGCAGATTCAGTCATTTCATTTAGAACTTTATCAGTTTCGGCAAATAAGTTGAATTAGTCAATATTTGTGTTACTAAAGAGGTTCTATCCTATTTAGAGGCCGTTTGGCAACACTGTTTTTTGGCTTATCAGGCTTATTAGCCAACTTTTTCACCAAACACGCAACTTTTGCATTCGCGCGCTGAATTGCGTAATAAGCAGAAAAAGTAAGGTTGGAGTTACTTTTCTGGCTGTATTGGCTGAAGTTACTGTAGATGACCATTTTAGCTATTTTTACATATAATTTTTTCTTTATTTTATTAATAAAATATATTTTAATTTTTTTTTAAATCAGCAGAATCAGCCAATGCAGCCACTTCAGCCAGAACTTCATAAATTTCAGCAGAATCAACCAAATCAGCCAATTTTGGTGCTACCAAACGGCCTCTTAGTTTTTTACATTTTTAACCCCTTTATAAACACGTACTGTTGTTTTGAATACAAAAAAACGTGTTTAAAAAATAATAATAAGGTCGGTTCGTTTTAAAAGGAAAAAATCCTTACTTCTCGTATAAAAGATATATTTCTCGTTGATGAAGTTTAATTCCAACTACGAGAGCTAATCTACGAAAAGTAGAGAAATTTAGGCAGTGTAAGACAATATTATTGTTCCAGTGGCGGATCTCTTTTTAGGTATGTACAAGAAGTATTTATAGACCTAGAGTTACAATAGTATGGGGGGGGGGGTCGATACATTTAATACATTCTGTTATGATATATAGGAGTCTTGTAACGTCTTGATTATTGTGCAATCATTATTCTCCTAGGTCGATGTCTCTTCTGTTAGTTTCCTGCTGTTGTCAAATAGCTATGCTCAAACGATAACTTGCCACGTAAGCCCTAAGCTAGGATAAGCCCGGCCCCGCTGGTAGCGTGCCCAGGCTCGAGGTCTGCTATTCATATTGCGGTTGTGCGTTCCTTTCGCGGGTCGAGTTCTTAATCAAGCCCAACAACTATTATTAACTATAAATCTCGATTGATGGGCTGCCCAATTACCCGTATTGGGGATCTGTGATCCATGACACCATCATCCGTATTTTACAAAAAAACAGAAACACGAATTTATCAATGGAATGAATGCATTAAATGTATGAGAGATCAACAATAGCTTAAAAGCAAAAAGTAAAACCTCCTCCCTGTGACCCTGTGTTTTTGTATTGTTACAATACAAATTAAACAATTACTCCGTATTAAATACTAAGATTAATTGTATGACGGCTAAAACTAGCTTCCTAAGAGACTAAAACTTAAAATACTACTCCGTAAGTAGCACTAGATTTTAACTTTTTTTCAAACAAGCAAATCAAAATTAAGTTTTTTTGTTCTAAATCTCACATTTTTAGTATAAACTTTACATATAAATAATAATTTAATAGGCACAGCAGCCGCACAACTTTCTCATATGTCATTTGTCATATTGATGATAATGATCAGTTTACTTTAATGTTATTTGATAATTACATAAAAGTTATGATATTAAGTTGGTCTCATTCTATCATTATTATACCTTTTTTTTGACATTATTTTGTAAAATTATGTCTTGGACTTAATAAGTACGGAGTATTTCTATTTTTGTCATGACTTATGCAATTATGAATTATTCTTTTATGTAGTAATCGGATTTACTACTTGAATATGTGTATATTTGTATTTATTTTAATTATATGTTATTTTGTGATGTATAAAGTTTAAATATTCAAAATAAACCCTTTATTTTTTTGTCTGACTTTTTGTAAGGGCATCCTCATTGGTAGGATTATCGTGAGATTAAATTGGTGACATGGCAGTTTTTTTTTTAGAAAATTATCATTCAGTGATATAGATTGTTCAATGGAATTATTTGCTACAATAATCTGAGATCAAAATATGAATCCGGATTATTTTAGGTTTATCTTAGAAGTATATGTAATAGAGATTAATGCGGGACAAAGAATCATAGAAAAGGATTATTATTAGAGATCATAAATGGAGATGCTCTGACAAATGCATTATTATACACATATATGTATTTACTCGTTTTTAAAAAGCCAATGTGTTTTTTCAACAAATTTTGAGCGTTCTTTCCATCACATTTTCGAATAAAACGTGTACTTATTGAACCTAGGGATGGACTCGGGCCGGGCGGCCCAACCCGGAACCGGCCCGGCCCGCCCACTGTAGCAACCGGCCCGGCCCGGCCCGGCCCGGTGGCCCGGTCCAACGGCGGTTTGGGTCGAACCGGCCCGGGCCCTCCATTTGGTGAACCGGCCCGGCCGGTTCGGACCCGGTCCGGGCCGGAATTATTTTTTTTTTGAATTTTTTTTAAGTTTTGGGTTGGATTAGGTATTTTGGGGCATTTGAGGTGGTTTGGGGTGGTTTGGGGTTGAGGGGGAGGGATAGGGGGTTAAATAAGAGAAGCAAAAAAAAAAAAATTGACCCGGGTGGCTCGGCCCGGAACCGGGAGCCACCGGTTCAGATCCGGGCCCCCCTTTTGGTGAACCGAGGCCCGGCCGGTTCAAGGCCTGAACCGGGCCCGGCCCGAACCGAGTCCACCCATAATTGAACCTCATCTAATTCCAGTTCCATATTTTAAAAAAAAGACGACATTCCATCACTGAGGCCCTCACCGGAATCGACCGGATTATTATCTGGGTGAATGCAAGTTGAACTTTGATCACACTCTAATGCCTAAAGAGCGTGACTTCATTCCAAGTCATCGCTTGAAGTTAAACTCGAGACCTCTCCCTTGTAACACCCTCTTCATCGTAGTTGAGCTGCGCCCCGGTTCGTTCCATATTTAATTAACTAGGAGCTGTACACTTCTACACACACTCTTGGAAGGTAAGTCAAATAAAATTGAAAACTGTTGGGTGTATACATGTTTTATGTACACCTTTCGTATACTAGTCTGTCTTACGGGCATAGAATTGACTGTATATAGACAACTCTGTACAGCCCACTGAGTTGTCTGTGTGTAAATAACTCTATTTGTGTAAGAAAGACAAGGAGATAATTACCCTAGGTACGTATTACTAAAACTCAATCACTTTCTCAATCTATGACCTAATGAGTTTTTTTCTCAAAATATATTTAAAATTCGTAATAATTAATTAATATACTAATAAATAATTAAATAAATTATTTGTTATGACTAATATGTCCTTAAATTATTATTATAAAAGCCTAATATCCTATTGCTTTTCACCCTAAACCATGTAGTGATATCCCCTGCGTACAAAAATCATCCACGCCGCCGCCATACATACAGTGCCGTCGCCACCATGCATATAGTGCCACCTCCGCCATACATACAGTGCCTCCGCCCTACGTAAAGTGCCGCCACCGCCCGACATATAGCCACGCCACCGCTCGCCGTACATCCATTCCATTGCCGGAGAGGTTGCCATTCGTTCACGCATATTGGACGGTCTGGGAGCAAAATCTCCACCCTAAAATCTGCCATGACGTCGTTAATGGCCGTCGCTGGCCCGACAACCTCCGTTAATAGTCCAGCCGCGTCGCCTCCATAGACGTCCAGACCGAGAGCGCGCAAATTGCCGATCTAGAGCCATTAATGGATTCGGCGGATCTGGATCTCTAGATCCATTAATGGATTCGGCGGATCTGGATCTATGGAATTAAGGCTCAGTGGTGGATAATGGTTCGTAATGATTGTTTGAGGAACATACGGTGGCTTGTGGTTTGTGATTTAGTTTGAGAATACGGTTGCTTAAATTAAGGGTTTTTTACCATTACATATGGGCATTGAACACCATGAGTGAACATTTCAATAAGTGCTGAGTATGGACAGTGAAAAAATGTTTGGTAATAGGCATATTGTACATGGCAGTGAATGAATGCATTGAGAAATTTTGTTGTGCATTGATTATGACCGGTATTGCAGTGACACAGAGCAGTGAATTCATCATGAAATGCAATATACTCCGTACTTAATTAGACGTAAAATAATAAAATTATTAAATCTAAAAAACAAAAATAACAAAAATAAATTCTTCAAGTGAATGAGAAGAGAATTAATTTTGGCGAAAGTGCAATGATTATAACTGGATGTGCAGTGAAGACGTGCATTAATTTTGTGCATTAACGGAAATATAAACTGCAGTAATTTTAATTGGACGAAATTAGTGCAAAATGCATATATTTTAAATAAGGGTATTTTCGTCATGAACATTTCAATATAAACGAATTTTCTATTTGTTTTTGGATTTTTGGTCATATAAAGGTATAAAAACTAGTTAGGTCATAGATTGAGAAACCCATTAAGTTTTAGTCATATCCCGATAAATATCCCTTGAATTTTATTTATTGTTCTGGTCAAATTTCATTGAGCCATGCTTTGATGTCCATTTTTTGTGTGCACCTTACTACACTTTGATGTCCATTTTTTGTGTGCACCTTCCTACAGTAAGGTGTACACAAAAAATGGACATCAAAGCATGGCTCAATGAAATTTGATCGGAATAATAAATAAAATTCAATGTGTAGTAATTCTGCCCATAAATTCCATAATTGCGCAAATTAAATTGGCTGCAGCAATACGGCAGAATACTAAGAGCAGTAATGAAAGTGATAGATACTCAGGTTAGGGCTATGGTGGGCCGAAGCCCAGAGCAAAGTAAAAAAAATTAATTTTTAAGGTATTATTTTCACAAAATTCTATCCAGCCCAGCCCAAATTTTCTATAACCCAATCCAATTTTTCAGCCCAACCCATAAAACAAAATCATTCCATCTAAAAATCTAATCTAAATGTTATACGAATTACCTCCCACTTAACAAGAGGCACTTTTGTACATCGTATAAGGGCCGTAAAGCCCAAAAGGAATAAATGTAATAAATACAATAAAATATGATTCAAATATGATTCACATCAACTTGTAAAGTGTTTGAGTATATTCAAGAACATTGCCCAAAAGTGAGTTCTTGGGCAAAAATTCAGTGTATATAGACACTTTCCATGTTTTGAATTTGTGTTCAATTCACGAGTATTCTTTGTCAAGACCTTCAAACAATTATTGGATATCTTGATAGCAATGAGACATGTTTCTACTACACAACTCATTCTCGGGGAAGTGACATAAAATGGATGTGAAGGCTTTCTTGAAGAAGCAAAAGAGTTTTGCTCAAAAAAGAAATTCTTGTACCGAAATTGAATTCTAAATATATGGTTGGTCATTGCCGAAAAGAAACCACAGTTGAGCATTATTCATTATCACTTTGATGTTTTCAATGAGGCAATAGACTTTGTATTGTCGAAGTTAATGACTCCGTTTAATGATAAATCAATGGATCAAACTCCTTTCGTTGAGTGCTTCATTGGATCCCGAAAGTTCATATGTGTCATTCAATGCCGATGCTATTTGTAATCTCTTGCAAGGAAGTTCTATCCCGAAGGTTTTAGTAATGCTTTTGAATTCTGAGCGACAACACTATGCTCATGATGTGATTCATGATACAAAGTTTCGAGTATCTACACTTGATGAATTATGTGAGTAGTTGACTAAGAGCAAAAGATCCGTTTCATATGTTATGATCAGCATATTGATTCGCTTTGTATGATCTTATTGTTTTCACTACAACAATAGAATGATCATTTTCTGCCGTGAAACTTTTAAAGACAACACTCCGCGACAAAATGGATGATGACTTTTTTGTTAATTGCAATACACTTTATATTGAAAAAGGTCATACTCTTAGTATAGATGTAGACTCTATAATTGACGAGTTTTTTTGTTTCAAAGCTTCGTCGAGAACAAATTTAGTGGTGAACTCTTATATATATATTTTTTGCTTATTTTGAAAATTTTTAATGTATTATCAATTAAGTTTTTCAGCCCAGTCCAACATGAAATCCTGGATCCGCCCCTGTGGATACTCCTACTCTCTCCCTGACAAAAAATCTTCTCACTATTTTTTTTCGTCCGTAACATAAAATTCTTCCCATTTCTAAATCTTTCCATTATATTATGAATAATATAATTCTTATTCTTTTTCACTATTCTAAATCTACTTCATTTATTTAATCAAAAAGTCAAGAAGACTTGATGTGAACGCGATTTGATTTGAAGTCTTGAAAAGGCAAGGGTAGGACCACTGGGCAAGAAAGTATGCATTGGCATATACGAGTATGTGAAAATTCTTACCCGGACGTAGATGACCGGGATATAGGGTGAGTTAAGTTCAAATGGTTCGGTTTTCACCTAAACCCAAATGTCGAACTAAAGTAAAAAGTTTGATTCTGTTTTATTATAAAAATTTGGAACCACAGTTTGTTCGGTTCGATTTATTTCGGTTCAGTTTCGATTTTTTGATTTTTATTAAAGTATTTTTGTTGATTAGAAAAGTAATAATTAGAGAAAAAAAAGCTACATCAACCTATTATTAATAGTAATACAATACAGAAACATATAATTAAAAAAGAGAGAAGAAATAAATGCACTTCCAAACAATAATGAATTAGAGAATATGTGTATACCAATTTAAACATTTTCTAAATTAATTAAACGCATGAGTTTATTCGTGAATTATATACAATTTATATTAATATTTTTATACAAAGATATTCTCCTATGTCGTTTAAATTGTAGTTTATATTAATACATATTTGTTCAATATATAAATTATGTGAAAACAAGCATACATAAATATTAACAACTGATTTAAGTGTATGTACAAGTGTTTCACTTAATTAATATATCAACAAAATTTCATTGACATGCAACAACAAGCAAAATATAAATTACGATATAAAATATCAACATATTAGAATTTATATCAATAAATTTAGGTGTATGTACAAGTGTTTCACTTAATTAAGCCATAAATATTACGAGTGAATGTCAATATCTTGCAAACCATAATAAATCTAGTATTAAACATTAATTTTCTAGACTTAAGAAGGAATAAGAACTAAACAAAATATAATACTTAATGACAAATAAATAAAATAACAAGTTTTAAAAAGTTCGGTTTATTTGGTTCGGTTTTGAGATGTGAAAACCAAAACCGAAACCAAACAATTACGGTTCGGTTCGGTTTTTTGAGTTCAGTTTCGGTTTTCTTGCGGTTCGGTTGTTTTTATTGCGGTTCGGGTTTTTTCGATTCGGTTTTCGATTTTCAGTTTCTCCAACCCACCCCTACAGGGGTGCGATCTCATAAGGAGCAAGTATCATAAATTAAATTCTAGTTTTCGATTTATGAGACTTATTAGACAACTTTTTATTAAAATACGTAACTTTCAATTACGTGCGCTGAATTGTGTAACATTAAGAAAAATGATGGTTGAAGTTACTTTTCTGGCTGTATTTGCTGAAATTATTTTAGATGACTATTTTAGCTATTTTAATACTCCCTCCGTTCTCTAATACTACGTAGATGAGAGTATAGCCTTTGGCACAAGTTTTAAGAAGGAATTAATAGGGGTAAGATAAAATGTGTAGTGAGTTGTGTGTAAAGGAAAAGGTAGGAATGAGAATGAAAAAGTAGGAAAGAGAATGAGGGTATATGAGTATATTTATTGAAAAAACTTTCTAAAAAGGAAAGAGAGACATGTATTGGAGATATCTCAAAATGGAAAGAGGGATGTATTAGAGAACGGGGGGAGTATAATTTTTTTTATTTTAATAATAAAATATATTTTAAATATAGTTTTTTCATAAATCAGCAGAATCGGCCAATACAGTTCAATCAGAACTTCATAAATTTTAGCAAAATCAGCTGATATAGCCAATTTCAATGTCACCAAACGAGCTTTATGTAAAAAAAATGCATCTATTCAAGTATGTGCATCCGAGCCCCACTTCATATTTATTAATATGTGATTAAAATTCAATTTGCATCATCATAATTAAGAGTATGACCGGTGTTCGAGGCCCTCATGAATGGAATGACATTCTTTAAAAAAAACTTTCTCACCTTACACCTAACTAGGGATGAAGAGAAGTGCAACTATTTTCCCCATAAAATGTTGTGTACTATTCTCTTCTCATTTTCTCTATCTTGTTTTTCTTTTTGGATTGCCTCAAATTAAGTATCTTGTTTCGTTTTTTGAAATAACATATTTCAATTATTTAGATTTTTTCACTTGGGGAGTTTTTAATCGGCCTAGCCTGGTCTGAACAGATTTTGTTTAATAGATGTCTATTGTATGTGTATTTTATGATGTTGAGTTCCGATATGATCTAATTTTTTTAGGTCTGGACTAGGATTGAGATTAGTCTATTAAAAACACCCTTATTGAAAATTATGGCTTGTCGAGAGTCCGAAAAGCAATGTAATTGAAAGATTGAAAAGGTACAACAATTGAGCTTAGACTAAGGGTGTTTTTAGACCACCCTTAACGGAGTATTTTTTAGATGAAACCAAATATCCAAAGCTTCAAACGAGGCATCTTAGACCATTTGAGTGGTGAGAAGGTCAAAATGTTAAAAATGAATCTCGTCCATATGAAAACAGCGTTTTGACTCCTACTTTCATGCATCCCAACACCATTAATAAAATACATTCAACATATTTTTTACATATCAATTTAGTAAAACATTTAATTAAATTATTATAAGTAATTTTTTTGTTTTAATTTTGTCCCTGAATAATTATTAAAAAATATTCACATTTCAATGTAAAAATAAATAAATTTCATTAATTTTTTATGTTTTGTGGTTAACAAAAAATGAATTTAATTTAAGTAAAGTTCAACTATGGAATATTCAGTTATGTAGTACTCCATATTTGTGAAGGCTAAATGAATTTAAAAAATTTCTTTTGTGTTTTTTCGGGCTCAAGAAAATTTCAACAATTAAAACTTCATACTACGTATTACTTTTTTCATTTTATATATTACATATTGGTGTCATACGAAAGATTATAAAATTCATGAATTTTGATAAATTTTTTGAAAAACTTGGAATACAAATAAAAAAGTTGAGGTTTAATGACGTGGTATGTCGTCACTATGACGTCATTCGTATCAGCGACAGCTTACACACTTCTCTTTTTCTTTTCTTTTCTTTTCTTTTTCATTTTTCTTTTCCCTATCCATCCAACGTCTATTAATAACACCTTCAATGCCCTTACCCACTTTTAACACCCTTCTTAATCTTCCATTAAGCACATTTAGGACTTAGGAGTCCAAAAGTTCCACTTTTAACCTTTTGGACTCCTAAAACCTAGGGGTGGGAAAAACCGAACCGAAACCCGGAAACCGACCCTGGACCGACTCGAATTATGATCCCGGTCCGGGTTTTTTCTTTTTAACCGGCCCGAATTAAAAAAAAAAAACCCGGACCGAACCAAAAATTCCGGGCTCATTAACGGGCCTTAAAATCTATAACCCGGCCCGGATCGAAAAAACCCGAAACAATTAGTTTTAATATAAAATTATTATAGTATATGAATATAAATAAAATATTTTCTAATATATGATTATAATCACGGTGGATAAAATAAGATTTAGGACATGTTTACTTCACCGGTTATTAAACGGTGCTTATTAAGACCCGTGTTAATAAGCGGCACATAAAATAAACAATGTTGTAAGACCGTGTTTACTTCAAACGGTTTAAAACACCGCTTACCATTAAAATGTCCAAAATAACCCTATACATATATATACACACAAACATTCATGAACACAAGTATATAATATAATATGTGTACCCATACCCCTAACCCCTTACCCACCCTACCTTACCCCGACCCCACCCACTGCCTACCCCTACCTACCTGACCCCACCCTACCTACCCGACCCTACCCCTACCCGACCCCACCCTAACCTGTCCCCACCCTACCGCAATCCTACCCCCGACCCCATAGGCCCCTACCCCCATAGGCCCTTACCACATCGACCCACCCCGACCCCACCTTACCCTACCTTACCCCAACCCCGCCCCGACCCCACCCCTACCCCACCACACCTACCCTGCCCCTAGCGCCTCTATCACATCGGCCCCACCCTGACCCCACCACCCTAGGTATAGTGGGGTAAGGGGTGGGGTAAGGGGTATAGGGTGGGGTGATTGAGGTCAGGTAGTGGTAGGGTGGGTCGGGTAGGTAGGGTAGGGTTGGGTAGGTAGGGTAGTGGTAGGGTGGGTTCGGGTAGGTAGGGTGGGGGTTGAGGCGGGGGTAGGGTCGGATAGGGTAGGGTGGGGTCGGGTATGTGGGTGAGGGGTGGGGTAGGTAGGGTAAGGGTAGGTCGGGTAAGTAGGGTAGGGATTGGGTAGGTAGGGTAGTGGTAGGGTGGGGTCGGGTAGGGGTAGGATGGGGTAGGGTTGGGTTGGGTCAGGGTAGGGGTAGGGGTAAGGTGGGGTCGGGTAGGGGTAGGGTAGGTGGGGTAAGGGTAGGGGTGGGGTCGGGGTAAGGGTAGTGTAGGTGGGGTAAGGGTAGGGTGGGGGTCGGTTAGGTAGGGTAGGGGGTGTCTGGTAATGGGGTAGGGTAGGGGTAAGGTGGGGTACGTGTAGGGTGGGGGTCGGACAGGTAAGGTAGGGGTAGGGTGGGGTCGGGGTAGTGGTAGGGGGGGTCGGGTAGGTAGGGGTAGGGTCGGGGTAGGTAAGGGTAGGGTGGGGGTCGGTTAGGTAGGGTAGGGGTGGGGTAGGTAGGGTGGGGTAGGTGGGGTAAGGGTAGGGTGGGGTGGGGTCGGGGGGTAGGGTGGGGTAAGGGTAGGGTGGAGTGGGGTCAGGGGTAGGGTGGGGTCGGGGTAGGGTGGGGTCGGGGTAGGTGGGGTTGGGGTCGAGGTGGGGCAGGGATAACAATAGGTTAAGGGCAAGGGGTAAATTCGGAAACTGAAAAAGCTTAAAGTGCCGCTTAATTAATACATGGGGGGTGGTATGCTTAATAAGCGGCACTTTAAGCACCTCTTTCGGTTAGTAAGCGGCTTTTTAAGCAGTGTGCGTGTTTACTTCACCTGTCTTACTAACCTAACTGTGACTTTAGCAGTGAAGTAAACACCTCCTTAGTAACTTTTAGTGACTACAAATGAGTTGAATTTGTTTAGCGTAATGATGACCATGAGAATATATTTATAGCAACTCTAGTAACTTTTTGATTTATAAATTTATTTCGTAATATTTTTAAGAAACCTATATTATTTATATATATACACCTTACATAAAATATTAAGATAATTATCTTCTTTAAATTTGAATTGTTGGTGATTTTGGAGACTAATATTTGTGCTATTGTTTGCGGTTTGTATTTTTGATTAATTTTATTTGAAAATAAGTGTTAAAATACAAAAGAACAATGACATATTTCACGGCCGGACTTTAACCGGTCCAACCCGAACCTGGACCGAACCCGGGCTACCAAAAACCCGACTCGGACCGAATATAATGGGCTTTGTTCCGGTCCCTAATTTTCATAACCCGAGACCTTCCGGGTAATTTCCGGGTTTAGCAAAAACCCGACCCAGACCGGACCGATCCCACCCCTACTAAAACCTCTCCATTACAAATGACCTTAGTATCTAACTGCTAAACAATTGTGGCTTTACATATTGCATATTTTCATATTATCTACTATCAAGGAAACAGTACAAATATACCCTTATAGTATGGGTGTGAGAATATATATATATATATATATATATATATATATATATATATATATATATATATATATATATATATATATATATATATATATATATATATATATATATATATATATATATATATATATATATATATATATATATATATATATATATATATATATATATATATATATATTATATATCCATGTTCTATTTCTTGAAACAAATATACCCATGAAGTTTATGTGAAAATGCATATCTACTCCCGAACTTTTAATAGGTGCAAAATACCCCTCATATTCCTATAAAGAAGCAAATTTACCGTTATTGACTTTAAATAAATAAAATAATTTTAAAAACACAAAAAATAAATTATAAATTTGAAATCGAAAAATAAAAATTAAAGAGTTAAAAATAAATATTTATTTTTATGTTAAAAATTCACTCTTTTATTTTAAATTGCAAAATTATTATTTTCCTGTTGTAAATGAAGTACTTTAAATTCATAAATATTAATATTAGTCAGTTGCGAAATTTTGAACACATTGTTACATGAAATAATTACATATGTAAAACTAAAATAAAGATTTTTTACAAAAATGTGACTAGTGACTAGAGTAGTAATGAAATCACAGTAACTCGTGTTCAATTTTTAAACTTAAGTTAGCATGACACTACCTTGTAGTAACTATTAGTCATATTTATGTAAATAAGTTTTATTTTAGTAATATGTTTGTAAATAACCCTTATTACAATTATGGATATAACATTCTTTGATTTTGTTTAACCTTACAAAATTAAATTTACTTTGTCGTAATCTTGGAATATTTATCATCATACAAAATATGTAATTTTATAGTGCAAAGAATACGAAAAATTAGTTTTTTTTATATTGTAACACATATGTTAACACTTTTCCGAATGAATCTTAAATAAATAGTAAATTTTTGAAATAATATTTTATACTAACAATATTAAATTATGATATAAAAATAATAAAAGGAAGAGTTGGACACAAGTATTTTATTAAAAATATTGTTTTATTTTATTTTTCAATTTCAAATTTCAAATTTATATATTTTTAATTTATTTTATCTGTTTAAAGTCAATGAGGGTAAAATTGCTCCTTTATAGGAACACGAGAGGTATTTTTGCACTTTTTAAAGTTCAGAGATATACGAAGTATATGCATTTCCACAAAAACTTCAGGAGTATATTTGTTCCGAAAAATAGAACAGAAATATATTATTCTCACACCCATACTTCAAGAGTATATTTGTACCTTTTCCCTATTATCAAAGAAAAAAAATGCATCTTCTCATAATAATTTTGAAAAAAAAAAACTTCTTCCTACCAACTTAATGGAGAAGTTGGTAAATATGTGTATCGTTTGCCGATCAAAGCCATGAGCTAAATAACAACAAAACTCATTTGTATACACTTGTACACATGTTTATGAAGACATTTTTCGGATGGGGAAAGTATCAAATCAGTCCTCGAACTAACATCAATAGTGCAAATCATCCTCTAAATTATAAAAATGTGCAACCAAGACCTCCAACTCGGCGATATAGTGCAGATCACCCCTTAAATTAAAAAAAACAATGTAATCAAATTCTCCAACTCGACAATATAGTGCAAATGACTTACCTTAGCGGTAATTTACTGATTAAAGACGATGTTTGCCATTTATTAAAAACAGTAAAATTGTCAAATAGATCCTTCTACTATTTTCAATCCATCACTTAAGCTCTTCTACTAAAAATATTATATAAGTACACTTACTATTAAAATATAATCAGTCAAGTCATTTTGAGTTGTTGTAGCACGTAATTTTTTAAAATTAAATTAGGGATATTGATAAATCTGAAATAGTACAAATGTAAAAGTAGATAGAAACAATGCTTTAATATAAAAACATGCTATTAAAGTTCAAAACTCATACTTTTTTTTTTGTTATGATGCCTTTTTTTAAATTGACTTTGTACAATTAAAAACCATTTAAACAATACTACGTAATAGGGTTACATAAATCGGCTAAGATGTTCGTACTTTGGACGGTTTTCAATCCCAGACCAGACTTAAACATAACAGACTAGACCAAACTTCCATATTTATAAAATACACAGAGACCAGAAATTTACAAAACAAGACAAGACCAGACCAACAAATTTCAGTACAATTAAAAACATCCTCAGTCTTCGCAACTCCCGCTTCCTTGGTCGGTAGTCGTTTCCTTCATGATGTGGTGGGGCAGTGCTATGTTTAGTTTTTGAGTTCACCGGTTGGTTTTCCATCATTTGTGGAAACACACGAGCATCTCATGAGATCGAATGCTCAACCTCGTTCTATAAGCAGTCAATAAAATATTTAATTGGGATATATTGAGGCGAATAAATGAATCTTATGTGGCATAATTTTTTTAAATAAATGACGCAGATAAGCTTTAATCAGTAAATTATCGCTTAGGAAAGCCATTTGCACTATAGCATTGAGTTGGAGGTTCTGGTTACACATATTTCTAGTTTAAGGGGTGATTTGCACTATCAGTGTTAGTTCGAGAGCCAATTTGATACTTTTCCCTTTTTTGGATTGTCACGGACAAAATAAATACACCTTGTCTGTCACAAACAAAATATATTTGGTTTGTCTGTGATGGACAAACAAAATGTCTTCATATACGTATGTAAAAGTTTGTACAACCATGAAATCACTGAAATGTGTATGACAAAGTGTGTACACAACCGTGAAATCACTGAAATGTGTAACACAAGAATTGTTGATGCTTTGCTGTGAGTTATGACTTCTACACTGAAATGTGTAACACAAGAATTGTTGATGCTTTGCTGTGAGTTATGACTTCCACATTAGTGTTCTGACTATCTGATTCACTATTCGGCAATCAACCCTTTTCATTTTATCTTCGAACTTATGCATCAACTTTTTTTAAAAAAAAAATTAACTTATGTATCAGTCGTTCATCACATGTAAATACATTTGTGTTTCAATATTATTCTAATAATAGTTACAAAATACACAAGTATTTAATTACTTATTATACTACGGAGTAATAATTATAATGACTAGTTTCAATATAATTACTATTTAAACCTCATGAAATAGACAGAAAGCCTAGTTGGAACTGATGAAGTATTAAGTGGCTCTGCTCCAAAACAAAAGAAGAGTATTCATTAAATAGTTGAGTCGTGTGGTTAGGTACATAGTACATCATCTGTTTTTTTTGGAATATTCTTCTAAACATATTATAGTATCGCTAATGCCAACATCTTTGATTGGAATGAGATTCAAACCTCTGACCTCCTCTTTGGGAGATCAGCAGTGATACCCAGACCTCAGACCACAGGTATTTGACGTATCTAAAATTTTAATACAATGCATTGTCAATGTTTTTCTGCCCCTTTTTATCAATTCTTTATTTCCAAAATAAATAATTTCCACTGTTGAAACTTGAAAGTATATATCCTCCAAACAATTACAGTGACACATGTTCTTCCAAATATTGTTGATGCTCCCCAGATTTGGTTGAATTACTTGAATACTGTTAGATTCTTTTGGCCCGAACTTGGTGATATGTAAAGGAGTACAACTTGAAAATTGCAGCAGAGAAATACATCAGACAAGAATGTCATGGCTGCAGCGACTGCCCAGCTCATCATTTACCATCTTCTAACAAGAGATATGAGTAACTGCAAATCCAAATCCCAAAGATATAATGTTAGTGTTGATTGCAAATGTGTGTAGCTTGATCAAACATAGGCACGTTGAGTCGTTTTCAGAATCATTTTCCTTCTAGATTGTGATACTGCATCAGATTAGTTAGTTAGATTGGCGGTTCGAATGCTCGGTTTGAAATTCAGAAAATGTTTTTCTAATATTATCATCTGTGGTTTTTACCTTGGAAAATACAAATATAATTAACTTTGCTTAAAAAAATTATTATTTTTACATATTTGTGGGGTTCTTAATATTTAAATACTTAAATTAAACAAGTTGAAAAGCGGGCGAAAAAATTCTGAAATTTATTTTTTGAGTTTGAAGCATTTTTACTTTCATCCACATTTTCTTTCCCTATGTATTTCCTCTTCTTTGTCCTCTCTAATTTTCCCTAGCATTTTCTGATGTCCAAAAGGATCGTACTAACAGTGTCTTTGGATTGAGGAAGAGGGAGGTTAGAGAAGTAAGGGCATAGAGAGGAAGATATTGAAATCTATATGGATTGGATAAATTTGCAAAATGAAAGTAATGTGGAAAGTTATAAAGTACTATGATGTTCTGTTGATTCGGTTCTGAAGTAAATACGAGAGTAGGACAGAGTATATTATAAACAAAATTATAAATTTGAGAAGATTTCACTCTCTTCTCCTTCCATTCTATGTGAGGGAAAGGAGACCATTGAGAGCATACCCACTCATTAAACTAACACCCCATTACCTACATAAGAAACCAAAAAGATGGGTGTTCCCCTTCTTTCCCCTTGCATTTCTACAAGTAGGCTTACATTACATTGGTAATGAGCTAAAGGTGATTTGAGATTATCACTATGAGACCCGGGTAGCACAACTGGTAAAGCAGTGGAAAAGTTGGAGAATGACCAATGATCGAAACCCACAACAGTTATGTGGAGGTCACGTTGGGTCTCTGATGTGCACGGGTATAAGGTCTACCACCGTTAGATTGGTTGAGTCACCGTGATTTACATCCTTTCACATGCTCTGTCGGGTCGGGGCGTGGGGGGGCCTTGGGGTTGGGGGTTCAACCTTTTTTGGAGATTATCACTGTGAGATAACACTACACAGTCTTATATGCTAGTTTAAGACTACAACAAGCACAAGTGGATCCACACCAAGTCACCAATGCTATGGACTTGTTTCATCCTATAATATTCACTTGACAGAAGTAGTTAAAAGCCAGTCTTATATGTCGGATTATTGTTTAATATTTAACCAGTGTGTGACAAACCATTCAACTAGTTCCATAAACCAAATGGCGTCTAAGAGTCTAGAGAACCAAACACCCCCTAAGGCTATAGTATTTAGTCTAACTAGCATTATTTCATTGGAACACTAATAGTACTTATTTCACTATGTGCAAAAAAACTCAAAAAAGCCCCCGTTATAAAAGAAGAAATTACTTCAAAGAAAACGATTACCTAATGAATAGCAAAGAAAACAATTACCTCAAAAAGCTCAAATGGACTACCACGCTTATATACATCATTGGTCTTCCTCTGGTCATCAGAAATAATGCTCAATAACAGTGCTCTCCATCCAATAAGTAATACAGCAGTGCTTGCCATGGTGACTGCTATAAAGTTAACTGGTGGTATGTGACCAACAGTTGAAGCCCTTATGACTACACCCAACTGCGGTACAGCACAAAATGAGTTCCATGAGTTTATTATAAAAGTACTTAATTCCAGCTAGTTTGAGTTGTGATGTACATTAGTGACATGAAACTGTGAAGTCACATTGGTTATATTCCGAGGTGTGCATACTGACTTTACAATATTAAAACTGGAAGATATACCCTGTATGACTATAACCATTATGACAACTCATCACCATCTTATTTCCCTTCAAAGAAAACCCTATGATAATGAAGTCTTCAGAACCCAATTATTCATGGGTAAGAAAGCCATCTGGCAGCCTTTTGACGTGGTACACATCCTAGAAAGGTTGACTCTTCTATAATTAGATTGATAAATAAAAGAAATTATGAAGATATTGCAAGGTTATCCATGGAGAGACAACAAAGGTTGGGCCGATGGTGGTGCCTGACATTTGTTTAAGAGAACATGTCCAGAAGAGTATCCGTCAGGTGGACCATAAAATTTACTCGAGTATAATAGAATGGAGAAAATGAGAATACACCCTCAATGTTTACCTCGATGTTAACTCTAAACAATGACAAAACAATTAAAAACATATAGTACGTAGTTGTTTTAAAAGATTGAAACACATACTACCCCCGTACTGAAATCATTGCAACATGTTGAACTTTACTCTATTGAAATGCTCTACTTTAACTATATTTTATTTATTAATGTATTGAAATCTTTTTTTTGAACATATTGTTAAATTTGTGTCATTTTAAAATTTCACAATCCGAACTTTTAATTTTATTTACTAATAGCAGTATAGCACATTAAAAAATGGACATAGTTGTGAGTTGTCAAACGTGAAAATGGAAGTGTTATCACTGAAAAAGAACGGAGGAAGAATATTTTAAACCTTTGAACACAAAAATCTCAAGATACATCACATATGTGTATACAAGATACAAAATACTACCTCCGTGGCTCTATCCCAAAATTTTCTTCTCACTTTGAATTTACACGCCTATAAAGTGAAAATGTATCGTTTTGGTTGATGTAGAAAAAGGAGTAATACTGTTAACCACACAAGCCATTTATCAAAATAGAGCTGTATTTGTTAGGTGCTCATTGGAATGGTTCATTCCCCAAACTTAAACAACTTCATCTCAACCCCACATCAAATAACCCCTTTCGCTGCAAAAATGTCAAAGGTACTTAGAGTTTAGATCCTCAACTTTGAAACCTATGCATTACCACTTCTTAACCCATTTAACATATCTAGTAGCGATCTAAGCAGTGGTGAAGCATAAAGGGTTTCCATAGTAACTACAAATTAAGTAATATCATCCATTCAATCTTGAACGAATGATAAGAACTCACCGGGATACCTAAAGACCAAGACTTTGCTGCAGCAATAAATGCTTTGAACCGACCATTCATTCCTCGTCCATCCTCTCCATATCCCCCAAGAAAGTATGCACTCAAAAACCACCCTATTAAACGTGAAACAGATATAACTTGCAGAATTTTAAGTCCACATTTCAATACATGTTTTAGTTGAAAGGGGAAAAGGCAAAATCTTGTTCTAGCTCAGGGAAAGAAAAAAATGGAGTTAAAAAATGTTTTCTTGGGTATGGTTTGTCTTAGTCTCTTAGAATAAGTCTAACAGGATAAGAATTAATTAATTCCTTCACAGATAATTAGATTTTTTAGTCTCTATAAAATCGAATAATAATAGAGTTTGAATGATACACACACACATCAAATTCATCTATTGAGGCTGAACATATTTAAATTTTACACCATATTTTCTTGCCGTTCCAATTTAATCTCACTTTTTCTTCTCATTTTCTTTTCTTTAATTTTCCCAAGTTTGAAACTGAGCCAATAGATCAGTAAGATTGGCATACCAGCAATAAAAGGGTCAGCCGTTCGCAATGTCTCAGAGTCAAAAACCGCAAAACCATGACTGAATCTTCCAATTGCGGAGAACAACAGCAAAGCCGCCACATCCCCACCAGCTAGCAACGCCACTTTACTGAAACTCCCAATTTAAACCACACACATTACGAATTCAGTAATAAAATCAAACAAAACCCAAAGGGGATAATCTGGGAAAGAAGAAGGCATTACCCCCATCTGGGAAATGAAGCAGAAGACTCGGGTTTCTCGTACTGGATAACACCTTCAATCGGAACCTCATCCTGAGCGACAAAAGAGATTGTATCCTCATCAGCTCCGGTAAATGGAGCTGAACTGGGAGCAGCGGAGGTAGCGGTCCGGCGAGACGCTTCCGGTTCGGGACTAGCAAGCGTGATGGGCTTGGGGCGAATCTTGGGTCCGGAAGCAGGGTTGGGAATGGAAGAGAAAAGATGAGCTACGGGGCGATTGAATTTGAGGGAGCATCGGTTGGAAGAGGATAGTGGGGCTCCTCCGCCTCCGCTTGGTAGCAGATTCATCTTCTCCGGCTCCGATGATAGCGGTCAAGTTCTGGTCAATGGCCTCAGCTACAAAATAACGACGGAATTGACCATTGTTTTCATTTTGCGGGGAAATTTGCATTATCCCCATGTTCGGTAATTTCTTGGTCTGCATAATTAGCTGTTTTCACATAAAGCGGTTAACACTTCCACGTATAATTAGTAGTTTAAGTTAACTTTTGATCAATTGTTTACTTTGACTTTAACTATTGTGTACCATATTAGTAGTTTAAGTTATTATTATGTTTTAGACTTTAACTTTTGATTTTGGAGACTGATTTATGTAACAAGTAAAAAAAGAAAGGTTCAATTTATTTTTCTTGCTGTATTGACTGAAATTACTGTAGATGATTATTTTAGTTTTTTAATATAATATTTTCTTTATTTTATTGATTAAATATATTTTAAATATAATTTTTTCATGAATCAGCAGAATTATTCAATCCACTCATTTCAATAAAAACTTCATAAATTTAAGCCCAATATGTATCCATTGAATCAGCCATTTCAATGTTATCAATCAGTCTCTTTTATACGTATCCTTAGTTTAGTTTGGTCAAGAGGTCTTGTATAAACTACCTTCATTTGTAAGTGTGCCACTCCATATTTTACAAATAGGGGTGATCATATAATATTCGAGGTTAATGAAAAGAGAATAGAAAAATATTATTGGTACAGTATATTGTACACGTTCCATACACATTATAAATATTAAAGGGAAATTATCATTGACCTCCCTTGAGGTTTGATGTATTATCAATCACACGTCTATACTATCAAAAATATACTCTTACCCCCTCCCTATCTTTAATGATGGTTAAATAACTTCTAATCTGTATTTAGAGAAAATTATAGGTATAATTTCATAATTTTTCGTTATGTCCGCTTTTAATACTATAATTGTATTCAATCACAAATCTGATCAGGTAATTAATAAATTTATCCATATTAAGAACCTTTTTATCGGAAGTTGAACAAAATAAAATAAAAAAATGACTAAAACTGACCTCACTCTAGGTAGTTCATTTATGCCTTTGAATTTGTAAAGTGACTAACTTCACTCAATTGAAAATGATCAAAATATGCTAAATTTGTCAAAAGTTGAAAGAAATCAACTTAAATTAACCAAATTGACTCAAAAGTGATATTTACTACTCAATTAAAAATTGAATGCAAGAAATTCCCAATATGCACTCTAGACACTTTGTTATCTCTGAAAGTGATATCATTATAGGTATAGTAATAACTTGTAAATTAATATTTGACAAAATATGATCGTGTCTACATGTAAATTATTGGTAAAGAAATTATAGTTTATGATGAGGTCCACACCCAAACTAATGAGTGCTAAATAATTAGGGCGGCTCATGACCTTATCTTCGGTTCCAATCTCCTAATTGATTTAGGTTCGCTTCTAATTAATAATTTAAATATTTTTAACTACCTATTTTTTAACATTTAAATGGACTATAACTCATTTTAAAATGTTCTCAATGGTTTTAATGAAAAAATGAACGGAGTTAAAACATGGGCGCCAATCCCAGTCCCAAAAAGTGAGGCCTGAGGCCTCTTTTTCACCGGTCTGGTCTCGGTCCCAACCTAAAATCTCAATTCAAAAATCAGTCATTATATTCCCGTGTATTTTCCTCGTTAGAAAAGTTTCATCAAGATTTCTACAATCTCAGATATATTTCCGAACTTTTAAAAGTAACAGAGATTTATTGTTTTAAGTCGTACCTTTCGATTGTGTCTGTTACTATTCCTATAATTTTTCTCACATGTCGATGTAGTTATGTACCTAATAAATTTGTCAATAATAAGGATTATTTCATTAGAAAGTATGTGTGCTTGCAAAAAAAGTATGGTGGAAAGGTTCTTAATACATATAAATTTATTAATTGTCATATTAAATTTGCAAGTGAGAAATTTTATAAAACTAAATTTATACTTTTACTAAACGCAATTAAGACTTACTAAACTTTCATTAAAGGATAAAGAGGGGGTAAATGTATATTTTTAATAGTGCAGGGGTCTAGGTAATAATACGCGAAACCTCGAGGGAGGTCAATGATAATTTCCCAATATTAAATAGATCCTTATAAATATCCTAAAGTTTTACCATTTTAATTTTATATATTAAATTATTCTCTCCCATGCTTTCCCTCTCTCCTCTCTCGGCCATCTCCTGCCATTCTCTCTTCTTTTTACTTTGGCTAAAAAGACAAATAGACCATTGAACTAATTTAAAGTGTTCTTCCTGACCGTCGACAATTAGGGCAGTTCTCGGTGGAATTTTTTGATGAAATTTTTTGAGCATCTTTTTCATTAAGTCTAGTTTACCCATACCAAATAAATTCAACCGGGAAGGCGGTCAAATGATTTTTTGAAGATAACTACGCAGTTAAACAGCGCAGTACATTTCGGAAAATCATTTGACTGTCTTTCCGATTTAATTTTTAGCTGAAATTTGATATGGGTAAACTAGACTTAATGAAGAAGATTCTAAAAAAAAATCATCAAAAAATTTCACCGGGAACCTCCCCAATTGGCGATGACCGGGCTGAACCTCCAATATAAGGGGCTAATTGAACACTTTAAGTTAGTTCAGGGGTCTATTTAACCGTTTAGCCTTTTCCTTTTTTCTTTCATCTTCATCCCCTTCGCATAAGGATATACCATATCTCATCTTCTTCATCTTGTGCCATCTTAAACGATTAACACATCTTTATCATTTTCCATATTTTCATCTACATAATCTTCAATCTTCCTCACTTCACCTTTCAATTTATAATATTTCTAATATTCATCAGAGATGGACAGTCGTCCTAAAACCAAACCGGAGATGAAAAATACCGAAATTATTAAGTGTATCATTTCAAAAGTTGTGTTTGACGTCCTACGTATTAGGGAGTAATAGAATTTGTATGCATGAAAAAAAAGAACTATTTTTTAGTAAATGTCTATAAATTTTAGGGGTGGGCAAAAACAATGAACTGACATTGTACCAAACCAGACTGGTATGGTACCAAATCAAAAGTTAAGGTTTGAAATGAATCTTTAAAGTTATATACCGAACCGTAATGATTTCAAACCATTACATTACTCGCTCTCACAAAATAAGAACTGATACCGGACTAAATTATATGTTCAGCTATACATTTACCTTAAGTCCCTAATACATTTATCCTAAGGATGTTTTTATTTTGACTAAAATTTTCTTGTCTGGACTAATCTGATAATGTTTGGTCTTTGTGTCTTACGATAGTATAATTTTCGAAATTTGATCTGATTTGTTTAAGTTTGATTTGGTCTGATGTGTGATTCAAATAAATTCAAGTGATAACATGAGTACCTAATTACAAGATTAATTTATTACGAATTTTGTACAAGAATAAGTCGATTAGAAAATAGCATAACCTCCATGTGGAGATAAATAAAAGTTAGAGAAATTGATAAGTGAAAGTTAAATAATTTCTACTTTACATTATAATTTGAAAATTGATCGATGGTGCGAAGTTTTAGTGTATGACAACGTTTGGCATTGGTATACCATCCCAAATTATATCGTGGGATCCGTCCACCTTGCGCACGCGATCCTAAACGATGCCGTTTTCATTAGTAAAAGTCAGTCTATCCTCTCCGGATTTGAATGGCCACAACCGGTTCTCTAACTCCTCCCCAAAAAATCCCAGGCTCGTTGTCGATCATCATCGGAGGTTGCTTCCCATAGTGAAAATTGTATTCCCTCATCCACAACAAACTTACTGCTCAATGACAGGCTATGGTTTAATTGAGTTCAGGAGAATCTGCTCTAACTAGCTAGGTCTTCCTCAGTTGCGCATGAATTACCCAAAACACACAAAAGCATCGTAATCCCCTCTCAATTCCTCGAATCCCTCCCCAATCTGCTATAACTAGTAGTGTGTTTTGACACGAGATGAAATCTGACCTTAGGACTCAATGATTTCTGAAGATGGGATTGGGTTTCTACACGGGATAGGCAGCCATGGAACTCAATGATTTGTTCGTTTCTGCGGGATAGGCATCCTTGGGTATATAAGAAAAGTTATATTTTTATTAAAAGGATTTCCATTTCCATTTATCTCAAGTTACGTACATATCTATTAACATGTGTTACATGTCAATTTTCCACAGCAAGTTACATCCCACTTATAAGTGATTTACATTTTTCATAACATAAGTTACACCACAATATAATGCGAGTTACACAACAAAATAAGTTCATGCTATTGAAAGAAAAATTATTTTTATAAAAATCATTTTTATAGAAATAAAAATATAAAATGTTTGTATAAAAATAATTGTTATAAAAACTATATTTCAAGTAGTATTATAACAAGTTCAGAGAGTAAAATAAGTTACATGTACCAGCGCGTGAGTTACATTTGAATACACAAAATTTACATTTTCCAATAGCGTGAGTTACGTATCAATACAAAGGATTTACATCACGAAAATATTGAGAGAAATGTAATGGTACTGTTCACACGAATTTTGTTTTAAGTTAAAGATTAAATCTAAACGGCACCGTTTTATATATGGGAGTAGGATGCTAACCGTGGGATGATCCCACGGTATAACAACTCGTATATCATGGTATTATTCCATTTTAAAATACAGAGTAGAACTGTACAGGAAGGTTTTAGTGTTAGGACGAAACAATACTGTTTAAATATAGTTACGGTAAGGGTTCGGGTTTGACAAAATATTTGACCATCCCAAAACGTGCTCACCCCTAAACTTCCCTAATAAATTTAGGCCATAGACAAATACATTCTCTATTCAAGCATCGCTTTGCATTTGACTTTTTTTTTTGCAAAGATGTAAATGTTTGTGATACAGAAGTCGATGTATGTGTACACAAGTTGTACACGACAAGCAAAAATGTCTATATTTATGTATATTTTGTTGTGCCAAGCATTTTTTGCCTGAGGCAGACATAAGCGTCTCGCCAGAAAGGAAAACAAATCGATGTCTGCACGTAGATATTCTTGCACTAAAATCTAACATATTTATCACAATGCTACTGTTAAATTGTGAAAGGAGGTTGGACAATGGATAAAGATGAAGGAAAATATGTCTACGTTGTTGAGTATAGTTAAATTGTGCGTGAATGAGTACGGGGTGCGAGACTCATAAGTGGGGTTGTTCGTTTAGTGTGTTGCATTGTGTATTTACTATTTAGTGTGGAAAGGGATGAATGAAACTATTTTTGACCATAAAGATTCACCATCAATGGTCTTGTTGTGCAAATGAGACTACATGTGTATAGGCCGGGCTCAGTTTAAACTTTACCCGGCTAATATGATTGACTTTTGAGATTTTTGTGATCCAACTTTGGTGAATCAGAATGATGTGTTAAAGAAAACTAGATTTAGATGAAATTGTGTGAAGTTGTGCTCAAGCATAGACCTGTTATGCTCATGACTTAGTGAGAGTATGCCTCTTTTGTGAAAATGTAATACGGAGTAACAATTAAGCCCCCGTACTATACCGAAAAAGTCGATTAGGCACTCGTACTTTATAAGCACTCAATTAAGTCCTCGAACTATTAAAAAACGTTCAATTAAGTCCGTTTGGTTGGTAAGTAACCGGTTTCCTGGTTAAATGTAACCCGTTTCCCGGCGGCGGCCGTTGCTGGGGTTTGAGCACATCATCGTCGTCGTCGTCGTTTAACCGGGAAACCGGTTACTTACCGACCAAAAGGGCTTAGTTGAACGTTTTTTAATAGTTTGAGGACTTAATTGAGTGTTTGTAAAGTACGAGGGCCTAATCGACTTTTTCGGGATAGTACAAGGGCTTATTTGATAGTTTTCCCTTTTTGGTTTAATACAAGTTCTATCTTTTCATTAAAAAATGCTACTGTGTTTTGCCTTAAAATTCATCTTGTCTCTCTATTTCCCGATAAGCTATATTGTTAAAAGGAGTCCCGCTTCGTGTACAAGCCGGGTTACACGCCGGTCAAATTGTTTGTGCATGTACAATTTGACCGGCGTTTTATGAAGAAAATCGATTTTCAAACAGAAAAAAATAAAGAGTTTGTCTGTATGACAAACATTTTAGACGAGAATTTTTTTATAAAATGTCTATGATACAAACAATTTTAAACGAAAATTTTAAACAAGAATTTGAAAATGTCTATGATACAGACAATTTTTATATTTTTGTGTGTAGAAAAATTGGGTTTCTTCATAAAACGTCGTTCAAATTATCTGTATAGCCAGTCAAATTGTCTTAACATGTAAAAACTAGCGTGTACAAAGAGAATTTTCCTGGTTAAAAATAAATTACCAAATTTCATCTCGCGTGACCCTTTCTCTTCCTATATGTGTTGTCCACATCAAATTGAATGCTAAACTTAATACGAAGCATGTACAACTTCTGCTCCCAACCAAATGGTCAACGTTGCCATGTGTCTTCATATCCACCCCCCGTCACTCATTCATTTTGGATTTGGTGCTTCTGTCAACCGTCAATGTGAGTACCAAGCCAAGTAGCCAACCTTAACTACTTTACTTGATAAAAAATTATTATGGCTACACATCTGTGCGTCCATTCTGCACACAAACCTTCAAGGCTTGAACCATTACCTTCTTCATTCACTTGGAAATTGGAAATTTTTACATTTTTGATCTATACTGAAATCAATGTAGGTCAATACACTCTTAACACGTTTCCAACTAGGGATGGACCCAAGTCGGACCGGGCCGGATCCGGGCGGTACCGGTTTTGAAAAGGTGGAGCCCGGTACCGGCTGCTCCGGTAACGGTTCCGTTCCGAACCCAAACAGTACCCGGGTCCAAGTCGGGCCCGGGTCACTACCACCCATATAATAAATTATCTTTTAAAATTGCAATTAGGCTCGAACCGGGCTCTGACCAAGCCCAAAAATCAATCCTGAAGCTCGCCCGGGCCCAAAAATACAAGCCTGAAGCCCGCCCTTTATAACCACCGGTCCAAATATCGGGCCAGGCCGGTCCCGGGCTGGGCCACCTTGGCCCATTCCATCCCTATGTCCATCATCTCTACCATAGTTGATCTACTATTGGATGGTACTTTTTATTTTACTCCGTATATTTTTAATTGTTGGTTGTGCTTCAAAAGTTCAAATTAGGGGTGGACCGAGATCCGGCTTGGGCTTGAGCAAGCTCCAGGTCCAAAATATTTAGGCCCGGTATCGGCCGAGCTCCAAATAATTTTTTTAGGGTCTTCGAATTAATTCCAAACCCCGCCTCCACCCCCACCCCAAACCCCCCAAACCCCATCTCCACCCCCACCCACCCCCAATCTAGCAACCAACCCAATGCCAAAAAGTTAAAAAAAAAAAAGGGGCCCCAACCATACCCGACCCGGCCGAATCGATCCACCTTTTTTGAAGCCGGTAGCCCGCCTGTTTAACCCCCCGATTCAGGCCTCAATCCCGGTTCTGGTCCTGGTTCACCTGGCCAGGTCCCAGATCGGGCCGACCCGTCGGCCGTCCCAATGCATCCCTAGTTCAAATGATAAGGGTATATGTCCATTTTAAAGAACACAAATTTTGGAAACTACTTTTAATTTTGCATGCCACTTTTAATACGATATATAATTTTGAAAATAAAATACCATAGGATTTAAGACGTCCCAAATGTCAATTTTTTTTTAAAAGTTTCCTCTAAGAAAATAATACGGAGTATGTACCTTTTTTTTTTTTTTTTTGAGAAACAAAAACACAGACTGTCAACCACTTACTACACGTCTACACCTCACAATTCAAAATCTCTACACAAAACGGGATTAAAAAAATTACAACCCAAAATGAGATTAAAATTGGACCGTCAAGCCGTCAAGCCGTCAACCCTACGTCCCTACTTGGCTATTTTGAGAGCTCGAGATTTCTCAAGTGACAAAAAACCATCCACATTGCAAACAAAACATAATTAATTAATCGATTGTAGAATAATGATAACAGTCACCAATATCAATATTCTTTGAAAAAAATGACAATTTAACAAAATCGAAATAATAATAATCTCTTGCTTTTTTACTGGCAAATATTTAGGAACAAATGGGCTGGCACATCTTAAAACATTTTGAATATTGAAATGTGGTACCAAAAATCAAATTTGTATCCTGTGCTGTAGAACTGTACATAAGAACCCTCCACAACTACAAGTTAGATGTGGGAGTTATCACAACAGCTGCATAGCTGCATGTCTTCACCCTGCTTGGTTGTTCACCCCCAAAGCGAAGATGGGCAAATATAACCCCAATGAACATGAAGACCATGTATTACAAAGAACTAGGCAGCGGCTATGACAGATACTGGATCAGTCTTTTGATTCAAAACTATATTACAAGTGTGTTATGTACAAAATGATACCTAGGTTAACAATCCATAGGTCACAAATAGTACAAAGCCCCAGTGATTTAGTTAAAACAAGTGGATCTGTGGATGCAATTAACAGCGAAAGTAAAAAAATTCTCAAATCCACTAACGTTTCTGCTTTGAACTGTAAATTTTCAAATCAGAAGAAAAACATACTGACTACATGTTCAGCCTTTTCAAAATCCTGGACTCGGAAACTTGAACAAGGCATCTTTAATGTTTAGGGAATTGAAATTTACAATGGGAGCAATAATCTCCAAAGGTGGGAAACTATCCATGTAAAACAAACAAAATCACAATGGATAAATGGGGTATGCAGCATTGATCTCCAACTTCCAATATACTTACACAAAGAATTTTTTAAAATTAACATCTAGAACAATAGAAAACAAAATGAAAGCCAAAGCACTCGGAAAAGATAATGAATTTAAAGAATTATGTTACATCCATCTTGAATCTGTACCCATAAGTTATTGATAATAAAAATGACACAATCAGGCAGCATCGGATAACATTAGTAGATGTCCTAAAAAGGACATCTAGTCAATTGACCTCAAGACTTCCCCATCCATCTGTGTGGGAAATTACTAACCTGTCACCATATCCACATTTTGTCACAAAATAATCAGTTAGAACTTACCAGCAGAATAAGATTTGTTGTGTTCGTTATTACCTCTCCAGCTCTGATTGGCAATCTGAGGATGTGTTGAACCTGATGCGCCATTCATTCCGGTCCCCACATATCCATTAGGAGCAAAGCCCATTGGGCTAACACCACCATTCATATAAGCGGGATAGAAGGCAGTGCTACCACCATAGAGCAATGGGCTTCCCCTTGGCCCAGTCATTGAAGGGACATTCCAGGGACTCCTAGGTTGGAAAGGAGCAACTCCATAACCAAGACCACTGTATAGCCCACCAGAAGGAAAACCACCTCCAAGAATTCCTGTTCCATATGGATACCCAGCAGCATTTCCATATCCTGTAACGTGCCCATAACCAGGGAAAACACCATATCTAGGACTATAAGGTGGATAGTTTCCATGCTGGTAATCACCAAAGGGAGAAGTGCTTCCACTACTTAACCTTGCATTATTATATCCAACACCACTAAGACTACCATCTTTGGGTACCGCCCTCTTAACTTCCACCAGTTTGCCACACAAGTCATGAAAATTCTTCTGCATCACTTCCTCAACAGCATCCTCTGAGTCAAAGGTAATAAACCCAAATCCTCGTGGCCTATGAGTCATGTTGTCATGCATCACAACTACATCTGTGATCCTACCAAACTTTTCAAAGTAACTCTTAAAGTCTTGCTCAGTTAGATTGGCCGATAACCCTCCTACAAAAATCTTCTTGGTCCTAAATTGATCATTACTCCTACTGTTAACCCTACCGTTTCTAATCAACCCCCTATTCTGCTGTTGCTCACTTTTGGGTATGGCTCTTTTCACCTCTACCTATAAAAATAAAAACATAAAACAATAACTACTGATCATATAGATAAATGAACAAAATGGAAAATAACAACATGAAAAAACACTGATCATGTTTTATAACAACAACATGGCCAACGTCGCTTCACAACAAAATGCACGTATAAAAGCACAGTAGCAGATGAAAATCTTAATTGCCCTTGGAAAATTTCCAATCTTGGATGTAAGAAATAAAGCAAAAAAATTGAAAATTTAGGACATGAAAAATATATCCACAAACTGACCAAATCCGCCATCTAAAAATGGAAAAGTGGAGTTAAAAATCCAAATACAGTAACAGAACAGCCCACCAGGTAACAAAAAAAGGCCAAGAAAAATCCGCATACAGAAAAAATTGAAACTTTATAATAATAATGCCTTAAAGGGAGGGTCTAAAGACCCACCGTTCTTCCGAGAATTTCATGAGTATCTTGTAGAGCAGTGTCGACGGATGACGAGTCGGAGAAGGAGACAAAAGCGAACCCTCGAGGGTTGCCAGTACTCCGATCCTTCGCGATCACAGAGCTAACCACAGTTCCATACTTCGAGAAGTGGTCCCTCAAGGTCTCGTCGGTGGTCTCCCACGAAACCCCCCCAAGAAACAGCTTGTTCCGGTCCGGATCCTCCATCACCGAAGCCCGACGAATTGGACGCCCTAAACAAAATGCTAGATAGGAAGAGAAACCCCAAATTGGGAGGATTTTAGAATATGAACCCTAATTTTTGAATCTAGGGTTTTACGAAGTTGGATGCAACACGGCTTTTTTGTTAGAGTCCCGCTTAGTTTGAATGGGTCCTCTCCTACTTTCAGCCAGCAAATGGCGCTGTAGTTCACAAATTTAAACCCTCGCTTTATAAAGGCCTTAAGGCCTCAACCGTGAATTTACAAAAATAGCAGTGTCCTTTACAAATGGCTCTGTTTGTAAGTGATTGTGCTTAAATAAAAACACTTTTTGAGAAAAAATGATTAGTATTAAAGGTTGGTAGTGTTTGGTAAAATAAGTGATTTTAGTGTAATAGAAAAAGTAAAAAGTAGATTCTGCATGAAAGCCGAGAAAAGTAAAAGTTGCTAGTATTTGATAAAATAAATGATTTTTTCTTAAAAAAAAGTCACAATCACTTAAATTAAGTGATTGCAAACAAGTCCTAAATGGAGTTGTGGATTTTTGAGTTTTTGAAGCTTAAATTCAACTTTTGCGTAATGATAATTTCTGTAAGATACTCGTATGAAATAAATATTTTCAAGTGTAAAACATTAGAGTTTATATCATGCAATTTGATTTTTTAATGTAATTGTAGGACGTCTTTTAAAATATTTCGCATTATAGCTTTGTAATATTTTTCCTTTGTAAATATGCTAAAGTACTTTACAAGTTCAAAGTGATGTAATTGTTTGAAGTATAGTTTTAAAATAAGTTACACACTAATCAAAAGGTGTTTTTTTTGTATTTTACACGCATAAAAAGTGTTTCCCAAAAGTTACACTCATTTTGGGGGGAAAATATTAAGGTACAAACTACCCAATGAACTCTAAGTTTTTAAATGATGATTTTTTACCCTTTTAATGAACATTGAGTATTTGAGTTTAAAGAAGTGATCCAATTGCATTTTGAAGGTCCTTTATGGAGTGTTTGCTAAACATTAATATAAGTGCTTTTCAGCTTTTCACTTAAAAAAATTGAAATGGGTGTTTTTAAATGACTTTAAGAAGTTAAGCTAAGCTCAACCTCTTAAAAGAGACTTTAATTCAAGTCATCGAGCATGTCAGTTTGAGAGTTTTCTCAAATGATAATTCTCAATTCCCCTAAGACTAGCTTGATTGTGTAATTAAAGTTCCAGATCAAACGATAATGTAAGAACTATTTTCTTGTTGGAAATCTTTGTTCCTCTAGTCCATTTTTCCATTAAACTCTTTGTTAATTCCGGTTACTTTTGCTGTAACACCCGGCCCCACAGAACCTGAGGTAATTACTCATACACACCCTCCGGACCTCTAGTACTATCCTCACAGACCGCCACTAGCCTTTTCCGTGCACTTTGTCCTCACTCGTGCACGCCCTGAGAAAATTCCCAGGGGTTCACCCATCACAAGACTACTCCCATGCAAGCACGCTTAACTTTGGAGTTCTTAGCTGATGACCTCCCTTAAAAGGAAATGCACCTTTTTGGTATGAGTACTACTATTAATCTGCTTAAATTAAATCTCAAGTGTTACATTTGTGCCCTTCTTTTGCAAGAAGAAAATATTTGAGACGTTCAAAAAGTTTTTCCTCCAACGTACTTCATACAAGGTGTGTTGTTGTAGCCTTCGGAGAGGTTGAAAACCATGACGAACTTGTGTTGAGAGTTGGATGTAGGATTTAAAAATTAAGCCTTCCAAGATCTCGTTTGAATTCTTGTCTTGAATGTAGTGTTTAGCTCTCAAGAATTTGTACGCTTGATTTTCAAAGTTTGTTTCGTCCAATTCTTCTAAGTGTATCTCTTATACTGAGAGTGGTTTTCCCGTTGAAGTGTATCAACTTACTATTTTGAGAGTATTAAATAAAATTCCCCTTGATGGCATTAAATGAACATATAATGTGCAACTTTGTACATCTTTTATTAAGATTCTTGTGCGAGAGCTCTTCTGCTGGCGTTTCTGTCGAAGCCGGTTCTGTTCAAGACCAAATGTGTTCCCAACACTTGCGTCTTAGCGGTTTTGTCCCAAGCTTGAAGAACTGTGTTGTTCTGAAAGTCGAGTATTCTAAAACTTGTAATAGAAAACTCTAAAATCTAAATACAATTTATCTACATGGGTACTCTAAGTTACAATTTTATACAGCATCATCAAAATCTAAATACAAGTTATTACTTACATTATGAAATATAGATTTTTCTATAGATCTACCAAGTAGAATATCGCGCCACGTATATGTTGGTGACACAATTTACGTTGACAGTCCTTGTATAACTCACTTAGACCAACTGCATTTTACCCTTATCGAATTGTACAAGGCACATATACATCACTCACATACACTATGTATCCTATACAACATATTATAAAGGTAATTGATTATCTGCAAAATGAAATATATTGTTTAATTGATATCAAACATAGATGAAAAAAATATAAGAACACATGCCCAATACAAAGAATGAAGTTCAATTTACAAAATATTGACTGTGAGAAGTAAGTAACTAAATAAAAATTAAAACGAGACGGGAAGCACGAACTAAGTATTCATCCGAGCATACATTCTACAAGAGCGCATGTACCAATTACAAGCTTTGAAGTAAGAATATTTATTATATACTCGGAGGGGTCCATACTACAACCCCATTAGTACATGAGACCCTAAAATAGGGCATACATATATAATAAAATCATATATTCTATATATACAACAAAAATTGTGAGTCTAGGCACAATTTAAAATTTAGCCAAACTTTTTAAACAAAAACCGCCCATGGGTCCAATTTAATATATTTACCATGTATGCTCAACGATATAGCCCATAGGGACAATATGTTATATTCAACTTGTAACCCCTAGCGAATTTACACAATCAACCAGGTCAAATTTGTGTAATAGAATCCGTAGGGCCAATTTTACTTAGTGCAACTTGTAGGTCAAATTGAATACTTTAATTAAACTATTAAATTGTGTGTGATTCCTATAAAGGTGTTGTGCGCTTATTCGCCACATACAAGTCTCGTATAAAAGTGATGCCCTTCGGGGTCCTATCTGTCCATGGTAGGAGTCTCGTAAGGTTCCCAATTTGATGTATATCCATATGCGCGAGTTTGTTCAAGCCCATATCACCCAGTCACGCTCCCAGTTTATGTAGTTAAATTTAACAGACGACCTTTTGGGCATACTATTCTAAAGAAGGTTCATGGTGTCCTAATCTTTGCTACAAAGTTTGATTCGATTATCATAATCCTAATTCGTATATCCCTCATCAATCATGAAACACTTCAAATCGTGCATATTGAGAGAACAACAACAATAAGTGCAAGTTGGAAATGTTGTTATGCAAAATTAAATGTGTAATCTATTTGCAGCTAGAGAACTCACAATTATGTCAAGGTCACACAATCCCAATACCTCGTTATAGAGTATATTTGGTTACCAACAGCAGAACGTCGCCAAATATTTATGTTTACTTCTTCAGCCCAGGCTGGTAATGCTAAAATTGACTTGAACGTCAATATCTACTTATGTATATATATTATAAAGTCACCAAGGTTAAAATGTAGAAACTAATATTTAACTTAATAGTGGAATCATTGTGTTGAAAACTCAACATTCAAAGATCGTCATAAAAGTTCTTTCTCATAAGATGGATTACATCATAGAATCTAATAAGAAGCACATGCAACTCAAGAAAATAGCAAATGTTGTTTACATTGCTATCTTGAAACATATAATCATGTATGGCCTATAATGTAAAGGTTAAAAAGAAGAAGCAATAAGCTAATTAAATTTGTTAACATAGAGTTTTAACAACAAATTAGGCCAATTGAAGGCTGATTTTATATATATTAAAGATCTCAAAGAAAATGCATTGTTTTAGGTTTGTCTATCATAATACTTGAACTTTTAAATTGGCATCATGCTAACCAAATATTTATAGCAACATACTTTGTAAACTTTCTTTACAAAAAGATAAAGCCATGCTTTCATCAAAACTTCATTCCCGTATAGAGTAAAAAACTTCTTAAAAAGCTAATACCCTTCCCGTATAGAAATTATAAGCTAAAATAGTATAAGCTCATATGTATTTTCCAATTAAATTAATATTTGTGTAGTACTCCAAGTACAAGATATTTTGACACAGAAGATGATATCTCTATCACAAAGCATACTAACCAACAATACATTCTTTCAATTAGATTATGCTAATGCAGATTTTTCCTTAAAAATTAGTCAATATTGCTTGTATTATATCTTGCGCTCTAATTTTCCAATTTATGCAACAAGAAACCATATAATATTAGTCATCATAGCAAGAGATATTTGACTTATGAGTTATTACAAATACTTTGGTGTCAAAATATTTATCCCAACTATTCACAACCTTTCAAATTAAAAGTAGCGGAAATAAAAAAATGTTTTTAGTCTTGCAACAAGAACATCTCATATTCTACAAGTTAAACACATATTTTGGAATTTTCATTTCATACGGTCTTTATGAAACTTTGCTAAATATGATTTGTTAAATTGAATTTAGTTACATTATACTCCCTTCGTCCCTTATAACTTCGCCAATTTTCCTTTTTTGTCATCCCAAAATACTTTGCCCCCTTTTCATTTAAATAAAGAAAACAAAGAAAATGTCATATCTAACTTTATGATAAATATTCCGCATCAACTTGCTAGATTTGCTGGTATACTCATCTCAAGTATTGCACTGCACATCTTCCACTTATATCTTTCATTCCCCCCCCCCCCTCTCTCTCTCTCTCTCTCTCTGATTACCCTCTCCATCTTTACAACCTCTTCTTCAGAAACACTAACTAATCAAAGATAGTCTTAGATGCCAAATGCTAAATTTTTCCCAATGTTTGATGGATTCAGTCAACGCCTTCATCCCTGTAGGGGTCTATTTCATTTGTGTGCATATAACGTGTCCATTTTCCTTTGTTAAGTTAAATCATTTGCCATTTATATGCACATATTCATAAAAATTATAAAATGCGGGGGTTAAAGGAATTGAATCGGGAACTAAATGGCTTAAATGGAATTTCATTCTAATCCCCTTACCTTTGTCTATTAGAAATGGTTTAACTCCATTTCCTCTTTTTCTCCTTCATCTTAAAACATCTATAAAGTGCTGATTTTGTGGAGTTCAGCTCTACGGTCGGTGATCTCAGAGTACTTTTTCTATAAAGTGGAATGTGTTTTATCCTTTCAGTGTCAATTTGTATTATTATACTCCGAACACTTCCCTTCCACTTAGGTAAGACATCAACGTCTTACCCTACATTCATCTATTCGATCTATTACTTTCAGCCATACCTCGAAAGTGTGCATTTGGAGACACCAAACTCACTAGCCACTGCTTTTTATTATGTCTCCCTTAAGCTTCATGTTGACTGCCTTTGTAAAAAGTATCTTCACATCTCTTGTTCTACCAATATCACTTAAGACATATTTTTCTTTTGTTTTGGATGTATGCACTGATTATTTGTGTTTCTTGTATTATATTTCATAAGGAATAATATGAAGTTCTACCTCTCTGCTTGTTGGAGATTGATTGATAAATAGCTAAAACGACAGACATGGAGGTGAAGAATCTAGAAGAGCATTAAATTAAATCCTGCAACAGCAACATGGACATGAAGAAACCAAAGGAGCATTTAAATCCACATATGGAGCAGAAGATGGGTAGCTAGCCGTACTAATTGTGTGCTGATGGGTGCATTTATGCAAAAAGAATGGGAGGAAATGATGGGAAAAAATTATCTTTCTCCGTTTTTGAAAAGTAGACTCATGTTTCCTCTTTTTGTTGTTGGAACTTGTGTTGTTATTGTAGGTTGATTTGGATAGTCCCTTACTTTCTATTTTCTTTTTTACTTTTGTATAGTACTCAGTTAAAGGATGACATATTTGTCTAGTCAATCCCAATTTCCCCCCTTATTAGTTTTGCATACCATAATTGAACTATGAGTTTTTATGTGCACACATTTCCATTTATTATGTGTAGAAGGAGGGGAGGGGGGAGTCAAAAGTTGGAAAGCGTAATCATGTTGGTACATTAAAAGCGAACTATCTATGTAGATGGAAAGTGTTTACTAAACCATAGAAGTTAGTTTACACTGTAACTATGTGTGTATATAAAATGATGACTGTTTTGTGTAGTTAAAACAATTAACCTTCTTGCTACATTGAATTTTTCTTGTAGGTAACCTTCGCGAAGGAGAGCGTCCGGCAAAGACAAAGGGACTAAATAGATAGGTGGATGGCCTTTATTTGGAAAAGTTACATTCCTCCAAAGTTTTCCTTTACTACTTGGTTGGCATTCCGAAATAGGTTGGCTACATGTGATAATCTCTCTAGATTGGATGTAATCAACACCTATATATTGTGTAAGGGTGGACCGGAAACGGTTCCACATCTCTACTTTTGAATGCTCATTTTCACGTAAAGTTTGGCAAGGGGTCAAAGAATGCATGGGCATGCCGAGAAGAATGAGCACGCTCACTAGCTCAATCAACTGGATAAAGAAAGAGAGAGGAGGAGCAAGGATCAATGCTAAAGCCACACGGATTGCATTCTGTTTCTCCATCAACTAGATTCGGAGAACTAGGAATGCAACTATTTTTGAGGGGATTATTCCTAAAGAAAAGGATGATTGCGCAAGGATTAAGTTCATTGCGTACAAGATTTTGTTTTTTGAGAACTTTCATGCTGACCATCACATATTTTTTTTCATGGCCGGGGCATTGTCTGATCTTGTTTGCTTTTGATAGCATAGATAGCATCTTGTTTTGAGGTGATGGGTTATTCAAGCTTTGAATAGCCTTCTGGTTTTCACATGTTTTTGTTGTACAAATAAACTCTTTGGATGACTTTTATATATACTTACATTTCATCCAAAAAAAAAGATTTACATATTGGGCACATGCATTTTAAAGTATGGTGGGTTTGTTATTTTAAGCATTTAACTAATAAAATAATTTTGCATCAAGAAATGACCAAAATTTATATTTAATTGTGTTTCAATTATTTAATACATTCAGTGTTTTTATACTTCGTACTACCTCCGTTCCTAAATAAATGCAATATATGAAATTTTGTACTATTCATATGTTCTACTATGATTGTGTTTTATTTATTAGTGTAGTAATATTTTATTTTACAAAATGCATTAGTAAATTTGTTTCACCCTAAATTTTCAAAATCTGATTTTTTAAATTTTTTACTAAAAGAGAATTAAATATTATGTACTACTACATATGGTGTAAGAAATTCATTTAATCAGTTATTATTATGATACAGATTCTTTTAATTAAAAAAATGAAGAACACAACAAAATATACTACAATACTATTAATAATACAACAAAGTATTATTAATCTGAAGTTTGACTCAGGTTCAAATATATATAGGATCCGCACTTGTATCGCACGGGGGATCAGAAATAAGTTCATCATTTTCGACAAGGGTCTCATATTCATTACTACGAACAGGAACATAGTCATTGTCATTCAAAGAGGGTTGAACAACATAAACGGACAATAGTTACCGCGTTATTACAGGTAGCTACCGAGGGTTGAACCCATAATTCAATCAATGAGGCATGTTGTTCATCTGTGGCATTGATATGGGTTTTACAAGCATCAAGAACCTCATCATTAGCCGTTTATTGTATTAGTGTAATAAGGGGAAGCCATATTGAAAGGGGCAGCCGTGGGGTGTGTATGAGCAGGGGCATTAATTTCAATGGTAGCAATAGTTTGGTTGATAACCGGTGTTTGGTATCAATAGCACAAACTGGGGCGTAAAAACACCAGGGGCAATAACCGGATTATCACCAGGGGCACAAAAATCACAAACATCAAGCACAACAGGACATCAATAGGGACATTAATCGGGTCAACCAAATCAACAGAAGCATCAATGGCCATATTATTATCTTTCCGGGAGTACATTGATTTCCTGTGGCCAAATCTAGAGCAAAAAGAGCAGTAAACCAATTTCTCCCTTTCCAATCCAGATTTTAGAGGGAAGAACTTTTGAAACTAGGAATGACAATGGGTCAGGACAGGCAGGGTAGTGCAGGTTCCGCCCCCGTCCCGTGACATAATTAGGCGGGCCCGACCCGCACGGGTCGTTTGATGTTGTCCCATGACCCGCACGGGTTGGATCCCCCTGCCCCGCAATAACCTAATAGCTAGTACAAATTGTTTAATTTTGTGAAGCCATTATAACATGAATTTTACATAAGGTATGTCTGCAAATAATTATAAAAAGATATAATTATTCAAAATCACAATATAATAAAAAGTTTCAAAAATCAATACAAAATAATAGACTTAAATAGTTAACTATTTATTTACGAATAAATAAATATATAAATGCTAAATATAAACTCAATGACAATTAACTTTTCATCTAGTTCAAAATGTAAATACTAATACATCAAAAGATCAATGAATTCATGAATTATTACTCACACATATATGTACATCTATATGTGTATATGTAGCTACATATATCTTCAACTATCGTCAAATACACAAATCTATCCTATACTTTCACTTTTATTTAAAAAAAAGACTCAAACTTTAACCTTTCTCACAATTAAACTTTCAATGAATGGATAGGTAAAAATTATGAATAAAATTATATTTATATTTCAAATTTGTTAACTTCTTTTTTGTTTTAAGTTTACAAAGGGAAGCATAATTTTTAAAAAAGATGAAGTTTGAGTTTTTTTTATAAAAGTGAAAGTATAGGATATGTTTGTTAATTTGATGATAGTTTGGGATAAAATAAGCTAATAATAATAAAAAAAGATATATATTTATATATTGAGCGGGGCGGGGTGGATCGGGGCTACATAGGTCAATACTAATACTCAGACCCACCCCATTGTATGCATGGTGCGGGGTGAAACCGCCCCATTTGCAAGACGTGATGGGTCGGACCCGCCCCAAATGTCTCAGGGCAGGGCAAGTATCTACGGGCCGAGTTTTTTTTTCTATACAAATTCTGGCAATAGAAGGTCTAGAAAACTTTGCAGTAGGAGAATCAAGTATATTTGGTCTCTCCAAAAGTCCTGCAATGACGAAGAGAGCCCTAACATCATGGAGGTGGATCAGCAACCCTTCTGGGGCAACCCAAACGGGTGCCTGTGGGGAATCGCAATGGGCAGAGAAGGAGGGGGTGGTCCATATTGTTAAATTCATATTAAACCTGGAGAAATAATCCAAAATCTTTGAAAGTCGGAATCAGATTGGAAATATCAAATGTGATTGGAGAAGTCCGCCGGAATAGGATGAACGAACCCTTAAAACGCCATGGCTTTCCGATTCGCGCGGGGGGGGGGGGGGGGGGTCGTCCATCAGAGAATATGATCTGTTATTAATGCCTTATTATATAAGACAAATATGAATTTGCGAATAAGAGACACATCTGTTATTTATCCCTTATGCAAATGTGGCATTCATAGCGCAATTTATACCGTGGGATGGGCCCCCTAGGCGCACGGTGTGCCGATTCCAAATGACGTCGTTTTATTGACTAACAACAAGAGCATCGATCGATCTCAGGTGCTAGAGGACCGACGGGTGACAATACATGTAAGCTTTCTTCTTCTTTCTTCTCCTTCCCCTCTTCCACTTCCTCAACTTCCTCCTCTTTTCTTCTTTCTATGTTAATGAACGAGTGAAATTTTGAAATTTCAACCTCTAAGGAAGGGAGGAGATGAATGCATGAATATGTTGTTCTAGAAAGATTTGTCATCCATAGGATTGCGTATTATTCAAATTCAAATTAATTTGCATTTTTTATTCTGCTGGATGTTGATTTTACAAGTTACCTCTACTTGTTTCCAAGTTACATTTGAATAGGCTAAAGTTACATTTGACTTGTTCCTAAGTTACACTTGAATCATATCAAAACAGTTTACATTTCAATGAGTTACATTTGAATGAACGTAATTTACATTTTGATTAACTTAAAGTTACATGTTGATTCACACAATTTACATCTCATACAATTGTGGGAGTAGGATGCTCACCCTGCACTGCTCCCACGGTATAACTACTATTAGAAGTCCAATTTCTAGCTCAGGTCTCCGATTTTACACCCACAAAGGATATTAATACCACTAGTATCTCAAGGCGGGGTTGTGGGCCCAACCTTCAAGTATTCCCGACCAACTCACACCACAAAAGAGCAGTAGGTACGAAATGGAAGAAAAAATGGTTTCGGCCGAGCCCTCTCATCGGCAGTCATCGCTAAGAGGGTTGATATTAATTGGCGAAGCAATCGAGCAAAGATGGAAGTCACCATATAGAACGATTGCGAAGCACATACAATTGAAAGATGATATCCGATGAATCAAACTAGGGAGGCGGAATATATGGAGCATCGCGGCAAGCAGAAAGCCAATCGAGTGGGAATAATACCAATGGGTCGGGTACATAGGAATGGATTTGGCTCAAAGGAAAGCTGGGACAATACCAACACATTCTCCACCTTATTAGACCCTAGTGGTGTAGAGCGCAAAACTCTTAAACAATTTGAGAGTCATCATCATTGGATTGCCATTTGCCTGAATGATCACAAAGACACATTCAGGCAAAAGGGGTAAGATCACCAGGCAACTTATCCACAATCAATGTTTAATGTGTGTTTGCACAAAATCAACTTTTCGACAGAGAGACATGTAGTCTCCATGTCAGCAGGATTAAACTCAGATGGAATTTTAATCAACTTGATATGACCTGCACTAACAATATCACGTATAAAATGAAATCTAACATCAATATGCTTAGTTATATCATGGAAAACAGGGTTTTTGCATAATTGAATAGCAGATTGACTATCAGAAAACACACAAATGACCTGTTTAAGACTACCTATCTCCGTTAAGAGACGTTTAAACTAAATGGCTTCCTTAAACGCTTCAGTAGCATCCATACTCGGACTCAGTAGTGGAAAGGGCAACTATGGGTTGAAGTTGAGACTACCAACTAATGCAAGACCCGCAAAGATTAAACAAATAAGAGGTAGTTGATTTCCTATTATCTCTATCGTTAGCAAAATTGGAGTCCACATACCCCCACTCAACTTAATACCCTCAGAACACCTAGTGAAAACCAACTCATGATTAACAATAGATTTCAAATACCTAAGCAACCACTTAAGAGCATTCCAATGGTCTAAACCGAGGTTAGACATATACCTACTCAATCCACTAACAACATAGGCAATGTCGGGTCTAGTACTCACCATGAGATACATCACGCACCCAATAACATTGGAATAAGGCAGAGATTTCATTTTTGCAATTTTAGGAGCAGTCTTGGGAGATTGATCCTTACTTAGCACAAAGTGAGACGCCATATAGATAGAAATGGGAGTAGCAGAATGCAAGTTAATTTACTCAAAATCTTTTCAACGTAACAAATTTGATCGAGTATTAACACACGCTTACTTCTATCCCTAACAATGCTAATCCCTAGGACCTTTTGACATCACTTAGGCCTTTCATTGCAAAGTTCTCACTGAGACACTTTTGCACACATTTAATGGCGTCACGAGAAGGACTAACAATCAACATATCATCCACATATAGCAATAAAAATACTGGCACAGAAGAAGTATTTTTAAAGTATAAGCAATGGTCACATTCAGACTTATGGAATTTCAAAGATGACATGCACTAGTCAAATTTGATATTCCACTACCTAGGGGACTGCTTCAGGCCGTACAAGGCCTTCCTGAGCACACACACATGATCGCTCTTCATGGGATCCACAAATCCCTCAGGTTGGGACATATAGATTTTCTTGTCTAAATCACCATGCAAGGAAGCAGTGGTGACGTCCATTTGCTTCATTTCCCAATCATTAAAAGCAACAAGAGCAAACATCATTCTAATCGTAGTAAATTTAACTATAGGAGCAAAGATTTTAGCAAAATCAACACCTTCCTTTTGAGTAAATCCTTTAGCTACAAGCCTAGCCTTATATCTAATGTCATTAGGCTCTTCCTTAACCTTAATGATTCTTTCAGTGATTGTTCAGTTCATTCTCTCTGCTACTCCATTATGCAAAGGGGTTTAGGCATACTTTTTTCAAGCTCGATGCCATGTGTTATGCAATAATCTTCAAATGGACCCTTATCCATTTATAAGCAACAAAGAAACTATCGGGCGGTCTAGGAACTAACGTCCAAGTCTTATTCGCTCTCCGTGACTCCATCTCACTTTCCATATCGCAAAGCCATTTAGCGGACTCATTAGACTTAAGAGCCTCTCTATAGGTTCTAGGCTCGTTAATCTCAAGGGTCTCAGACTCAGAAAAAGAAAACATAGAAGTATCACACATATGGAAAGTATAATCAGGCATATTATCCGTAGTTCTCCTAATTACTCTCCTACTTCTATCTCTAGCAGGTTGATAATCATGCAAATCATTTTCACTAGAATCAGCACTATCATCATGCGATTCATTGTCATTTGAATGCACATGAGAATGCTCCACCTCACTCGAAGTGGTGGTAGTATCATGCTCAGAAGAATCAGAATCATGCAATTCAAAGTAATCAGAATCATGCAAGACAACATTATCATGATTAGCAAACAAAGGACTAGCAGCATGTGGTATAGACTCCACCTCAACGGGTGTACTACTAGAGCTAGACTCAGAATCAGGAACTGACTTAACCAGATAAGGAAAGTCGGATTCATTGAAAAAACGTTTCTACTTACCACAACTTTGAAACATACCCTGTTTCTATCCCAAACCATGCACCCCTTCACACCCTCAGGATAACCTAAGAAAACTCCTTTCTTTGACCTAGGATCCAATTTGTCACCTTGTTGGTGCACATACGTAGCACACCCAAACACTCTATGATGAGACAAATCAAGGGGTTTGTTTGACAAAACAAATTCAGGGCACTTTCCACCTAAGGGAACAGAAGGAGACCAATTAATCAAGTAGACAACAGTATTTACTGCTTCACCCAATTTTTTTTAGACAAACCGGCGGTAGCAAGCATACTCCTAACCTTATCTAGAACAGTCCTATTCATCCTCTCAGCTTTCCCATTTTGTTGGGAAGTATAGGGCACAGTTTGGTGCCTTCTAATCCCACAATCAACACACAGTTGGTCCATGTCCTTATTGCAAAACTCTAGACCATTATTTGTCCTAAGGGTTTTGACCTTATTACTTGTTTGATTTTCTACAAGTTTTTTTCACTCCCTAAACTTCACAAAGACATCGGACTCATGCTCAAGGAGACAGACCCAAACCTTCCTAGAGAAATCATCAATAGTGGACAGAAAGTATCTCTTACCCTCGTGGGTAGAGACACTAGCATGACCCCACACATCAGCATGAACATACTCAAACATAGAGAGGTATACTTAGTGGGATTAGGACAAGGGGAGGAGGAGAATGTAACCTTATGCTGCTTGCCTAACACACAAGATTCATAGAAAGGGATGGAGGACACAAAATCCTTATCAAAACAACCATATTTATTTAAAATCTCTAAAACCTTATTACTCATGTGTCCTAATCTATTATGCCACAAAGAAGTTTCATCAGAACTAACAACATGAGCAGAATCACAGAAAGCCTGAGCATGACACACATACAAGTTATTCATTTTTTTTTGCCTTAAACAAAACAAGGGATTTTTCAAAACTTTCATGCACCCATTCCCCCATTTACCCTCTAACCCACTACCCTCTAAATCAGCGACAGAAAACAAGTTATGACGCAAATCGGGAACATGCCTCACATTTTTCATAGTAAGCACAGTCCCATTGTCAAACTTCAAGCATACATCACCCACCCCATGTATTTTGCATTTCTTATTATCAACAAGAGACACAAAACCATCATTGCAAGAATCACAAGAAGAAGACAAGGATCTAAAAGGTGTCATATGATAAGTACAACCGGAGTCAATCAACCACTCATTTTCAGTCATGCTACTCAACACAGAATTGGCAAAATCACAAACCATTGAAACTTCTTCATGCAAGTTATTATCATCTTCCACATTAGCATGTTCAAACCTCTTGGGTTGGGTACAATCTTTAATAAAGTGGCAAGAATTACCGCAATTATATCACCCTCTCTTCTTAGACTTACCTCTCTTCTTACCCGGGTCATTGCTTTTGATCTTATCGTTGTTGCCATTCTTATGGTTTCTAGATCTACTCTTAGACCTACCCCTCACCAACAACACTTCACCTGAGTCCCTATACTAACCGTTACTACCCCTCGATTGCTTAAGGTCTAACTCCTTACTTCTTAACCCATTAACGACTATGTCTAACAAGATATCGTCTCTACCACACTTTATGGCATATTTGACGTCATTGTAGGAGTCAAGGATGTCATTAAGTAACATTATGGGTGTGTGTAAGAAATAAATGTATTTAGATTTTGATGATGCTAGATTCATTAGAATGTTAGAGTACCCCCATTAGTTTTGATGTGTTAGGTTTTTTAAGTGTAAGCATTCTAGAGTTGTCGACTGGCAGAAGACCTTCAGACTCTCTGTTGGGCTTGACAGAAGTGCTCGTGGTTCTCTGTTGAAATATTACTGGACAAAAGAGCTCAAGGCCCTCTGAAGCTGACTTTCTGTGCAACACAACAAAAACCCAAACACTTAGAAGTTTTGCAAGCTACCTATGCCGGAGTACCCTACGGAAGATTCCCTCAACGGCTAGGAGTGTCTCAACGGAAAAGCTACAGGATAGCATTTAACGCTCATTTAATGAGCCCTATACTCTGAAGAGTTAAAGCTGATGATTGACTGAGATTCCAGGAAAGCCTATCCCAAAATAGCAAGCCACCAACTTTGCGGACCCAACCGGCCAACTCAACAGTACGCGCATTTAATGCAGTTGTCTCCTCCAACGGGAAGACAACCCTAGTATAAAAGATACACTCGAAGAACTGCCGGAATAACTTTTGCTCTCTCTACAACCTTCAAAAAGCTTTCTTGAGATTGAAACTCTATCTTCCAAAAACAAGAAGAGCTTACGTTGGAAAGATCATACTCTCTCATATTCTTCATACTCCAACCTAGAGCAGAGTTCTTCCATGTTCTTCAACACTTCAAGCACCTCATTACATATCTTTTGTAACGAAGCTAGTTGGAGAAAACCTTGATCTTAACAACTTCTATTAAAGAAGGGCGTCCAGGTAACTGGAGTGAAGTGGGTATACTTCAAAGAAAGCTCAATGAAAGGACCAGTCTTAAGGGATGCAAGGAAGTGCATCCCAGGAGACATCTACACTTGAAAAAGACGTGGAGAGCTTCTTAAGTGCTAGAACTAAGGCTTTGTAACAGATTCTTTACAAGCTTAGTGCAACAGTGGATTAGAGGAACACGTTGTTCTTTGAACCACTATAAAAATCCCTGGTGTCATTTACTTATTGCTTTTAATACTTGCTTTTACATTTAAATTGATTAACTCCAAAGAAGTGGTATCTGTGTTCAGTAGAACACCTCTTGTGAGTTAACAGAAGGCCTAGTGCATTTGCATTTCTGTGAGGCTATCCCGATAGAACCCCTATCAGAAGACCATCCGCTGCAAGTCCGTTCTCAACAGAACATGCTATTCTGTTAACCTTGGTACTTAGCTTGAAAAAGTTAAAAACCAGAACAATCTATTCACCCCCCCCCCCCTCTAGACTGTTACCTTGATAACCAGGACCAACAGTGTGTAGTCATTTGTGTGTTTATCACCGGCTTGCTTAATGTTCTGAATAAGCTTGTTAAACACATCTAGGTTCTCATCTATGTCTTTAGACAGGTCAAACCAAAATCTAAAGAACTTTTCAAGCAAAAATAATTTACCAAGCAAAGAAGTATCAGTGTATGCATGTCCACACTTTGATAAATGTTGTTAAGGGTAAATTTTCAGGGAGGATAAGGGAATGTTTTTCAGAGGGGGAAGAGGAACAGGATACTCCAACTGACTCCCTCTTGGAAAAATGGGATCAAATCTGCGCAGGGGTTGATCTTATAGTGAGGGAAAAGGCTCATCAATATGAAAGTGATGCAAAGATGAAGGAGCACAAGGAAAAGCAAATCTCCCAGATTCTAGAGAAAACAAATGATGAAGATCTTGAAAATACTACTACTGCAGAGTATACTATAGTTACAAGGAAGAAAAATAAGCATCAAAATACTGAAACTCAGATCAAGAGGAATACTAGGAGTGTGGCTAAGGGGGCTACTTCTGGTTCTCAATGAATTGCCTTTTTTGGAACACTAGGGGTCTAGAATCCTCCAGTTCTAGACTGCATTCCCTAGTTAAACAATGGAGGGTGCATCTATTCATTGCTATTGAACCTATGGTTTCTAGTAATAAAAATGAGGTGATTAAGCAGGCTATTGGTTTTGATAAGTCTAGTTTTTCTGAAGGCAACAAGATCTGGATATTTTGGGACTCCTCACATATGGAGGTCTCCAATATCATCTGGTATAGTCAATTTGTGCATTTTAAAGTTACAAGTTCTTTTTTTAATGGCTGGTTCACTGGTGTGTATGGTAGACACACACATATGCAAAGAAGGGAGTTATGGGCTGGTTTATTGGCTATCTCAGAAAATTTAAAGGAACCTTGGATGATTGGGGGGGACTTCAATGCAATAGCATCATATAATGAACACAAAGGAACTACCTTGCCTCTCTTGCATGGAGTGAATGAATTTGCAGACTGCATTTCAGCTTGTAATCTCATTGATTTGCCTTATTCTGGACCCAAATATACCTGGACTGGAAATAGATCAAATGGTAGAGTTTGGAGAAGGTTAGACAGAGTGTTATTCAATAAAGAGTTTTTAGATAAATTTGATAACAGTCCATAACTCCCTTCTTTCCATAAAACTGGTTCAGATCACAGTCCCATCCTAGTTCAGGGAACAAATATTGGGCTGACTGGACCCAAAAGCTTTAAATTTCAGAATATGTGGATGCTAAGTGACTCCTTTATGAAGATTGTAGAGTCAAGTTGGAGGGCAGAGGGCACCCAGGGGGGGATGAGAGGTCTTGTTCTCAAGCTTCAAAATCTTAAAAAAACATTAAAGAGCTGGAATAAGGAACACTTTGGTAACATCTTTGAAGCTGTTAAAGAGTGTGATGAAGAAAGGCCTGGGGATCAACAAAGAGAGGACTGGTTCTATAAGAAGAGTCTTCTAAGTCAAAAATACAAAATGGAGAGGAGATTTTGGAAGCAGAAAGCACATATCCAATGGCTAAAGCATGGGGACAGCAATACCAAGTTTTTTCACTCTTATGTGCAAATTAGAAGAAAGAAACAGTGTATTACCAGGATTAAAAATCAGGCAGGACAGGAGGTCAGTTCTCTTTCACTTATTGGAGAAGCTGCAGTTGAGTTCTTTTCCAACCTGTATGCAGAGGAACATAATGAGGCCGGTAATATCCTGGATTACATTCCAAATCTTATGAATCAAGAAGATAATAACAGGCTTATAAAGCTTCCTGATATGGAAGAAGTTAAAATGGCAGTTTGGGATCTTAACCAAAATAGTGCCCCTGGCCCTGATGGTTTTCATGGAAAATTCTTTAGAAAATGTTGGGACATTGTTGGTATGGATGTGGTAAGAGCAGTTCAAGATTTCTTTTTGGGGAATACTATTCCAAAAGGGATGGCCAGTGCACTTCTTGTGCTAATTCCTAAAATTGACAATCCATCTACCTTTAGTGACTTTAGACCCATTTGTTTGTCAAACTTTATAAATAAAGTGTGTACTAAGGTGTTGGCATCAAGGTTAAAGGAGTTTCTCCCTAAAATCATCTCACCTGAGCAAGCAGGTTTTATGGCTAATAGAGATCCTGCTGATCAGATCCTATTACCCCAGGAGATGGTCCATTGTTTAGATAAGAAGATAAGAGGAACTAATCTGATTGTCAAACTTGATATGGCTAAAGCTTTTGACAGAGTTTCTTGGTAGTTTCTATCTGACATTCTATTGAAGTTTGGCTTCTCCTCTCATCTGGTTAAGATTATTTTAAATAATCTTAGGGCTACTCATTTATCTGTTCTTATTAATGGTTCTCCTCAAGGCTTTTTTAGGCCTTACAGGGGTGTAAAGCAGGGGGATCCTTTATCCCCTTATCTTTTCATTCTTGTTTCTGAAGCCTTTTCTAGGGGGCTGAATTGGCTAATGGAAAAGAACATTATCAAGCCTTTTTGGATGGGGAGTGGGGGAAGAGCCATATCCCACTTAGGATATGCTGATGATTTACTTATCTTCCTCAATGGGGAGTCTAGGTCTTTATTAAAGTTTAAGGATTTCCTTAACTCTTACCAGAAAGCCTCAGGACAGACTGTTAATCTTTCTAAGAGCTATGTCATTTGTGGGAAGACATCTATTGTAAGAAAGAACAAGATTGCTGACCTCCTGGGTATGAAGTTGAAGCTTCTGCCTATTAAATACCTTGGTTCCAACCTGCATAAAGGTATAAATAGGTTTGAGTTTTGTAAACCTATTATTGATCAATTTGAGAAAAAGCTCTCCCCATGGAAACAAAAGAATCTAACTCAAGCTGGGAGACTTGTTCTTATTCAATATGTGCTGAATTCTATTCCCCTACATTTATTGGCAGTGGATACTTTGCCCAAAAAGGTAATCAAAGTCCTTAATAGCAAGATGGCTTCCTTTTTCTGGGGTTCATCTAATAGTAAAAACAAGTTTCATTGGATCAAGTGGTCTAAACTTTGTTACCCTACTCTGGAAGGAGGACTTGGTATCAGGTCTCTTACTGATATTGAAAAGGCCTTTTCACTTAAACTCTGGTGGAAGTGGAAAACTGGGAACTCCCTTTGGGTGCAAATTATGAGAACTAGGTATGAAAGAGGGGGTAATATGGTACCTAGAATTACAGACTCTGCAGTTTGGAGGAGAATATGCTCTATCAATGATCTGGGTCTTGAACTTAGCACCTTGGACTCTTCTGGAACTCTAACCTGGAATGAAGAAGATGATGGTCAATTCTCATTAAAATCTGCATATGAGGAAGTGAGAGATTTGTCCTTCAACTCTGTCATATGGCAATACATTTGGGATTCCAAACTTGAGCTCAAAGTTAAACTTTTACTATGGAAAATTAATAAGGGTATTCTGCCTACATCTGATAATCTTGGTAGGTTTAATATAATGCTGAATCCATCCAGGTGTCCTATTTGCAAAAAGCAGAATGACACCATGAGGCATTTGTTTTTTCAATGCTCTGTCACAAAAGAAGTATGGCATTACTTCTTCAGTATTTTTAGCATTTATCAACCCCCTGGGATTGATTACAGTCGAAGCTGTTACTGGAAATTAGAAGGGGGGAAGTCAGATTTGGATGAGATTACTAAACAACATATTCCTGGAATTATATGTTGGATTATTTGGAGGACTTATACTGAACAAATTTGGGGGAATGGAGGTGCTAACCCTAGCTCTAGCCAGTTGATCCTTCAGGTGAAATTATATACTCAGAAATGGATCACTAGCATTCATAGTAATAAAGTGCGGGCTATTGGAAGAGTGGTAAAGGAAGAAGGATTAGTTCCAAATGGATTCCAAATTAAGTGTCATAAACCTCAAGTTATCATATGGCACCAGCCCTTAAAATCGAGGAAAATGAATGTAGATGCGAGTTACCTTGATGGTATAGCGACTGGAGGTGCCATTCTCAGGAATCGGAAGGGGGAGCTTGAGGTGGCGATATCCTTTCCACTGCGAGCTTCTTCACCCCTGGATGCTGAGATTCAAGCCATTTTATTCGCTATTAGCTGGGCGGTGGATAGCGGTTATAGCGACTTTCAGATTGAGACGGACTCTTGGTTGGCCTTGAAGTATTTTGCTGAGAAAGAAGGAAGACGATGGATGTTGCCGATTCAGGAAACTCTACAGATAATGAATAGGAAAGGGCTGAAGCTGGATCATACAAAACGAGAGGGGAATTGGGCTGCACATCACTTGGCCCAAAACTGGACTGATTGTATTAAGGTCTATTTTCAGATAAACCAGCTTCCAATAATGGTAAAACGGGCTTATTGGATGGATTATTTTGGTATTCCATCTTTTAGAACTTAATCCTGTATCGTTGTTTTTCAGCTTTTTGTTCTACTTTGTTCTGAAGAGGTTTTGGCTTAGTCCCCCTCTTTTTGTACTATACTTATCATTAATAAAAATATGGTAAATGCTGCCCGGCATTTACCCCACTGATTTTGGTGGTTGGCTTTCCGGGCTAAAAAAAAAAAGAAGTATCAGTGTATGACTTATCTAACTTGTCGCACAATTCCTTTGCAGAATCTATAAGTTCATTCATTCATTTCAAGACGCTTTGCAGCATCCTCAGAGTCTAAATAGAGACCGGTCACAGTTTTATAGACTTTCTGTTGGATCAACATGCATTTGATTTTTTGTTTCCAGATATCAAAGTCTGTCTTTCCGTTAAATGGAAGCATGTCATATTGATTCACATCCATCTTAATAGGAAAGCACGCACAATACGCAAGAGAGTAAATAAAATTTATCAGGCTACAAACAGTACGAAGCAACTAGCACGAACAAGCTGAGAAGACCAATGAACACAAAGCTCGGGTACAATCTCCTTGTTCTTTCGTACAAGCACAAATAAGCTAAAATCAAACCAACAAGCAATGAAACGAGATTAAATCTAACCCAGACAGAAATATTCACCACTTCAAACAACAAGTATCCGAACAAAATATTCTTAATCGGAAAGTTTATCCACGAATCAACAGATAGAAAATAAAAATTCAAAACGTGATTAAATTTGAACCAGACAGAAATATTCACAACTTTGGACAACGAGTATCCAAACAAAATATTCTCAACCGGAAAATTAATCCACGATTCAACAACCAATCAATTTCAATTTAACTCAAAATTAAAATGAATGAACTATGCTTAATCACACAAAGGAACTACGAATTATCACACAAAGGATTAAGATTAAACAAACGTACCTGGCGCCGGGCACGATCGACCAGCGTCCTGGACCACGTAGGTTAGTAGCGGGGGGGGGGGATTAAATCTGGTGGCACTCTGGTACACCAAGTACAATTTATAGTCAATTTACCTTAGCGGGGCTCGAGGTTGGGTTACCCGACTTACCGTAGGCAACGTGGGCTGCTGTAGAGGATGGACTGGATGGCGGCACCGGACTGGACCGGCGGCAGCACTCCCTGGCAGGCGGCAGCAGCTGGACCGAGGCGGCAGAACTCCCTGGACGACGGGAAGCTTCTGGCAGAAGGTCCGGAATAGCACCAGGCGACAAAGGTGGCTCTCCCTGGACCTCCGGCGACGGTGGGCGGCGGCGATGCGGTGGCAGGACCTCCAACCGTCACTAATACCACTGTGAAGGACAATATTCAGCTCAGGTCTCCGATTTTACACCCACAAAGGATGTTAATACCACCAGTATCTCAACGCGGGTTGTGGGCAACATCCTTCAAGCATTTCCGGCCAACTCACACCATAGAGGAGCAGCAGGTACGAAATGGAAGAAGAAAGGGTTTCGGTCGATCCCTCTCATCGGCAGAGAGGGTTGATATTAATAGGCGAAGCAATCGAGCAAAGATGGAAGTTACAGTTAAAAAATTAAACTCACGCACGCGAAGAACAATACCGAAGAACACACAAAATTTGGTAACCCACTTCACCACGAATGATTACGTCTGGGGGCGCTACCAAGTCAAGAATGTTATTAATATTTTCAGATCCACAAATTACAAAGGAGAAAGCTTGTATTTATAGAGAAGTAAAACCTAACCCCAAGGCAACTAGGACGCGTTTTCCGAAAAAAACCGTACGCCCCAAACTATACAGAATCCGTACGGCCCAAATTGTACGGACTGTACGGAAAACTTGATCGTCAAAAACGGACCGAAAATTTCGACCCGGGGGGCTTCACCCCTGGACCCCCCGAGGGGGGGGGGGGGCTGCCGCCCCCGTCCAACTCCTCGTCGAGTTGGATCGACAGATAGGGCTTGGTTATACAATCTTTAACACCTTACTATTACCATATAGAAAGGTTGCGAAGATCATACAAGGAAAGATGATATCCGATGAATCGAACCAGGGAGGCGCAATAGAGCATCGCGCAAAGCAGAAAGCCGATCGAGTGGGAATAATACCAATGGGCCGGGTACATAGGAATGAATTGGGCTCAAGGCAAAGTTGGCCCAATACAGCTACTGGATTCATAGATGTTGACGTGGATTGTATAAGTGATATGCTTCTTATTGCTTCCTTATACCATATAAGGGATTTGATGCCTTTTATGATGTAGGGAATTTTATAAAGAGTGACTACGTACTACTTATAAGGGAAGAATAAGAGAAGCTTGGTTGTTAGCATATATTAATGGGGTAGTGTGAAAATAATGACATTTATTATGAATAATGTAAAAAAATTGGGCCAAAATTTAGACACTTTTACAAAGTATAATACATAACTAATAGTCTAAGTTTTTTTGAAAGGAAAATGCTTATAGTAGAACCAAAAGAGACATTACAATAATCAAGACACCAAACCAACAATTCCCGACAAATCCACAATACCAAAAGCCCACCGCCCCCCTCACGTCATGTCCAGACATAGAATAGTCCACCACAAAAAAAGCGAGACTAAGAGCATCTCCAATGGTAAAATGTGCACGGTGCACACGTGGCATGAAAAATAGGCACATAAATATTAGTAAATAAATTCTTTCTCTCCTTATTTGAATGATTTTATACAGTTTTGGTAAGTTTTTCTCCACACTGTCAAGGAGACCGTCTAGATATTGACATTGTTGTTGACATTGCAGGGAAAAACTTACCAAAATTGTATAAAATCATTCAAATAAGGAGAGAAATAATTTATTTGCTAATATTTATGTGGCTATCACTCATGCCACATGTGCACCGTGGACATTATAGCATTGAAGATGCTCTAATCGTTGAGACGGAGAGAGTTAAGAGGCTATTAGCGGCTGTGACAGCCTAATTGCCTCTAACGCTATAAAACCTACTCAAAAACAAAACACCCACTACTCTCACTCCCTTATTGTAAGTAAAAATAAAAAAGCAACAAGCAACCGAGTTCAGAAAAGTAAAAATAAAGAAACAAAAATAAAGGTCGTAATAATGAAATGTACTAGTAATACTGAATTTCCTATAATGAAATGAACTACTCCGTAAATTGTTCCTATAAAAAAACGTACGGAGTAATAGTCTAAGGAGTTCTTGCTATGGAATTTCCCGAGTTTTAGAATTCCGGAATTTAGAAGATTTCATAAAATTTCAAATATTTTGAATTAGGAATTACATTCCTTCCATTAAATGAAAACACACGAATACTGATCAATTCTAGGTTCTTTTAGTTGTGTTAAAGAGTGGATTTCTATGATTTCATATACTCCATCCGTCCCTATATAAAAAGATTTAGTTCAATGACACACATCTTTAGGCGAAAAACTGTTTTTACCGTTTAACATTGTTTTGCACTGTTTTGTTTGTCAAAAAAGAAAAGGAGCCTTTTTATATAGGCAGGGAAAGCCCAAATAAGAAATCGAGTCTTTTTAGAGACGAAGGGAGTATAATCTAAAAATGCACTAACACATACACCCGTAAAAATCCAGCCACTTATTATCATCTCACTCATCACAAGGAATTCTAAGGAAAAAAAGAGTGATACCCAATCCCCGAACCGATCAAACACTTAATTGAGAATTTGAGATGGTGTAAATTGAACTTTAATCACAATGTGAGCGATGCTTGCTATCTAACTGTTGAGCTTCGCATGTGTAATTGCAAAGACCCATTATTATATAGTAACCTTTCACCGCAATTGTCGGGATTCGAATATGAGACTTACCCATTGTGCATTTGTGCTACTCTCAATCTACCAATTGAGCTACGCTCAGCGGACATGTGAAATGCCATAGAATCACCGGATTCCTATTACACAATGTGTAAAATATTCAAAAATTCTTCGAATATTATGGTGGGATATGATCTGTGTTCCAGAATACATTGGTTGTGGACACAAAAAGGAGCATCAAGACTGAGTATGGGCACCCCAACCCCATATGAAAGCAAGACGAAAAAGATTGTGGCATATATGGGCCTTGAGAAAGAGACCACTATGGGTATGAAAGAGTAATGGTGGGTGGGGTGCAAAGGTGGCGATGAAGTGAGAGGTGGGCAAAAGATGGGTCATCTAATGCCTGTGTCGGCAGAGCGGAAACGAACCATTTGCTCATCTCCTCCAACCCGGCAGCCTCTATTCATTATTAAATGAGTGAAGTGAATAGATGCCGTCCATATAGTGTTTCTCTTTGAGTGCACTACTCACACGAGCCACTTCTATTCTAATCTTCACAATGAAGCAATAATGCCTTGCACTTTGGATGGGAATCTTGTTACAATTAGGTTAATCCACATGGAATTGTTCTATGTATGGTATATTGGTATGACTTTGTAAACTCCATAGTGTGGTAAGTATCACGTGGATTTGAATCATTTGATAAATGTGTTCAATTGGCTTTCTTTGGGTCCCTAATATAATAATGGATATTAAGAGCCTAAGCTTGCTTACCTATTTTTTACTTAGATGTTTTATTATACATTGTTTTATTTCCCAACACTACACTTTTAATTCGGGTTGAGTTGTGTATTACGGATTAATCTTTTATAAGTCAAAGAGATGTGTGTTTCAATAAGCTAGTTACCAACTTACAAACTTATAGAGCTATAGATCAAAGGAGCGTGCACTTCAATAAGCTAGTTACAAACTTACAAACTTATAAATCAAATGGACGTGTGTTTCAATAAGCTAGTTACAAAGTTATATACATCAAAGAGATGTGAGTTTCAAAAAGCAAGTTACAAACTTGTAGATAGAAAATGAACTTGTGGCATGTTGAATTCCTACACCAGATACTTGTGAAGGAATTGAGTGCTATATTGAATTACTCCCCCTATCAGGTTTACCTTTTCAGATGGAATCCCAAGTTTTAACATGACTTCTATTATTTATCTATCATCTGCATAAATTTCAATCACACAATTTTTACTTTGTTATTTCTTGTGCCACTCAAATTTGATAAAGTTTCAAGGACGGAAGGAGTGTTAATTATGATCATTTCGGTCTTGTATTAATTGATTCTCAATATCCAGAATTGATCTCGTATCCATTTCAATTGGGGCAAGAATTTATATAACCTTTTAGAAACCTATTGTTCAATTCGATACCATGGTTCGATTTAATACGAATTCGGTTTGGCTTTTGTGCCCAATCCAAATTGAACCACACTTTCAAAGAGTGACAACATTCATATAAGAATAAAAATGTAAATTAAAATCTAATAAAGTTGGAAAACTTTACATGTGAGTGCAAATTTACTATGCAACTCACACTCTCTTATACTACTATTAGTAATTATACCATTGCATATGACCGAGGTCGTTGTAATTGTCATTAGTGTCGCTTTCTCCACCACCATTTTCACCATCGTCGATTGCTATTAGTGTCATCAAATGTCGATTGCTTCTCTTTGTGAATTTTCTTATGAATTTTCCCAATAAATAAGAAGAGATTCTAGTCAGTGGCGTATACAAACGGGGCAGGGGCAGGGGCAGGGGCAGGGGCACCCTTTGTATACGGCCATTTCCGTCCTTCAATATGATGAAATTTACGTAATTTAATTAACGCAATTAAATTTCAACTTTTCTAAAGTTACACTTTCACTAACGTGACTTACATTTCGATACGCCACAAGTTACATTAACGTGATTTAAATTTTGACTTGCCTCAAGATACATTTACGTTAATGAAATTTACATTTTGACTTGCCTCAAGTTACATTCTTACTAACACGATTTACATTTTGACTTGTCTCTATCTATATTTTGGATACATGCGGTTTACATTTGGACTTGAATTAAATTATATTTTGAGAATATTACCCTAAATAGGACTAAAAAGGTTTGAAAATTTCAAAATAGGACTGTCATGCTTTTATTCCTAAAATAGGACTAATTACTGCCATGTTTTGGAAGTACCAGACTTCAAACATGGCAGTATTTTCCAAACTTGGCCATAATTACTCCTATTTTGGGAATAATATACATGATAGTCCTATTTTGAAATTTTCAAACTGTTTTAGTCCTATTTCGGGAACTTTCCCTTATATGTTACACAAATATTGAAACAAAAACATGTTACTGTTCACCATGTACCTTTTTTATTTAAATCTAAACTTAAATGACATCATTTTCGTGTGATAATAATAGGGAAAACTATCAAATAAGCCCCCGTACTATGCCGAAAAAGTCGATTAGGCCCTCGTACTTTACAAACACTCAATTAAGTTCTCGAACTATTAAAAAACTTTCAATTAAGTCCTTTTGGTCGGTAAGTAACCGTTTTCCCGGTTAAACGGCGACGACGGCGACGATGTGCTCAAACCCTAGCAACGGCGGCTGACGGGAAACGGGTTACATATAACAAAAGTAAAAAACGGTATAATTAAAAACGTCCCAAATTTCCTTACCATTTTCTAATATATTTACAAAAAATATCTCTGTATCGATATCATTAACTCCCCTTGGCATCCCAAACTAATTTGCCTCAACCATAAATCCTCAAGAATGGTCCTTTCTCCAATAAATCGAGCTCTGTCTCCCTGTTCGTTATTATGTAGCGAGGCCCCAATGCTTCTTCATTATAGTCTATCGGTCTTCCAAGTCTAAGCATCTCTTTTTTCTGGATGGATTTTGAGGGGGAATCGGACGGTGGAGCGGTGGTGGCCTGTTCAGACAAAAATACTGCAACAGCAACAGCTAATACCCTGTTTTCTGCACCATCTTCTGATGCTGTTTCAGATGTTGACACAAAACAAAAATGGTATACATCTATTGGGTTTCAAGACCAGGAAAGGCCTTTTGGAGCTAATATTTCAGCTGAAGATGACTTGAGACCCTCAAAAGTAGCTAAAGCAGCCACTACCATTCCTATGCTGAGATGCCCTTTTGTGGGATCTGAAAGCCAGCAAATGCTAAGCTTCACTCCCCCCTACTACTATCACCCAGCTGCTTTTAGTGGAATAAACTCAGGTAAAATACTTCAAAGCTCCCAACTTTTTCACTGTAATGGTGGAATCTAGTCCCCTAGCAGTGCTCTAGGTTGCCCTTTTCTGAATATAAAAAGGGTTTCAGGTTTCATTCCAAGAAGAGTTTTTTCTGGTGTTTCTTTTCTTGGTCTTATTTGTGGGGGTGCGCCTTCAATGGAATAAAAAACAAACAGTAGAAAATAGAATATCTTTTTGTTGCATGTTTTCCATCTTGCTGTTTTGGGAAATGGGCTGTTCCAATTTTCAACATTTGTGTGCTAATCAATGAGAAATATTGTATTTTGATTAAAAGATTAATTTAAATTAGGTAGACAAAAAACTGTTGCAGCCTCCAAAAAATGTTGTTGATGGTGCTTTTCAAAGTACTGTTAGGATTTATTTTTCTGTTCTCTAATTCCATTTCCCACTCTCCTTTCCTTTACATATAAACCAAACAAAAGTTTAGAACCAAATGGATTTGTGTTCTTATGCAGGCTATGGAAGTGGAGGGATGAGTGGTGGAGGAAACATGCATAGAGTATTAAGTGCGGTGAAAAGTCCATTCACACCCTCACAATGGATGGAATTAGAACACCAGGCTTTGATCTACAAGTACATCACTGCCAATATTCCCATTCCTCCTCATCTTCTCTTCCCCATCAGAAAAGCCTTTGAATCTGTTGCATTCTCAACCTTTGGCCTTGGATCTAATTCGTGTGAGTCATCTTTGCTACTTTGTATGATTAATTTTTAATACTACACTTATTTCTGTTACATTTTACAATATTAAGTGTAAGGCATGTAGTAAAACAAAATGAAAGATAGAAGATAAAAAACAATGTCAAGTAAGCTTAAGAAATACTCCGTACCAGATGTAACCTATCTATGTCTTTTTAAACATTTATAGTAATAGTTTCCTAAAGGGAAACTGAAGTTTTAAATGGAAAACTCTAAAAAAAGCTAGTAAAAGTGAATAACATTTTACTTTTGTTCTTCAACAATAGATAAAATAAAATATGAAATATGATGTAGCAAAGACATGACTACATGGAGTACAATAGTAAATGAGGAAAGAAAAATATAGACATGCTAAAACGTAATTTTAAATAAAATATAGGAAAGGAAAAGAGAAGGAAATGGGTAATTATGTAAAATAAAATTAAGGGTATTTGTGAAAATAATTTCTTTATTTTTAACTTTAAAAAACATTACCCCCTTGTGCATTATGTTCAGGACGAAATGGCATGCCAGCCAGTATAGGGGGAATTGTGTGGTTTCTTAGAATGTAGGTTTTTCCAAGCACATAAACTTTGCCATACATGATTTTAGATGCACTTTGGGACATGCTAGTATGGTAAAGTGCCACAAAAAATATAGGACATACCCATAGATCAATTTAAATGATTTAACAATTCATACTATAACTTTCATACCCCCATAAAGTACACACTCAGTCTCATATCAAGATTCTCTGTTCTGTTTATGATGGCTAGTTAATGATAAAATTGTGTGGATTGGCAGCGGGATGGGGTGGTTTCCGACTGGGATTCGCGAACAACAGTGATCCAGAGCCAGGGAGGTGTAGGAGAACAGACGGGAAGAAATGGCGGTGCTCAAGAGATGCAGTCTCAGAGTACAAGTACTGTGAGCGGCATATGAACAGAGGCCGCCAGCGTTCAAGAAAGCCTGTGGAAGGTGCTCTATCTGGTTCCCATGCCTCCGCTGCCTCAACAGCCAAGCCATTGTCGGATGCTGTAGCGTTTGGAGGTCGTGCGTCTAACGGTCTAGGCTTCTCAAATCTGCTCAACCATGTGCAGCCACCTGCAACCAATCCTTCTGCTTCTCATCTTGAGAGGTAGATCACATTCGAGCGTATAAAGCACTTCTTTATCAAACACTAATTAAATCGCCTTGAAATGAAAATAATTGATGGTTAACCTCTTACCTTTAATTTTTATTTAATAGAAATAATTTTAAAATGAAATAATGACAAATAAATAATCAAAATAAAAGTAATAAATACTCCGTATATTACACTATGGTGGTGGTTATGATGGTATTTTCATAAGTTCCAGTGATAGTCATATTTTTATTCATTATTTCTATTTTAGTACTCCGGTGGTGGTTATGATGGTAGTAATATTATTGGAAACACATATTTATAGTACCTTATCTTAGATATATCATTTCAACATGTTTTTATGTTTCAAAACATGAGACATTTTAGAGATTTGAGGTTGTACTCCTGGATCATTACTCTTGACTCTTGTCCATTTTGTTAGGCACAATTTACTTTTCTGTGTCTCAATATTAGAATCAATTTTCCAATCTGACCACCATTAACATTTATTTTCAAATTTTATTCTCTTAATTACTTCTGTACCATTTACTTTATCTGGACTCTATTCTTTTTTAGAACATTACAAATGTGAAATAATATTTATTTAATTAAAGGGTGTGCTATAAACATTATGAAATAGAACATATAGATAAAAATGTGATTCAAAGTTACTATGGTCACTATGCTAAGGCCTAAGGTTACTATTATGATTACTAAGAAGTTATTTTTTTTCTTAAAAAAAGAAGATATTTTTTGCACACTATTTTTATTTTAGTCATATATTAGCCATTATTTCTAATTAAAATTGTGTCACATGCAAATTTATACTCCGTATTGCATTTGGGTATGGAGGCCTACTTTTGAAAGAAATCCAAACCTGCCTTTACCATATTTAATACTCTACTTCATTTCCATTAAGTTTTGGGCCATAGGCTTTTATGATTTTATCCCTTGTGGGATTAAACAAAGGAAGAGTGTAAACTTGTATTTTAATCTTTTAATAATTGAGGTCTTCTTATGCTTTGTTTGAATTTCTTACCATTACCAATACTGGCTCTTCCAAATTCTTGATCTCATAATTACGCCTTAAAGGAAACCAGGACATGCATAAAAGTCTAGCAGCATCATGGTTAATCTCCTTTACACAGAATAGGACTATAATTGATTCTCTTTAACATTTTTTTGTCTTTTCACCAGCAGAAGCTTTTCAGAGAAGGAATATGAAGGTGGGAGTAAGCATGAGAAGGAATCTCAATATCCCCTTCGCCAATTCATCAATGAGTGGCCCAAAAACCATTCTGATCGTCCTTCTCTTTCATGGCCGGAGATTGATCCACTGCATTCACAGGAAATTGAAGCAACCCAAATGAGATTAGGTGTGGGAAACATTAGAAATGAGGAAAACGAGAGGGAAACGAATTGGATTCCTATATCCTGGGAGTCTTCCACAGGAGGACCGCTCGGGGAGGTTTTCCATGGAACAAACATCGAATCAAAGGATTCATCTTCCGTTAATCCGATGACATCGGGATGGAATAGTAACAGGATTCTTGGAGCAACTCTCTTGAATCCTTCCCTACCCGCTTTGTAACCCCTCATCGTCATCAAAGATGCATGCTATTTGGTTAGGTTAATCCAAAGGAGTTCTGTATCCTCCCCTTTTTGGGTTTTTATTGGATTAGTCTAGCTCATGTGAAGTTAAAGATATGTTGTTTTCCCTACAAGATCCATATCTATAATATTTTGAAGAAAGATGTGATTCTAATAATCTAACATTTTCTTGATCTGCTTATAAGAGTCTCATCTTTCTACTTGTAAGTTGTAACAGTCTCATCTTTAATTATCGCGAGAATAATCTAACTTTTGTTGCTTCCTTCTGAGTTCTGATATTTGTTAAGGAACATTCACTCTAATTATAGTGTGTTATATGGAGGAGTAAGAAAACATAGGCAAAAATGTCAAATAAGTCCTTAAACTTTCAAAAAAGATCAAATAAGTCCTTATATAGGAGGCTCTGTCCGCCCGTCGCGATTTGGGGCGGTTCCCGGTGAAATTTTTTTATGAAACTTTTTGAACATCTTATTCATCAAGTCTAGTTTACTCATACCAAATTTAAGCTAAAACTTCAATCGGGAACGCATTCAAATTAATTTTTGAAGATAAATGAGCAATTATCTTCAAAAATTAATTTGAATGCGTTCCCGATTGAAGTTTTAGCTGAAATTTGGTATGATTAAACTAGACTTGATGAATAAGATGCTAAAAAGTTTCATCAAAAAATTCCACCGGGAACCGCCCCAAATCGCGATGGCCTGACAGAGCCTCCTATATAAGGACTTATTTGACCTTTCTTTGAAAGTTCGAGGACCTATTTGACAGTTTTCCCGAAAAGATAAGCTTATTCTTATGATTATGAGACTATTGTAAACTGAGAAAAAAGGTTGAATTATTGGAATCAAATTTTCTTTTTTAACCATTTAGTTCATATGTAACGGCTCTCTCAGAATTTGATTCTTTAGGCATGTGATGTTGTCAGGTTTGGTGGGGAGTTGCAATCAGTTTATTTTGCTTTTATTTATTTTCTAAATTATATTTCTAGTCGGTAGGAATCATGTTGGTGGGTGGGGTGCAGTAATTTATGAAGGAAGTGGTACAACCTCATGGAGTGTTATACTGTTATAGTGTTTTTTCCATTTTCCTCTTTATAGAAACCATTCTTTTATTATGGTGGCAAACCAATTTGACATATTAAAAACCAAAAATGATTTGTATTCTATGCTTTCTAATGCAATGATCTGTTTCCTAATAAGGAAAGGATGAACCCCAAGTCCCCAACTCATGCTTATAGAAAAAAACGAAGACAACTCATCTATAATGACTCCTAGCATCTGTCGAACAATTTATATGTATAGATCTTCTAGCATCAATCCCATAGTTAACTTATATGGAGTACGAATAAAATCAAATTCTCACCATAATATAATGGACATGTTGTGGTGTCTCTATGAGAATGGTCTATTTTGAACATCTATACAACTCTGTTTTTTCAAATTATTATGGCAAAAGGGTCAAATAGACCCTCAAACTTACATAACAAGATCAAATAAGCCCTTATATAGAAGGCTCTGTCCGACCGTCGCCATTTGGTGTGGTTCCCGATGTAATTTTTTGATGAATTTTTTTGAGCATCTTATTCATTAAGTCTAGTTTAATCATACCAAATTTCAGCTAACAATTCAATCGGCAAGACATTCAAATGAATTCTTGAAGATAACTGATCTTTTAAGTGCGCAGTTATTTTCAAGAATTCATTTGAATGTCTTCCTAATTGAATTTTTAGCTGAAATTTGGTATGAGTAAACTAGACTTAATGAAAAGATGCTCACAAAATTTCATCAAAAACTTCCACCAGGAACCGCCCCAAATGGCGATGGCCGCACAGAGCATCGTATATAAGGGCATTTATGACTTTTTTACAACTACAAGTATAAAGAAGGCAAAGACAACTACAAAATGCATGATCCCTTATATTGTGTTATAATGAAGGCAAAGACGACTACAAGTGACGAGGTATGACAATATATGTCTATCAAAAGAGGCAAGGGTGGGAATGAGAGATATTAGGCCATTAGCCACATACCAAATGCATGATCCCTTATATTGTACTCGGAGTTTCAAAAATATTAGTCACCTATACTTCTTAAAGCATGAATAAAACAATATTAAAACGTAAATTATTAAAATAAAATTATTTGATAATGACAATAGTAAACACAAAGAATTTATTTGATAATGCAATATCCGCGCACAACATACAAAACAATACTCCCCCCATCCCTAATAATTTTGTCAAGTTTGACTGACATGAAAAACAATAAAATAAAAACTGTGTGGTTGAAGTTTGTGTAGAGGAGAGTGAATGAATTGGAACCACAAATTTTTTACTTAAAAGGGAAAGTGACAAAGTTAGTGAGACATCTAAAAAAGAAAGTTGATAATAAGTGACGAGGGACAGAGGGAGTACTTATTAGAAAACGTAAGGGTGGCCGAATTAGAGGAGTAGGTAAGCTAGTGATCGAGAAGTCACGAGTTTAATCCCTCTGCCAATACTTCAGATCTGATGAGAAAGATTCAGATCAGATTAGATTGGACATATTTAAGATTTTAAACCATAACAGATCAGAAAGATTCATATCAGATTAGATCAAGTTGGAACATTCTTATCAGATCAGATCAAATCAGATCTTAAAATTTCGCATAAAAAACAAAATTATTTGGTGGAAAATACATTGATTTCTTTTTTGTGGTTAGGACTGTAGCCTTTTTTCACCTCAGGACGGCCTTGCGTAAGTATTGCACAACATCCAGATTGTACAATATGGGTGAAAGAGGACTTTCCACTCACTAACTATAAGCTGCTGGGCCATCTAGCTAGATTTTTTCCAGCCTGTTTACATCTTCTTCAATTCCCTTTTACTATTAGTGCTCTCTTATCTTCGATCACGCTCTGTTGATGGTGGGTCATTGCACAGGGGATTCCGTGTGACAGATCATAAGGTGATGAGATGCTCCCCATTTTGAGTTTCTTTCCTTTTTAGTTGTGTCATTTTCATAGACTATGCGTTGCAGGCTTGCACTTGATCACTGGTCTTGTAGTTATTGAGTCATTTTTTTCAAGTGAAAAAGACTTCAATAGAAGAAACAAAACATAGATCAAGTAATTAAATAAGAGTAATTTACCTCCTTTTTTACCTAATAGGAATAAAGATGTTTTTTTTAATTAAATGGATTTTTTCTATCTAATCTGATCTAGTAATTATCAGGCCAAGCACTTTGTGGTTCGATGGAATGACTGTGACACTCCCAAGGAGGAGGTCACAGGTTCGAAACTCATCTCAGTTAAGGAAGTTGGCATTTAACATTGGAGTATTGAACAGATACTATAAGAGAGACTAAAAAGTCTAGCAAAAAAAATCTAATCATTATCATGTTCATGTTTATTTTAATATTGTTTGAATTTGATATGATTTGTATGGTCTCATTTCAATAATTTGTATGAGATTGAAATCAATTCAACTAAAAATCAAAGTTCAAATTATTGAAATAAGGGAAAACTCTCTATTGTGTAACAACAATAGTATATTTATTTTTTCAAAAATATTATGTGTAGTATTAAAAAACAAGAGTAGTATGTTTTTATTGCTTGAAAAGGAGGAAGTTGTTGCATGTCATCCTTAAATTTTAATGTCATATTTTGGTGGTGTCATGTTTTAATATTGCATTATTACTCTCATGATTAGCTACATTTTTCAAGCATGACAGTAAATAATAAAACACATTCTGTTCCTATTCTAAAATATCAATATCTTTAACCTACTATTTATGACAATTTCTTTTCAAATTATCACTCGCCACCGCCAATGTCATGGCTGGCCGTCACCACTTGTGCTTTGAGGACCGCAAATGGTCATCTGTTGACTGCCACATGTCTTCTGTGAACTCAGGTAGTTTCGCGGTGACTACCAACAATCTTCCAATGACCTCAATCGAAGACTGTCACTGTCGAATTCTATATAATTAATCTAATCTAGTGTGTGTGTATATAGTCTTTGCACAATTTACAATTGTCAAAGGGTAGTCTAATGTATTTAAGTTTAGTTTATCCGGGAAGTTTGGAACTTAAATTAGTCCGAGTAAAACATCCTTAGGGTATGTTTGGTTCAAGGTAATCACCTATGCAGGCCGGAATCTCATGCCCGGGATCTGAAATATCCGTGTTTGGTTCGTAGGTTTATTTTTATGGGGGGAATGTCACATTCGAAAAAGAAGAGAAAGTAATAGGATGCCCCTTTATCTCAAACTCACTCAACTCTTATGTTATCTTACATTCCTTAGTGGGAGTGAATTTTATTCCAAAAATACCCATTCTCATTTAACCAAAATGGTTTAAATAGCATACAGAGTATTTATTTTTTATTTTTCTTAACCCATCTGCATTGGAATTTTTTTAAACAAACCCATCCATATTGGATTAAGAAATACAAAATGTATACTTTTGAATTTGATTTATTAAAAATTAATGAAATAATTACATATTTATGACTAAAATAAAGATTGTTTACAAAAATGTGAGAAGTGACTACAGTAGTAATTTAATCATAATAACTTATATTAAACTTTTAAACTTAAATGATCATGATAACTTAATATATGAGGAGGTGGTGTTATTATTAAGAAAAAGGAGTTAATGTGGTTGATAGTGAATTACTCCGTAATAAATTTAGAATATGTAAGAATGATTTAGAAGGATCAAACATTAATTTTTTTCACTAGTGGTTGATAGTGAGTTACCTTTAGTAGGAGTAAAATATAACATGCAACTTTTCCTTAAATAGGAGTCAATATCTAATATTTCCTAAGTAGGATCAACCATTAATTTTCTACCCCTAATCTAATTAATTAATTGTCCCCTAAGTCCTTGAATAATCAGGTCATTCTATTGGTGACATGTGGTCAATTGATTTTTTTATCGATGAAAAACGTAGGCTCCTATCGATGAAGACATTCTTTCTCGAGACCCCAACGATTGTAATAAGGGTATTACGAAAAAATATTTTTAAGGGCATTAAAGTAATTCACCAAGTTTTTTTTGTATAATATATGATTTAACCAAACAAATTAATGTCACATTCCTTTAGTCTTAACCAAACACAAATGGGTACAAATTGAATACATTCCCATCAATCTAACATTCCCGTGGTAATATGACATTCCTTGAACCAAACATACCCTTAATAATAACATTGAGAATATCAAATTTTAGCTCTTTCAAATAGTTTGACTCAAGTCACACTACTGTACACACATAATGTGATTTCTTGTGAACGACATTATTATTTGTAATATAGGAATCTCACGAATTGTTGAAGCGAATCCGATGTATTATTTTCACAAGGGTTTGGGATGATAATGAGGTATCAACAAATAAGATAATTTATTCAATTATGGGAAAACGGGTGCATAATTTTGATAGACAATCAAAAACATTTTATCTACCAAATGCCAGTCGAATAATTGTTTCTGGGAAGAAGATTGAAAAGAACAAGACTGACGACGATGACTTGAGAGCGCTGGGAGGAGTATCAAACTTGAAGTCTGTCTGTCTTACAAACAACCAGGTTTGGATATTTTGTTCTTTTTTGTTTCGGGCGTTAGAACTTAGAATTGTGTAATAAGCAGAAAAAGTAATGTTAGAAGTTACTTTTCTGATTGTATTGGCTTAAATTACTGTAGATCATCATTTTAGCTATTTTTACATACTCTCTCCGTCCCCCAATTAAGTTCTCCATTTCTTTTCACACCTATAAAGAAAAAATATTTACTGGGGGTAAACTTTACTGTTTTGACACCGATTGAACACTGTTTGGAACTGTTTGACACTGTTTTGATGTAGTAATTTGCCAAATAAGGAAAGAGGAACTTAATTCAGGGACTACCCAAAAAGTAAAGGTAGGACTTAATTGGGGGACAGACGGAGGATAATTTTTTCTTTATTTTATTAATAAAACATATTTTTAAAATAATGTTTTCTTAAATCATTAGAATCAGCCAATGCAGCCACTTCAGCCAGAACTTATAAATTTCAGCAAAATTAGCCAAATCAACCGATTTTCGTGCTACCAAAATCGAAGCGGAAGAGCCCGTTTGGTGACTCTGTTTTTCGACTTATGAGGCCCATCAACCAACTTTTTAACCAAATATTTGACTTTTAATTTCACGCGCTGAATTGTGTAATACTACGTAATAAGAAAAGGTAAGGTAAGAGTTGTTTCTCTGAATGTATTTGCTGAAATTAGTGTAGAGGACCATTTTAGCTATTTTTGATATTTTTTATTTTATTAATAAAAGGTATTTTAAATATAATTTTTTCATAAATCGACAAAATCGGCTAATAGAGTCACTTCATCAAGAACTTCATAAATTTCTGCACAATTAGCCGATTCAGTCAATTTCAATGTTACCAAACGGGTTCGAAAATAATAATCTTTTTTATTACTCTGTATAAAACATCGACATTTGGCAGATAAAATGTTTTTGATTGAATTGAAATTTTCTTTGGTGATCTGTGGTGATCTGTGCGAAATAATGGAACAGGATGCTCTCTAAGGAGCCTTGGCAGATATATTTATAGTAAAAAGTTTAAATGTAAAAAAACATAAATATCCCTACTTAATAATTCTATTAGTCCCTCTCAATCTGTGCGGGAGAAACAACGCGCAAGTTGTCCTTTAAAAAATGAAAACGCTGACTAGGGAGGCTCTTAGTAAAGATATATGTCAACTGTAAATGAGTAGGAAAGTGTCGAACAACCAGGTCTCCATGAGCAACACGTTCGCGAACAAAATGATAGTCAATCTGTATGTGTTTACTCCGGGCATGCTGGATAGGATTAGCAGTCAAGTAGGAAGCAGAAACATTATCACACAACAAATGGACCGGTTCAATAATTGGGGATCCAAACTCAAATAATACTGATCTGATGTGCAAGGTATCCTAAACTGTGTATGCAATGGCACGATATTCGGCTTCCGTAAATGATTTGGACATTGTAGGTTGCTTCTTGGACTTCCAGGAAACCAGATTAGGACCCAAAAATACTGTAAAACCTGTGGTTGACCGAGAGTTGACTGGACAACCAGCCCAATCTGCATCTGAATAAGTCAGCACACACGTGGGTTTCTTAGAACGTTGAAGCCATAGTCCATGATCACGTGAGTGGTACGAGGGGCATGCATGAACTGAGACACTAAGCGTACTGCATAAGTAATATCAGGCTGTGTCAAAGTTAAATATTGTAACGCACCTACCATGTTGCGATACTCAGTGGCATCCGAGAGTAACTCATCATCAGATAGGAACAGAGTGGTGCGAGATAGGGCTGTTAACGAGCCTAACTGAGCCCGAACACCCAAAGCTCGAGTTCGGCTCGATAAGGAATTAGGGGTGTTCGGGTTCGAGCTCGAAGCTCGGCGAGCTTTACAAATGAAGCTCGTGTTCGGCTCGATAGGCGTTCGATGTTCGAATCGAGCGCTCGATAAGCTCGATATATATGCTCGTGCTCGAATGATTCGACAAGTATTCGGTTCGTTAATAATCATATTTAAATTCATAAAATTATACTAATTATATTTAAATTTTGAATATATATAAATTATTTTTATAATTTAAGGGTGTTCGATAGGCTCGAGTTCGAAGCGAGCCGAATACTACTATGTTCGAGCTCGGCTCGATTAATTTTTCGAACTTATAACTCTGCTCGGGTTCGAGTTCGAAAGCTCATTAAGCTCGGCTTGTTAGGTTCGAAACTGAGCTCGAACTCGAATAGTTCGATAACAGCTCGGTTCGTTAACAGCCCTAGTGCGAGAGGCTAACAGAGTGCGAATGGGTTTAACGGTATGGAGATGAAAACAGGTGAGAAGATGAGATACATACTTATTTTGAGAAAAAAACAGACCTTTGAGAGACCAAGTCGCCTCAACACCCAAGAAATAATGGAGATTACCTAGATCCTTAATAGGAAAATGATTAGAGATAATAGAAATAAACTGGTCAATTGTAGACTCAGAATTGCCAGTAATAATAATATCATCTACATATAATAATAAATAAATAATACTATTAATATGGCGATAAATGAATAATGAATTATCAGACTTACTACAACAAAATTGATGTTGTAGGAGAAAGCTACTAAATCTATGAAACCATGCTCGTGGTGCTTGCTTAAGACCATAAATATCCTTGCGCAAACGACACATATGATTAGAAAACTGAGGATGATGCCATCCAAAACTGTTGATAAGGTTTCCGAGGCCGGTTTGGAAGATGCCGAAAGGGTTGTGATGCATGAAAAAGATTTGAAGTTAAATGACGTTGTCATCAAATGTGCGGTCATAAACGGTAAGACACTAAAGCTAGCTGTGAAACCATTTAAGTTCGTGCACGCGAGTGTGATTAGAGTGGATACCTCCCTTCGACTTACAGATGATTTGGATAGGAAAGGCCTTACTTTCACGGCCAAATGTCTCGATGGGATGCCGGGAGTTACTAAGAAAAAAGGTGAGGTTTGTTTCGACTCAAAGTTCACTTCTCCTTTCCGAGCTTTCTTTGGACTTTAGATTAGGAACTCCTAATATTCTGTTGTAGTAGCTTGATTTATTGTGTGAACTTTATTTTTGATCCTACTGTATTTGGGTCCAAAATGTTGATTTGGGAGGAGGGAATGTTTGATTTTGTGGTATCCTATATACTGGGATATGCACTTTGCTTGTAACATTGAATTGTTATTTTCTTGAGTGTTAATATATACTTACATTTCATCCAAAAAAAAAACTAAGGATGAATAAAACCACGAGGTTGATGCATATAGTCTTCTTCTGTAAGATAACCATGCAAAAATGCATTTTTAACATCAAGCTGACGTATAACCCAACCAAACGATACTGCAAGAGAAAGAACAATACGAACTGTGGTGGGTTCATAAACAGGACTATAAGTTTCAGAAAAATCAATACCAGCCTGTTGATTAAATCCCTGAGCAACTAATCTAGCTTTATGCCGTTCAACTGACCCATCAGAATAATATTTAGTCTTATAAATCCACTTACAACGAACAATATTCTTAGAATTGTTAAAGGGCACCAGATCCCAAATGTTGTTATTAATGAGTGCATTAAATTCACCAGCCATTGCTTCCCTCCATTTTAAATGTTTATTGGCCTTAGTAAAGCAAGTAGGATTTGTCTGACTAACAACTGTACTCAAGTTAAAAATGGTTTTTGGTTTAAAAATACCCGTTTTAGCTCGGGTTTGCATATGATGCACATTACGGACCGGAGGTGGTGCAGCGGAACCGATTGGGAAAGGTGAGGTCTCGGCCGGGATAGAGGAGTTGAGTTCGATGGTGTCACAAACTGGTGTCCTAGGGGTTGAGGGTGAGCTACTGGCAGGGGAAGACGACAACCTCGAGTTGCTGGTAGAGACGGGTGAGGTCGCGGTCGAGGGTGGGGAGGAAGGGTCATGCAGATGGCTTAAGGAGGAAACAGGACTGAATGGATTAACGGGTCTAGTGGGAGAAGGTGTCGACCTGGAAAGAGTGGGCAATGGGGTTTCGCGGTCAGTGGGTAGAGCTATGACTTTGTTTGGAAAAGAAGTGTAGGAAGGATGAACAATATGACCACACTTAGGGAGTGTTCGGAAGGGGTATGTGTCCTCATGGAACCTAACATGACGGCTGACGTAGACGCGACCGGTGACCGGATCATAACAACGATAGCCCATATAACCAGATGCATAGCCAAGAAAAACACACCGAACGGACCTTGGAGAGAGTTTATTGACCGAAGAGGCCGTAAAATTCGGGTAACTAAGCCGTACCAAGCACACGCATAAAAGAATAATTCGGGACACGGTGAAATAATTTTTGATATGGGGAGGAGCCGATTAATGTAGGAGAAGGTAATCTATTACTAATATATACAACACTAAAAAGTGCATCAACCCAGAACTGACTCGGAACTGAAGCCTCGAGATGCATAGTGCAAGTTAATTCTAGCAGATGACAATGTTTACGCTCAGCAACCCCATTTTGTTGGGGTGTGTCAGGACATGATTTTTGAAAATAAATACATTATCCGTAAAAAACTGCTGCATATTACGATTAACAAATTCACCCCCTCCACCACTTTGAAAAATTTTAATTTTCTGATTAAAAAGATTTTCAACCAAAACTTTAAAATTTTTAAAGTGCATAAAAACTTCACTTTTGTGACACATGGGATAGATCCAAGTAAAACGAGAATAATCATCAATAAAACAAACATAATACTTGAAACCCAAATTGGAAGAAATTGGAGATTGCCACACATCAGAATGAATAATTTGTAAGGGAAGAGATCAATTATGACTAGCATCCGTAAAACGCAAACGTTGTGATTTTCCTAATCGACAAGCCACACAAGCATGGGTAAAAGGAGTATGATTACACAAAACTTGTTGACGTTTAAGAAACTGTAAAATAGTGTCACTACAGTGACCTAGTCTACAGTGCCACATAGGGCCAGAAGCCAAAACAGAAGCTAAAACTAAAGGTGATGATGACGGCAGGCGAAGAGGATAAAGAGGTCCACTACTGATAGCTCGTAGAAGCACCGTCCCCGAGCCTCGGTCCTTAACCAAACAAAGAATTTTTATCAAAAATGACAGTACAGTTGTTATCAGCACATAATCTTTGAATAGAAATTTAATTGTATTTTAACTAAGGCACGTGATAAACAAATTTTAATTTAAGGGGACGACCAGATGAAGGTAAAGCAACATCACCAATATGACGAATGGGTAAATGGGCACCATTAGCAACACTGAATGAGTAAATGGGCACCATTAGCAACACTGACAGAATCGAAGCCATTGTAACCAGAATTATTAATTAAAATACCTTCTGTTGTTGTCATATGAGCAGAAGCTCCCGAATCAGGATACCATAAAGCAAAATTAGATTCCTCGGGAGTAGTCAAGAGAGCTGGTGCAGACTGTTGAGTGAAACGAGATGGACAGGCAATGGCAAAGTGACTTGCATAAAAACAAATTCGACATACAACGGGATGGGGAACTGACCCAAGAACACCCCCATCTGATGGCGAGTCTACGGAATCCAAGTTAGTAGCACAAACAGGTAAAGCATTAATATTTAAATGTGACACAGGAGAATTACGAATAACAGTCCCCCGAAGAGTGCACACCCCTGATTGTGGAGCATACCCAGCCGGAATGTGCACACCACCAGCTCCTGCGGCGAACATCGGTGGCTGGCCATGCTAGGGATAACAGTTGATTGGCTGTCCATAATGTTGCTGCTGTTGACCGCGTCCCCGACCACCACGGCCACGACCTCCGCGCTCTCGGCCACCACGGTCACGCTGCCCCTGCTGTTGTTGGCATACGCGGGAGGCCACTGCCCCTGCTGATGACCGCCTGCTGCTGGCCCACCTGCTGACCAGGATGCAGACTGGGTTGCTGGGCTTGCGCACCGAAGGCCTGATGCATTGAAGTCTCTTGGGACCTGAGAGAAAGAACTCTTTGTTCTTGCTCCAAAAGGTGAGTTCGCAATGTCTCAAAAGGAAAGTTTTGTGGAAATAAAGACACCGTCTTGACAATAGATTCATATTCAGGTCCCAACCCCATAATTGTGGATTTCAGCAGTTCTCAGGGAGGAACATGGCAAATGATATTATTAAGATCATCAGCTAAAACTTTAATTTCTCGCAAGTAATTATCCATAGACTGATCAGGTTTCTTTTTAAGTTGACTCAGCAGACGCTTTAATTCCATAGACCGTGCTAAACTAGCAGACATAAAACGAGATTCTAACCGTTCCCAAATTTCAGAAGAGTGTTTTAAATCCCGAACATCAATAAGAACATCACGTGACAGAGTAGCAAATAACCAGGAACGAATCGTTTGATCAATTTGTAGCCAAGTGGAGAAGTCGGAATTGAGAAATTGACGATTTAGAAAGTCTTTGGAATAAACGGAGGGTACCTGAATGGAGCCATCAACCATGCCGAGAAGACCATGCGAGACCAAAAATGACTCAAACTGGGTCCGCCAAGTAGTGTAATCCTCCACGGCCTGAAGCTTGGTTGTGACAATATTGGTGACGTTAGTAGCCACATGGGAGATTGTTTGAGCAAGTGCTGCCAATGAGGAGTCATTGTTGCTGGCCGTGATGTTCCGGAGAGGGGGTAAAGTGGAGGACACCCCTGGCGAACCAACGGAAGTCGTCCCAACAAATAATCTAGCCGAGAGAGGAGGCGGGTCAGGGGCGAGAGACTGCACCGGAGAACGGGCTCGCCACAAGAAAACGGGCGGTAGATTCTGAAACAGAGAATACGCCCCTGAGGCGCGGCTTGGTGATGCAATGCGAGAAGAGAATGATACTCTGGATTCGACAGAACGGGTGACGGCCGGCTGCGATCCACCAGATACAGGAGCGCCGGTCGTTGAGATGATGTGTGCCGCGGCAAAAGACGAAATCGCGGCAGAGGAGGTTGCCGTCGATGATGATGCGGAAGCCATTGTGGTCGAGGAAGACGACATGCTGCGCGGCAGACGTAGAGAGAGAATTGAACGAGAGAGAGAAAAAATAGGTTTTTAGTGTGCTCTTGATACCATGTGAAATAATGGAACAAGATGCTCTATAAGGAGTCCTGACAGATATATTTATAGTAAAGAGTTTAAATGTAAAATTACATAAATATCCCTACTTAATATCCCTACTTAGTAGTTCTATTAATTTGTGCATCTAACGATCCGGTATAGCTAATCCTTGTGGAAAACTGGAAACGCAAATTATTGGTGAGTTCATATCTCTCATTTATAAGATTTGTATATCAAATAATTAGAGGGGAAGAGACTCACATGTTACACTCATTTATTTAAGTCGCATGTCAGAATGAATGTTATCACTCATGTTATACGGCTCAAATGTTATTTAGGGGTGTATTGTATTAGGAATTAGTGGCAAAATTTTAAAAGTTCATGAATTTTAAAAGTTTAGGTGTATTCAATGTGAACTTTTAAAAGTCCACAAAAGTCTAGGTGTATTCAATGCGGACTTTTAAAAGTCTATAAAAGTCCAGGCGTACTCAAATTTCCGTTCATTCTTATTGACTTCTAAATTCATGGATTCTCGTGGACTTTTTAACTCATTTTTAGTGCAAAAATTCTCTCCAATTGTCTCTTCTCCTCACCAAAGATTTCCATGGACTTTTCTTATATCGGTTCTTCATCCCGTCCCACCCCATTCCTCCCTCCCTCCTAGGGATGGACCGGGCCAGACCCGGTTTCGGTTCCGAGTCGGGTCTGGCCGGGCTTGGAATTTTTTGGGTAAGGCCCGGGACCAGCCCGGGAGTCTACTGGTATCAGGCCGGGCCAGTTCCGGGTTGGGCCGGGCCAGTTCCGGGTTGGGCCGGGTTGGGCCAAGCTGGTTCATTTTTTTGGGGTTTTCTTATATATTCCAACCCTCACCCCCCAAACCCCTCCAAAACACCCAGCCTACCTACCATAGGCCCAACCCCCCAAAAAAACAAAAAAAAAACGAATAAGGCCCGGATCGGGCCCGAACCGGCCGGACTGGTCCTCAAATATGCAGTTCTGGAACCGCCCCAATTACCCCCCCCTCCCCCCCCCCCCCCCCCCCCCGGGTCGGGCCTAGGCCCGGTACCGGTACCGATCCAATGGGCCGGGTCGGACCCGCACAGTGGCGGGGCGGGTCGGACCCGCACAGTGGCGGGCCGGGCCGGGTCCCGGGCCAATCAGACCGGCCTCGGGCCAAGCCTACTCCCCCCCTCCCCCAACTCTACTCTTCTTTAGCCAAGCCACACCTTCCCCTTCAATCTTTCTTCTTTTTCTTCTTCAACCCAGCTCGCCCCACCCCTCTCCTTCCATTCGTCTTCTTCTTTAGCTTGCCGTCCCCACTCCACCCCTCAATTCAGTAATCCTATATTGATTCGATTCTAGAAGTTTATAGAAGAACCGATATAAGAATCGATAGTAATACATCCATGCAATTCTGATACGTCGTCAGTTAACCATTAAGAAAATAAATATTTTAACTATCACTTTCTTTCATCGTTAAATCGCTTAACACATAAAAATATAATTTCAAATTAATAAATATATAACCATAAATACATATACAAGTTTTTACAAAATAGAAGTTAAAAGAAAACAATCACTAAGTAGAAAAGCTCGATTGCGTTTATGCTTGTACCACATGTAGCAATGAGTGTAACGTTTGTGTAACGATTAATGTTCTTAATCATTAATGAAATGGCCAATATTCTCGAGCATTCTTGAAACTTTGAGTTTTTTTTTAATAAAAATAAATTTGAATTCTTATGCTTCATTTATTTTTTTGTAGAACTTTGTGTTGCTATATGAATTACATTTTTTCACTTATTTATTTATTTATTTATTTATCTATCTATTTATTTATTTATTTATTTATTTATTTATTTATTTATTTATTTATTTACATACTTACTTACTTACTTACTTACTTACTTACTTATTTCTTATCGTACTCCGTATTATATAGAGGAAATCACTCACGGTAGGACTAAAACATAGCATTATTCTTAAAGTATGATTAAATGTTTGATTTTTCTTAAATGGGAATAAATATTACATATTCACCTCTAATTTAATTAATTAATTAATATAATTAATTGTCCCTAGTTCCCTTTCCAACTAAAGCCATTTTGTTGGTGACGCGTCACTCCGATGACGACAGCGGGGAACTCCGGTGATGGATGCGGACAGGTCACAGGCATATCGGTAGCGACAATCTAGGTGAGAATTTTGACGACTAGCTGTGGCGGTCCGCATTTAAAAGTCTATGGACTTTTTGAAAGTCAATAAACTTATCCATGGATTTAAAAGTCCATAGAATTCATTCATAAAAAAAGTCTATGGATTTAAAAGTCCATTGACTTTTTTAAAAGTCCATGGATTAAAAAAAGTCCACAACAATCCATATTCAATACACCCCCTTATTGTCTCATACGTTCTTATTTTCTATTAACACAATAACACGATGATGTTTGTCTTCTTTACACTCTTTTGAAAATTCTTGAATCTCAATAAATAATTTTTGTAAATAGTAAAAGAATCTAACTTATACGATAATATTTATTTTGTAAATTTTAATTAAGTGAAATTCTTTTAAAAATTCTTGTAACTATTAGTCATATTTTTGTAAATAAATTTCATTTTAGTAATATTTTTGAACGAATTAATTCCACTTTTGATCCTACAAGTTTTATGTCATTTTTACATTTAGTCTTCGCCTTTTACTTTGTCCAGTTTTGATATTTGATTGATGTTTCTTGACCATTTGTTGTCCTTTTCTATCGATTTTAACCACCGGAATAGTTACCGGAAAGATGATATGTGGGCGAAAACACAATAGTTATGTATCAAAAATTGTTAAAATCAAAGACATGAACTACTTGTGAAATTGGTGCGATACTCATAGGACAAAAAGTGGAATTCATTCATTTTGAAAAACCCCTTTACACCAAGGTTTGAAACATGAAAATTGATGTTTTTACACTCCAATTGGTACAGGTCATATTTACACACTAGGTTTTTGTTTGTGAACAAACAATTGTTTGGTACTCCGTATGTAGCAATGGCAATTCTTTTTGTGATACAAGTAATATACAAAGTAAAGGCCAATTCACATACAAAAATGTCTGTAGAAAAAGATTTACGAGACATAGGGAATACTACCTTATTAGTTGCAAATCAGCCTAAACGATCACAAAATAACTAATAGACAAAATAGGAACTTTACCTCTGAAAAACTTATTCACAATAGAAACAAAATCACCAGACAAATGAGAGTTATTAATGTGTAATTAGAAGTTTATTAAGAGTGAGAATAATATAGGAATTCCTTAAATGACAAAAACAATGAGATACTTCAAAAATGTAGCGAGTATCAAGTTGTAATTCCTTGCAACTCTAATTTTTGTATTATCGGCAAATACGGACCATTACATATTTTATTTTATATCGACAATAATTAAGTCCTATATAAAGAATTGCAGTTTTTTGTCGTTGCATATACTTTAATTTTGTGATTTTTTTATACAAAATATCCAAACATTGTTGGGGTAATGGGTCATAACAAATACCGATTGGCCATCCTGCCCTAAGCCCAAAAGCAACCTTATCAGAGTGGAGACACGGGTTAGGAAGGGCAGAACTGGCTCAAAACACCAAATTCCAAAACGGCTAACTAACCTATTAGCGCTAGGGATGTCAAAAAAACCGACCCGCAATGATCCGCCCTGACCCGAGACATTTGGGGCGGGTCCGCCCCGTCCCATCTTGCAAATGGGGCGGGTCCGCCCCACCCCATCTTGCAAATGGGCGGGTCCGCCCCGCCTATACAATGGGGCGGGTCCAGGTATTAGAATTGACCCCTGCCGCCCTGACCCGCCCCGCCCCAACCCGCTCAATATATAAGTATACATACTTTTTCTTAAATTATACTACAAATATACTTCAACATGCATATGTGTGTATACAATAAATCATAAATTCTTTGATCTTATAATATATGAATATATATTAGAATGAGATGCACAACGGATTATCAATTTCTTTATATATAGAATTTTAATACTTATATTCAATTATTAATATAACTAATTAGATTAACTATTCAAGTTTGAGTATTTTTTTCCTTAATTTTTGAAATTTTTAGCGTATCATGAATTTGATTTAATATATTGATTTTTATTTATTTATTTATTTATTTATTATTTAGAGATAAACATTATGTAGATTCAATTGGTAACAACTTCCCACAAATAAAAATACATACTAGCTAATTAGGTTGCGGCTGGGCGGGGCGAACCCGTCCCGCCCCGCATGGAGCGGGTCATGGGTCAACAAGTTCGTACCCGTGCAGGTCACAGGGTGGGGCGGGGCGGACCCGCCCACCAAGTCACGGGGCGGGTCTTGCAATACCCGCCCCGACCCATTGACATGCCTAATTAGCGCAAGGCAAGCCCACTAATTGGAATAAGCCAGATTATTACGCGGTACAAGTATTTAGTGAAGGAAAAATTGATTCTAATAATCCCACCTTTAACCGGTCTTCCCCAAATAGTCCCTCTTTTAAGTAATCTGAAATAAATCTCACATTTCTATTCCGTCTTCTTTGTTTGGTCCCAACCTGATGTTTACCCGTTGCTGCAGGTAATTAACCGATAAAATTGGAAGCAACGTCGTTCTCTTTATAACCTAGACAGTCTTTACGCTCTCAAGTAGTCATCGCTCTTACTCTCTTATTCTACACATCATCTTGTATGGTATAAATATTCCTTCTTCACTCAATTATCAATTGCAGATTGCGATTTTTCTTCACTCGGACTTCAAATTTATGTTTGAAGTCTCGAAATTTGTAATGAATAGTTATGGATTTCATATCTTCCCTGAAAATTTGACTAGCAGTAATTATCACTGTAATCCCACAGTCCAGTCCAGCAGCAATCCCCCAGCTTCATCCTCGTCATGTACCACTGTTGTCTCGCCGCAGTCCCCCTTGCCGTACTCACCGTCTTCCAGTGTCGTACTCTACCAACCTTCAACAAAGACGAATTGTGACGCTCAAGTTTTTTTAATTGTGGACTTTAGGTAAATAATAATAAAGTAAAACTACAATAATAGCCTTCAACCGGTGATTTCAAATTTTTAACCCGTAACAAGTCATTGGGATCGAACATAGAAGACAGAATAGAAAGGTGGAATTTATTTCAGATTAGGTAAAAGAGGAACCATTTTGGGAAGACCAATTAAAGTTGGAATTATTAGAATTAATTTCTCCTTTAATTAATCCATTGTGTCAAACGTCAATAAAAAACAAAAATGTCTAAAGATCTGCGAGCATCTCATTTTAGGCCAACAATTAGCTCGAGGACTTTTTACATGAAAAACAGCACAGTATTGCACAATTTATAAAAAAAACTTGAAGATGATTCGGAATTGTTTGTATTTTAAGAGCCCGTTTGGAGAACTCTGTTTTCGGCTTATCAGGCTTATCAGCCAGCTTTTTCACCAAACACGTAACTTTTACTTTCGCGCGCTGAATTGTGTAATAAGCCGAAAAAGTAAGGTTGAAGTTACTTTTCTGGCTGTATTGGCTGTAAGGTTGAAGATGATTCGGAATTGTTTGTATTTTAAGAGACCATTTTAGCTATTTTTACATATAATTTTTTCTTTAATTTATTAATAAAATATATTTTTAAAATATTTTTTTCTTAAATCAGCAGAATCAGCCAAAACAACCACTCCAACCAGAATATCATAAATTTCAGCAGAATCAGCCAAAACAGCCGATTTTGGTGCTACCAAACGGGCTCTAAATTCTAAAATAGAAACACAATGTTTAGTCGATAGAGTATTTGGGCATTTTCATCAAAACGTGCTTTAAGAGAGTAAATAACAATTTTAAGAAGTTCAAAACTCATTTGGTGTCAAACACTCTTTGAAACAGTAAAATCTACTCTGTATTTAACTTATGAGATTTATCATCCAACTTTTTAATCAAACACATAATTTTTTATTTTACATGTTGAATTTTGTAATAATAAGAAAGAAAAATTAGAGTTACTTTATTGACTTTATTGACGAAAGTTACTATACATGATCATTTTAACTATTTTCCATATAATTTTTCTTTTGTTTTTTTAAATAAAATATATTTCGTATTTTAGATGTAATTTTTTCATAAATCAATCAAAACCAATCTATACAGCCACTTCGATTAAATATCATAAATTCTTGCACAATAAAACGACTCAACTAATTTAAGTGTTACCAAACAAATTCCTAAAATTATATAACAGGACCGATGACATCGCATAAAGAAAAAAAGAAATAGAAATATCTGCCATTTGATAAGAAACTAAAAGAAAGAAACCATAAAAAGAAAACCAGAGTGCTCATATTCTATGGGTGTAAATGAGTCTGTCATGCCGTGGCAACAGCTTTCAGAACGAGGAATTGTTTTATAATCATCGCACAAATTTATCAAAACAGAGTGAACCGAAACATCAATTGAGTAAGCAATTTTCGGAAGGGATATCAAAAGAGCTACAAAAAATTGGAAGCCATTGACTGTTGAGGAAACGAGAGGCGCTGGGGAGAAAGTTTTGTGGGGATGTATTGATGGATTTATAGGAAAATGCAGAAAACCCTAATATTCAGCGGCGTTGGGCCGAGGAGAAACGATAAAGTACATCGCGAAAATTTCACATCACCCACCCAAGCACCGCAGACTCTATATACAATGTGTGACTGTTGGGCTGAAATAATAGCAAACGTGGGCCGACACAAAAAATTAAATACAGATCTGACAAACATATGATCAAAATGGGTCATAGAAATTTGTCTTATGAGCACTTATGATAAAAATATGGGTGCCTAAAAATATAGGGCTGGGAGTCTGGGACTAGGCATGGACCGGGCTCCGGGGCGGGCCGGGCTCTGGGCCGGTCCTACTTTGCTATAAGGGGTGTGTTTTATTTTCTCTTAGTTGTTAGATTTCTTGTTGGAGACAATCAGGCTGGTTCAACCGCTAATAGCCTCTATGCTCTCATTGTTTCAGCGATTAGTCTCGCTCTTCCTATGGTGGACTATTCTATATCTGGTCACGACATGAGGGGGCCGATGGGCTTTGATTTTGGATGAATAGAAGGGGATTTAGGTCTTTGGGATACTATTGTCATTTTGGATCGTTTGATTTAATATATATTTTTTCCTTTTCAAAAAATCACTATAACCCATTTCTCTAAGAAAATACGGAGTATCATATAATCAAATCGCTAAAATGGTTTTATGCAAGAATTTCAATCAATTCACTTAAAAATGATATTTCAATCATACTTATTTTTATAATTACAAAATTTGGATTTAAAAAGATTGGTGTGTGAAAAGCGGTCGTCTCTAGGTTTTCTGCCGATCGAGTTTCTACCGGCGGCGGCGTTTTGGTCGCTCAGTCTGGAGGTTCTTCCCAGTGCGTGGATCGATTATCTCCCACTGGTGATTTTCAGGATTCAATTTCGGATTACAAGCTCAGTGGCGAGACGAAGGGGGGTCTTATTTCAGCAGCAGGGGTGCGGCTTTGACACTTTCCGGCTTAGGGGGCTTCGTCTCGACAATCCCCTTGGCTCCAGTTGTGCGTTTTGGTTTTAATCCTTTGCAGGTTTTCTTTTGTTTCGCTTTCGTGGGCTTCGCGGAAGAGATCGCAAGTTGCTGTGCTTCGCGAGCGTGGACATCGAACACCTGCACATCGGTCAGAATTTGATCAAGAGGGAGATGGAGGACATTACAAACAAATATCAAGAGATGGCCTTCGGAGAGCAAGAGGAAGAGCTAGTTCTTGATGGGGAATCCATTGATGAGGTCATGTTTCAAGATGAAGGGCTGATGATCTGTCCCCCTCCTGAGCCACCGTCGAGGGTGTTACTTGAAGCATGGTTTCGGTTGCTATGTCAGTTTATTTTATTAAATTTTGTTTTATTGTTTTTGAATTTCTTAGGCATGAACACTGTGGTCGTTGTCTTCTGCTATTTCTATTTCATCCAGACTCTTACATTAGGTGGGGGTGATGAGGGGTTTGCTCTGGCCACGTTTGGCTCATTTAGACCCATTACAGGACAAGCGAATCATATTGCTCTATCCAGGGTGATTGGTTCTCCAGCTGGTCCGAGGGTCGGTGGCTGGAAGTGTTTCCTTTATCGTTTATATCCCTTGCTGAATGTTTTATTATCAATATAAGCTTCCTTGTTACAAAAAAAAATTGGTGTGTGAAAGACAAAAATATGATTGGTAAATAATTGACTAGTAAAGTGAATAAGTTGTAAATGAGTGTTAGGGTTTTAATAGAAAAATGGACAAGAATAATTTAATTATTGGTGACCCATTTGAAATAGTATAAAGTTGCAATTATCTCAAAGTAATCTCAACGATGGAAACGACTTCTCAAAATGCAACACTAAGTCTTAAATACTATAAGCAATGTACGGGTTATTATAACTCATTCGGGTATTTTGACAATTTTTTCAATAGTTGAAATTATTTGAGAAAATTTATACTTGAGATTACTTCAAACATATCACAAATAGTTGGGATTATTCATGCCCATTTTTTCGTTTTAATATTATAACTCCTTTCATTTTAAAACAGTTGTTACATTGCGAGTTTTGAGACGTCGTTGACGATTATGTCAATTTATTGATAACATTTACATTTTTATTTATTTTTATTTTTATTTTGAAAGGAAACTAGTCATATTATTAGTTTAGTAAATCGTTCTCCAACGGGCGCACAATATACCCAGGGGAGTATACAAATTAATAGAACCATCCGACACAGAAAGTGCAGCTCTAGGTAAACTGCGAGCTACTCCATTCGCGGATCTCTTGCAATGATTGACTTCTATACTAGTTTCATTACGAAGAATAAGTTGAATTTCTCCAATATAGTATCAAAATAGCGCCTCACGTACTGCTACTGCCTCCCCCACATTAGCCGACCAGCAGTCCGCTATCGAGGTACTCCAGCTGCACCGAAGGAAGTTTCCTTGTGCATCCCTTGCAATGCAGGCTGCTGCCTGCTTAATTACTCCGTTCCAGGTTCAAAGCCGCATCTATATTCACCTTGACGCTGCTCATCACCTGCTTTCTCCGGGAAGGTATGTCCTCTCATGTTTGTGTTCCTCGCAGTGGTGAAGACTGCGCAGGCGTTCTAGATTTCACGGTTAGAATCTAGATTTATGTCTGCCAGTTTAGCCAGATCTATGGAATTAAAGCTTCTTATGTCCCAAATTAAAAAGAAACACGATCAGTCTATGGATAATTATTTAAGGGAGATTTAAATTTTAGTTGATGATCTTGCTAATATTAATTGCCCCATACCTCCATGTGAAGTTCTGAAGTCTACTATTATGGGGTTGATATCCAAGTATGAATCTGAGTTCACCATTGTCTCGCTATTCCCTCAAAATTTCCCCATTGAGATACTTCGCACTCATCTCCTTGAACAAGAGCAACGGGTTCTATATTTACGCTCCCAAGAATCTTCCTCCGTGCACCAGACGTTCGACTGGCCAGCAGGCGGGCCAGCGGCAGCAGCCGGGATTTTTGGCTGTCACCAGCAGTGGAATCCGGGACAGTCACCGCAGCAACGTGGCCGCGGACAGCAGGGGCAGTTTGGGTATCCAGGGCAGTTCGAGTATCCGCAGCAGGGGCAAAATTTTTATAACCCCATATAGGGTGGTCAGTCGGTTCTAGCTGGCTATGCTCCACATGCAGGGGGTGTGCCATATACGAGTACTATTATTTGTAATTCTGCTATGTCACATTTAAATATTAATGCATTATCTGCTTGTGTTACTAACTTTAGTTCTGCAGGCTTGCCATCAGACGGGGGTATTCCTGGCTCTGTTTCCGATCCTGTTGTGTGTCAAATTTGCTTTTCTGCAGGTCATTCTGTTGTTACATGTCCATCTCGTTTCACTCAGCCGTCCGATCCTGCTATGTTGACTATTCCTGGTGAATGTAATCTCGCTGTATGGTATCCTGATTCGGGAGCTTCTGCCCATATGACTGCATCCGAAGGTATTTTACTTATAAATCTGCTATTTACATCCTCCCATCTAACCGTACGATCGGTGTTGGGGGGGCCTCAAAGATAGGGTCTCATCCTTTTTTTCTTGACAACTCTGCTTACAATGGCTATAATTCTGTTAGTGTTGCTAATGGTGCCCATTTACCCATTTTTCATGTTGGTGATGTTGCATTACCTTCTTCTGGTCGTCCTCTCACTTTAAAATCTTATCACGTGCCACAATTAAAGTATAATTTAATTTGCATTCAAAGGCTTTGCGCTGATAATAACTGTACTGTCATTTTTTTAAAAAAAAATCTTTTTTTATTAAGGACGACGGTGCTTCTACGAGCCACCAGTAGTGGGCCACTATATCCTCTCAGCCTGCCATCATCTACGTCATTAGTTTTAGCTTCTCTTTTAGCTTCTGACCCTGTGTAGTACCGTAGACTAGGTCACCGCGGTGACAATATTTTGCAGTTTCTCAAACGCCAACAACTTTTATGTAGTCATTCGCCTTTTACCCATGCTTATGTTGCTTGTAGATTAGAAAAATCACAACATTTCCCCTTTATGGATGCTAGTCATAATTCTTCTCTTCCTTTGGAAATTATTCATTCTGATGTTTGGCAATCTCCCGTTTGTTCTAATTTGGGGTTCAAATATTATGTTTGTTTCATTGATGATTATTGTCACTTCACTTGGATTTATACAATGTGTCACAAAAGTGAAGTTTTTATGCACTTTAAAAAATTTAAAGCTTTGGTGAAAATCTTTTTGATCAGAAAATTAAAAAAATTCAAAGTGACGGGGTGTGGTGAATTTGTTAATAATAATATGCAGCATTTTTTCTCCGCTAATGGCGGCATTTACTTTGAAAATTCTTGTCCTGACACACCTCAACAAAACGGGGTCGCCGAGAGAAAACATTGTCATCTACTCGAATTGACTCGAACTATGCTTCTTGAAGCCTCCATTCCGAGTCAATATTGGGTTGATGCAATTTCACTGCTGCATATATTATTAACAGATTACCCCTCTCCTACATTAAAGGGCCTTTCTCCGTATAAAAAATTTATTTCATCGTGTTCCGGACTACTCATTTATGCATGTTTTTGGCTCGGCCTGTTATCCAAAATTTTCAGCCACTTCAGGTAATAAACTTTCACCTCGATCTGTTCAATGTGTTTTTCTAGGCTATGCATCTGACTACACACTGTCAACTTCCCGGAGTCAAACTCCTTCCTTCCCACCATTAGAGTCTGCCGACAGGCCTTCCTCTTTGGACTCGTCTGTCCATACCGAAACCCACCAGACCGCCACCCATTCTTCTCCTTCCACTTCGGTTGTGCCCACTACAGTAGTTAATCAGCATCTCATGCAAACCCGTGCAAAGGCAGTAATTTTTAAGCCTAAAACCATTTTTAATTTAAGTACAATTGTTATTCCTGCGGATCCCACTTGCTTTACTGAGGCTAATAAACATTTAAAATGGAGGGAAGCGATGACTGATGAATTTAATGCACTCATAACTAATAATACTTGGGATTTCATGGCCTTTGATAGTACTAAGAATATTGTCGGTTGTAAGTGGATTTATAAAATGAAAATATCATTCTGATGGGTCAGTAAAACGCCATAAAGCCAGATTAGTTGTTCAAGGGTTTAATCAACAAGATGGTATTGATTTTTTTGAAACTTTTAGTCTTGTCATTAAACTCATCATTGCTCGCATTGTACTCACCCTAGATGTTTCTTTTGGTTGGGTTATTTGTCAGCTTGATGTTAAAAATGCCTTTTTACATGGTCATCTGACAGAAGAAGTCTATATGCGTCAGCCCCGTGGTTTTATTCATCCTCAACTTCCTACTCATATGTGTTGTCTGCGTAAGGCCATTTATGGACTTAAGCAGGCACCATGGGCTTGGTTTCATAGGTTTACTAGTTTTCTTCTGCAGCATAATTTTTCCTGTAGTAAGTCTGATAACTCATTGTTTATTTATCGCCAGAATAATTCTATTATTTATTTATTATTATATGTAGATGATGTTATTACTACTAGCAATTCTGAGTCTACCATTACCCAGATTATTTCTATTATCTCTAATCATTTTGCCATGAATTGAAGGATCTATGTAATCTACATTATTTCTTGGGCATTGAAGCAACTCGTTCTTCTAAAGGTCTGTTTCTTTCTCAAAACAAGTATGTTTCTAATCTTCTGGCCTTTTCATCTTCACGCGGTTAAGTCCATTCGCACTCCGTTAGCATCTCGTAATACTCTATCTCTGTCTGATGGTGAGTTACTTGTGGATTCTACTGAGTATCACAACAAGATAGGTGTGTTACAATATTTAACTTTGACACGGTCAGATATTACTTATGCAGTACACTTAGCATCTCAGTTCATGCATGCCCCTCGTACTACTCATCTACTTGCAGTAAAAAAAAAAATTCAGGTACTTGTAGGGGACACATGATCATGGGTTGTGGCTTCAGCATTCTGACCGCCCTACGTGTGTTTTACCCTATTTAGATGCCGATTGGGCTGGATGCCTTGATAGCTCTCGGTCCACCACAGATTTTGCCGTTTTTGGGTCCCAATTTAATTTCCTGGAAATCCAAAAAGCAGCGTACATCCGTACAATGTCCAAGTCCTCCACAGAAGCTGAGTATCATGCTATTGCCTAAACAGTTCAAGATACACTACACATTCGATCTGTTCTGTTTGAGCTCAGCTACCCCATCACAAAACATGTGCATTTATTATGTGATAATATGTGTGCTTCTTATTTGACTGCAAATCCTGTCCAGCATGCTAGGAGACATCCAGATTGACTACCATTTTGTTCGCAAACGTGTTGCTCATGTGGATCTGATTGTTCGACATGTTCCTACTCATCTAGAGTTGACAGATATTTTTACTAAAAGCCTCCCTAGTCAGCGTTTTCAGTTTTTAAAGGACAACCATCGCGTTGTTTCTCCCGCACAGATTGAGGGGTGTAATAGAATTAATAATAGGGTTATTTATGTACTTTACATTAAACTCTTTACTATAAATATATCTGTCAGGGCTCCTTAGAGAGCATACTATTCCATTATGCTCACAGATGATCCTAAAAAATCTTCCCATTATTATTACTAAATTATCGATCACCATTAGATGGGTATTCTAATTAATACTCTTTTTGTCCCATAAAATTTCTCTCACTAATCATTTTGGGTTGTCCCAAAATTTTTTTCTAATTTCTCATTTTGAAAAGTTTTGTATGGTTAACATTCATTTACATTTTTCTTACTTAACCACAACACACTTGCACTTTATTCTCACTTTCTTAATAAGCTTGTAAATTCAAAGTGGAAAGTATTTTTTGGGACGAAGGGGTAATAATATAGACCACACGTAAGAACTGACTACCATGTCATGTGACATTTTAGTTTATACTCAAATGGTAACTCATAATACAAACTTCCTCATTGATAATTTAATGAGCATATAACATGCTTATCGATGAACACATAGAGTATATGGTGTACCCTGATGCCGTATTGGCGTATCTGATACGTATCTGATAAAGATACTCGCCGATACATGTCATGACATGTACATATAGATCCACATATGTAATTTAATAAAAGTATTGAACTTGTTTTTAAAAATACAGATACTTCTGATACCGTATCTGTGAATCGATGTGCGTATCTAACCCTATAACCCTGATTTCATACACGACATGACCAAAATTGAGTGGCCGCCCAAACGAGCACAAGAAGTGAAACATTAGTAAAGACGATTTTGGGAGTGTGAAAAATATTGGAATAGTATAATTTGTCAGTTTGTCGCTAGCTTGACGAGCTTTAAATGAAATAGATATAAATGCAAATAGAGAACTAAAAATATTATTTAAATTTAAATCGAAATATCACTACTTTAGTTTTATAGTCTGACCTTTGAAATTTTATTATAATTGTTAGTTTTTTTGTACTTTTTTTAGTTTATATATGAACCTCTGAATTATACTATTATATATTTGCAAATTATCCTATATTATTATGTATAAATAAACGCCGTACACGTAACCTATAATTTTTTAAATTGTCGTACCCGTATTCGCATACATATAATGCATATTAAGCATATACTGATATATGTAATGCGTCAAATAAATGCATTAGATTAATAGAAATAAATTATCTGGAATAGTTAATACGTAGTATGTAGAATCAATTGTCTATTCCATATGAACATACATGGTAAAATAATTTTTAAGAGGTACATTACTCGTGTCTAGGCGGTAAGCACATCACTTTTTCTACATTTTGCATCTTTACGCAAAGAGCTTAACTTTTATTTTTTTTCTTGTTAGAGTTTTGCTTCGTATACACGCAAAGCCAAGTGTAATTGTCCATGCATAGACAATTTGACATCGGTTATAATAAAGAAAAGTGTTTGTAGCTCCAGAAATAGATTGTCTATACACAAATAATTCAGAATCACATAGTTCTCTTTGCTAAACAATGACGTATCATCATTAATTCATTCTTAATTTTAGCCAAACATGTAGCAGGGCAAATAAAAAGAAAGGAGGATTACTTGTCATATGTTTACTAAGTTAAAACTTAGAAGTACAAAGCCAGTTTGCTGCTCAAAGAAAATCGAAACATGTAAATTCATCACTAGAAATTTAAATTTCTTCTTCTTCTTCAATTCTCATCATGCAATAATTATGACACAAATCCGTTTATATTTCTGTTAAAAAGCTACCTACCTTTAAACCTACCCATTCCCTTCCTTTCATGCTTTAATTGCGCATCTAAAGCAAAATTAGCCGTTAGATGGCACAAAACACATGAACAGCCTCCGGCCCATTCTTTCATATAACCATAGAATCGTAACTCCCAATTCTTCCATTTCCACGTCTCTCTAGCTAGCTATGATTCTATGATTATAAGTATCCCATTGAACATGAAAAAACAGAGCAAAAATGTCCAAATCAGAAGAAAAAATGAGTGAAAATCACACCCTTTCCAAGGGAGACGTGCCCTTTTCATGGGAGCAAAAACCCGGGGTCAGAAAGGCGGCAGTGCCAGTCTTTCATGTCCACCACCCCAAGCTTCCACCTCCGCCGCGCGCGGCGGCGCATGACGGCTGCAGGAGGTCTCCCCTGAAATACCACCGAGGCCTGCAAATCCCTCCACCGCCGTGCACGGCTCCGCCGGTCCCGAGAAACTCGTCGCGAAAAGGGGTGATCAGTAAACGTGATGATCCGTTCCTGATTGCGTACATGGAGTGTACAAAGAACGCTGGGCCAAAAGGTGATAGCTTTATGTGGTTTGGCAAAGATGATGGAGTGAGGAGGAAGAGGAAGAAGAAGAAGAAGAAAAATGTTGGGTTCTTTTCGTGTAAAGATTCATGTGGCGTGCTTGAGGATAAGATTGTTCGAGCTTCACAACTTCCGGTTTCGAGATCTCAAAGAGCTGACGAGTGAAGAAGACGGTTTCTCTGAAATCGAGTGTTTTTTTTTTATTTGCAATTTGTAAAAATTTATTGAGTTTAGTTTTGGATGAACCACAATAATAAACACCTCTTATCACATTGGTGGGGATGTACGTGTTAAATGTGTTATCATAGGATGATATATTTGTTGTGTTTATGTTTGGAATTAATTTTGTTTGTACTTCTTTTTAAATAACTACTTCTACGAGTAATTTAGTGGAACAAGAAATATTTATACACTTTTATCCAAACATTTAATCTATGTTAGTACATTTAGAAGAAGCAAAAACAGTTTTAATTTAAATCTATGTTTATTTGTACATTCAAAAGAAGCAAAAACACTTTAAAAAAATAATCCAAACACCCCTTCATATGTCATCTCCTAATCTCTACTTCTTCAGTTTTCGATTTGAATCAAGTACCAACTCACCTGTGATATGTACTGCCTGAATATTTTATTGAAATCCTTAACGTAATTCAATAAATTTTAAAAGTACAAAACAAACGAAGTGTCATTTTAATACGTAGTACATAATACCACGTACATAGTACTAATACATCATACATGTCCTATTGTGGATATAGAAGTATATACTACAGTAGTTTTTTAACTCTACATTCGAAAGATTTCTGTAAATAACGTTAGTATTTTATCCGTGCCATGCACGAGTAAAAAATACTTTGACATTTTTCTTTTTAAATATACTTATTGAGATTTTAAATTAGGTGACAACTCTGATACCCATTTAAAAATGGGGTACCGTACCTACCATGCATTTGATTGGTCCAAATCATTAAATCTCTTTTAATTTAGATTTAAATAATTTAACTGCATGATTCTGACTGGTCCATATGGACAAAAGTACGGTACCTTATGGGTATCATAGAATCTACCTTTAAATCAATATGTACTCCCTTCGTCCCTTATAACTTTGTCAACTTTCCTTTTTTTGGATGTCCTATTAACTTTGCCACTTTCTCATTTAAGTAAAGAATTTGTGATTCCTGTTAATTCTCTCTCCTCTGTACAAACCTCAACTACACAATTTTTACTTTATTAATTCTCGTGCCGATCAAACTTGGCAAAGTTATTAGGGACGGGTGGAGTAGTATATATTATCCTAATCACATTGAAATTTGAAATACATTTGGATCGATTTTATAAAAAGTAGCATATAAAGGCCGTTGTATAAAAAGGAAAAAGTAATTCAAATACCTCAAACTTTAAATGAGTGTGAGGTAAATACCTCAAACTTGCATGTGTAATTTTAACACTCCAAACTTTACATCAAGAGTTATTTTAGCATCATGGTCATATATCAATTTAAAATTTATGAACATATAATTTATGGTGAAACTTATGTGCTCATGGTGCTAGCATAATTATTTATAAAAAATTCAGGATATTACAATTACATATACAAGTTTGGGATATTTACTTCACATCTCTTCAAAATTTGGGGCATTTTAATTATTGGTCCTTATAATAAGAAACTAAAAACATTAAATGAAAAAGAAACTACAATACTTTGGTTATTTGGATCTATAACCTCACTTTTATCTTTATCGTTTAAAAGGGCGCTTCACAGAATTGACACTATAAATTGGATCCGGGGTCACACCCTGACCCTCCTGGCTCCACCCCTATTTCCACTCATCCCCACAAATCTTGCAACATAGTTTTTAACAAGAACTAACAACAAAATCAAACACTCAATTAAAATAAGACAAGAAACGAGATAACACACAACAAAATCACACAGTTGTGTTGCAACAACCTCTTAACACAAACTCCTCCATGCCAGCTTCCATTTCTTCAAACTTTTAAAAATCACATGGTATAACTGCTCTGAGATCACCGAACGAGATCAAACTCGATGGACCGCGCATGCTTTTAAAACTTTTATAATATTTGGTCACAATTATACCAACATCTATCCTTGTTTGGGATGAACCCGAACTTGTGACTTTCTTTCCGAGAGATTGAGACCGCATCGTAAATTATTAGAACCAAGTTTTTCTTACAAAAATCACCTCACATTACGGTTTTTTTGGAGAAAAAAAAAGGATGACACCCCATCCCTGAGGGCCGACCGGACGGCACGATGGGAGGATGTAAATTGGACTATAATCACAATCTGACAGATAGAGAGTGGGGCACTTTTCCCGGTACTTGCAGAAGCCCTATGCATTTTTCAACATACTAACTCCTCATCGTAGTTGCCGGGATTCAAACCCGAGACCTAACCCTTGTGACACTCACTCGCTACCAGTTGAGTTACGCCCACCGGTCTTGCGGTTTTTTTGGGCATAACTTTATGATGAAAACGGTTAAAAAAGAGAGCAAATTTCTTTTTCACTTGAGCATCTCGTGATTTTTATCTCTGTACAAAAAGTGACCCAAACGTCCCCACCCGCCTTTGCCCTTGGCCCCGATTTATTGACTTATTCTCATCGTGTGGCCAATTATGGCTGTTCTCCTCGTTTAGGTGAGATTCATCCCCTGCACATAACATTTCACTTCTTTCTTCTCTAAATCACTTCATCGTTCTCTAAGTTTGGAATGAATGCATGTCCTTAAATCATTAGTTCCCTCTACGCTTTCTCAGTTCTTCAAACCAGAGATTGATACCCGGGTCGGGAGACGGCTGCAGTATTCACTTAACCCAAAGCTCATCCTAAACCAAAGAAGAAGATTCGGGAAATTTACCGCAGCAACAATTGTTTCAAGCATCATGGAGGGGTAAAAGTTTATTCTTTGCAGATAATATCTTGAACTTATATGATTCTTTAAATCTATTACCTTGATAGTATCCAGAACTGTGAAGATGTAATCGTTTTTCTTAATTGCCGTTCATATTAGAGAGCCCTGTTCTTAATTTTTGTTTGTTTGGCCCGGAGTTACTTAACTGACTACCCTTCTTGATCTTAACTTTTGGGAAATGAAAAGAAGTGTTTCATGCTATCAATTAGAACAGACTTCATTTTGTATACTGATATTAATATAATAATAAAGTTGAGGCTAAGAAATGATTTGTAACGATCAGCCCTCATATCCTTACTTGTAAGACATCAGACCTGAAATCTGGATTTATGAATGATGAGTTCATAGAAAGGAAGATTATGCTTTAAAGCCAGGCTTTCCAGCTGAATTCTGAGATTTTTAACTTGTCATATGTTATATGTGCACATATATACATAGTTGTCATGGCGCATGGTGATCGCCATGGGTCAAAGGCATTTTTCATGGCAAATGGCGATGGCGGATATACGAATGGCGCATATGGTGCATATGGCGCTATGGCGACAGCCACTTTTTCATGGCGATGGCGCATATGGCGCGCGCCATATCTCGCCATTGACTACTATGCATATATAACTTATAAGTCAAAACTCAGAATAGTTCAAGTTTAGGTTTGGAAATGATCACTTCATCTTAATCCAAATTGTTTGTAGTCTTCTCCGTTTTTTTATAAATTGCTTCAAAAGTCAAAACCATAAACATTCTTGTATGCATAACTCGTATACGTTCAGAAATATTAATGCATTTTTATTGGGAACTTCATGGACATACTGTTCAGGGTTGTTCCAGAAAGCACTGAACAAGTCAGGTATGTGAGTCCCAATTGTACAGAAATTATCGTGATCCGTCATGGTGAAACCGAATGGAATGCTGAAGGAAGAATTCAGGCAAGCTCACTCTTCTAATTTTGAAATACTTTTTTTTTTGTAAAAAGAATTCTGAATCAAACTATTAACTGTAGTGTTATATCTTTGGGTTATAATTCTATATACCAAATATCAATCAGATTAGATGTTGTGCACTGCCTCATTCTGCAGAAATTTCTTTCTTACACGATTAGGTATTTCTTAGTGATGCGAGTCCTTAACTCAACTCAATCCTTATCTTAAATTCATTTAATCTGCTACATGGATTTGCTTTGTTCATTCAGTTTTATTAATTTCCAAATCTGTTGTGAGCCTTTAGCTGGCATGTTTCGAAACATATGTTTGGATCCCAGAAAATAATAGGGAAAGTTAAAAAATACTAAGGAATGTTTTTATGGTTTTGCGTTGGAAAATACATATGATATTCATTACCTTTTTTTAGGTATCTAGATTTCTTAGTCTTTATCATCAGTTTGAGGTAATATCTAAAACAGATATAGTGCGTATGAATCCATCTTTTCTTCCACTCAAATGACCCCCCTAGATATTTTCCTTTGCATTTTGCGCTTCCCAAACAAACTGTAAATAAACTGAAATCCCCATGTAGATCCATCTTGGCCTCGCCTAGCCACTAGGCATCACCAGACTTCTCCATTTTTTTCTTACTTTCGCCCCGCCTCGCAAACTGAGGTCCCAGCTTACTGACTAATGATTTTTGGAGTAGGTTATAAATAAATTGTATCTGTGCAGACTTACAAATAACTTTTTATTTGTAAATAAATCAACCAATGTACATACTTTTGCTTTACAGGGGCACTTGGATGTTGAACTAAATGATATGGGGAGACAGCAAGCACATGCTGTATGTTATGACTTATGAGTATCTCTAAGTGTAGTTATATGCCCAAAGTTTGCCATTTCTCTTCATTTCTAATGCCCGAGACCATTTTCTCAGGTTGCTAATAGACTTTCCAAGGAGCCTAAGATATCAGCGGTATACTCATCAGACTTAAAGAGAGCTTTCGAGACTGCAGAGACAATTGCACAACTCTGTGGAGGTCTTGTGGTATGAAGTCTATTTACTTCCAACGAATAAAATTCCACTATCCGGTTATTGATTATTTATTTATTTTTACATTGTGTTTGTTCCTTTACTGTTATCATGTTAACCTTTCTTTGTGTATATTGGCCTGTCAGGTTGTAAAAGATCCAAGCCTTAGAGAAAGGCATCTAGGCGAAATTCAAGGCCTTCTTTACTCTGACGTATCTGTAACAAATGATAAGGCATATCAAGCAATGGTATCTCGCCAAACGGATAGAATAATCCCTGTGAGCTCTCGTCTAACAGTTGCATTATCATAATATGCACTATATTTAAAAAAACTCTTTACTGGAGACTACTATAGCAGGGAAGAAATCTATATTATTAGCTTTCTCCATTTCCAGGGTGGTGGAGAAAGTCTTGATCAACTTTATGAACGCTGCACGTCTTCTTTGGAGAGGATCGCAGAGAACCATAGAGGTACTATGGGAACAAAATCTTAAAAATGGAAGCTTGATACGATATAAGCGACTATAATTTGTTCTCCAATGTAGGTGAGCGAGTGGTCGTGGTGAGTCATGGCGGTACTATTAGGGCACTTCATAGACGGGCTTCATCCAATGGTCGCTGTGGGAAGATATCAAATGCTTCTGTCAACATAATTCACTTGTCTGAGGATGGCCAATGGACCATTAAAGTTTGGGGTGATGTCAGTCATCTAGGTGATGCCGGGTTTTTGAAGTCCGGGTTTGGTGGTGACCAAAACTCTGGTTAAGTTAAAGGGGGAAGGGACACATATTGCTTTGGATTTGGATTCAGCAGCCAACACTCAATTATATCAATCTATTAAGTGTTTGGAACACTAATGATTTCGTAGCAGTACACTAATCACATGAACCAAAGTACTTGGGTTCATTAGTGGTGACACTTGTAGTAATAGCTAGGAGTGTGAGCGGGTCGGGCGGGTCCCGCGGGTCCCGCGGGTCCCACTCTAAATTTTAAGAAACTTTCTTTAAATGGGTAGGGGCAGGGTGAGTATATTTATTTCAATCAGACTTCATATACTCATATTTTAAAATTTTAAAATATCACACCTTGCTTGAAATGAGTCACTTTGATTAGAATTTTAAATTTTTGATCCATATTGATAATTATTTGAAAAAGGAAAACTGTTAAATAGTCATCGTAATTTAAGTCTTCGTACTCAATACATACCAAATTAAGCATTCCAATTTTAAAAGTGTTCAAAGAAGCTTTTTCATAGGGTAAAGGGATTCGATGTTTATTGAGACATTGAGTACGGGAACTTAATTGAATTTTTAATATTGTAGAGGATTTATTTGATAGATTCCCTTTTGAAAAATTAAATTGTACTAGTAGTAGTTGACTAGTAGCACTCATTAGTGAACACAACATGCTAGCCTTTGTTTTCATTTAAGGCTTTGTCCAATATTTTCAAAAGCTTACAATTCTTCATTAATCTTGACCCACAACAGTGTCACAATCACGTTGATAACATCTATCAAAAATCAAAAAATTGATCAAAAGATTTTTAATGTATATAAAAACAAAGTCCTATTTATTTAATTAGTTTTTTTTTTCTTTTACATCTAGGTACTAATATAATGTAACTCCATGAGAAAGTGGATTTTTTCTAGATACATGTAAAATCAATATTGCATATGGAGTGTATCATGTTAACTACAACACCCCAAATTCGAGACTTTGAGTCAAGTTATTAGCACCGTCTCAATCATGGGGAGAGTCCTATTATCAATGTTTGTATTAGCACAACATATCCATTTGGTAGTGTAGCATGGACTATATACACTAATGTACTTTTCTCAAAAGCCTTTCATTTAGAAAATGAACTAAACATGATACTACGATAGTATGATTTCATGATGGCACTAACTGTCTCATGGTCTCATGTAGAGGAAAAACATATATAATATTCACATTTTGGGGGAATTTCACATGACAAAGAACGGAGGATGTATGGCTACAAAATGAAGACTAGATCACAACTCGCCATTCATCAAATAGGAGTCATGAAAGCTTTTAGTGAAAATATCTTAATATTGATGACAAGAAGTAATATCTCTATATGAGGGTGACCATATATTAGACAGAATGAATGTCCAGTTTGATGTTCTTAATGTGGTCCTCGATGTATTTACATGATAGATTTACATGCAACAATTAGAATGTTGTCTAGAAGAGAATCAAAGGATGCTGTTAGAATGAATTTTGTTGTTGAAGCCAATTACACTTTTTACCCTTTTTACTCCCATCGGTTTTGAAGTCGCGGATAGACGTGTAATGTCAACTGGACCTAAATTAGATAACCAAGATGATCACAATTCAAATAATAATTTCACAATTACAAAACTGGATTCCCTTCATCGTATCATAGTTTTAATGTTATATTAGCCTTTTGAAAAAAACTTCAAGTTTACTTAAAACCACCTAGTAGTAGAATAATATTGTGTTGTTTTTGCCATGCTTAAATCGAAAGCTTTACACTGTTTAAGATGGTCGGAAAATTCAATTCAATAAATAATTGGTCGCCGACTCACTCTCTCTTATGGGGGTCCGGAGTTCAATTAATGGAGTGAGATTGATCCCAGTTTACCCAGACTCCCCAAACCCCCCTCCACTGACGCCCCCTGGGGTAAAAAAAAATATTGAAAGATCAAATATAAATTCCTCATAATTTACAAACTACAAACTTATCTTAGTCATCCGTTGAATTGATCTAAAGGCTGGAAACACAAGGTATCATTTTGCTAATAAAACCAAGCATTTTTTGAATCCTACACTGTGAACGTTATTATGCAACTGTGTATTTTACCGCAAAATAATATGCAACACTTTGAACATCAATATGCAATACAAGTAGCGGAAAGATGCATCGCATAAAGTTTTGCACCCACAGTTTGTACAGGATCGGCCCCTATTGATGTCTTTGTTTACACACATGTAGAGTTGCGATTTAAATTAATTCTAACTGTATACTTCACATGTCCTAATTTTAATTTATACGAAGTACATAATACCAAGTATATGAATTTTCACACTTTTCAATAAATTAGAAATTATGTGTTTGATAATTATTTCTATGAAAATGAAACTACATCACCGATGGATTTGTCCTTAAAAGTGTGAAAATTACTTTTGGGCTGATAAGGATTACATCATATTTTTTAGTCGAATCAATAATGTGTAATTTCTAGTGACCTAATATAGTCAGGAGACTCAGGATGATAAATCGAACTGAGCCGGCAAAAAGAAAATTTCAAATAAATTTGTATGCAACTCTTTTTATATGTGAATTTTAAATTTGTATGAATTTTGAGGTCGGCCGAGATCTAATATTTCCGCCTTTGTAAAGTTTGTTTCATTGCACACCTCCAATTTCCTACAAAGTCAATTTTCATAAAGAATGTATAATAATGAGTTACAGTTTGTTAAGAGTGTCTCTATTGACACATTGAGAAATTCGTGTAAATATTGGACATTCTATTTCATATGACAAACAAAAGTTAATGCTTGGGAACCGAATTTTAACATATGTGCACATGACTAACCCAATAGAATGATGTGTTGGGCTTTTATTTGTCCAACTAGACGAAGTACTCGTGCGATGCACGAGGCATATTTAGAATTGAATAACTAGTAATTTATATAAAAGTATGTTTTATGATGGTACATCTGTGATTTTGCAAACAATAGAATTTATATGCTTTAACTTTTATTATGTACGTTGTAGTAGCCGTAACAAAATAAAATCTTGGATTGTATGATAACTTGAAAAGTAAAATAGAAACAAATGATAATATATAAAATAAGCTCTACGTGACAATTAAATAACTTTTAGTATTAATTAGTTTCAACACTAAGCTTATCACACAGCCAGTTTTAATCAAATAACTGCCGCATTTTACTTTTAATATCTTCTCAGTCACTAAAAGCCGACAGTCCCAAAAAAAATCTATAAAAGTATCTTTACAGCTATTTGTGTCAAGCCTACCCAAAAATTTATTCCATACACTTTAGACTATGTATTGACTACTCCATATATTCTTTATTCCTTCGATTAGATTTGCATGATAAGGGTGAAATGATAAATTAATAATTAATTTAGTTCTTATTCTAAATGTATTGAAATTCTCTTTCAACGTGTGTGGTATCCATATATGATATGAGTCGGAATACTCTTTCAATAAATTAATGGAGAATCTATAAAATAAGTCCAGACACCAAGCATTCCAGCCCAGCTGGTGAGAGGTCTCGAGTTCGAAACCCGCTAGGCACATAAGAGTTTGAAACTCAATGGAGTGAGTTTCAGCCCTAATTATTCTAGGCTCCCCCCAGTCCCCCTCCCCCAGACTCCCTGGAGTAAAAACAAAGTCCAGAATATCTTTTAATATGAGACACATTCATTACTATTTCATGAGCGAGATGCATATTATATTCTAGCATTTCACATTAAATCATTTCTGCTCCTTTCCACTTCCAACATAAACATTCTTTATTGAGTATTATTTAATCAATCAATAGTTTAATACATGCATAACATGGCAATAAATGCTCCATTCTAAATTACTCTCCATCTACAATCTTGGACGTGATGCATATTCTAGTGTTTTACATTTGTTTCACACTAATTCCCTATTATGACATTATTTTAGGTGTATTTGCCCTTCCAATAGCTGCCCCAACTTCGTTACCTTATATTTCCTTGATTCTTTTCTAATAAGCGTGCATAATGTTGAATATTACACTACTATATGTTCTAATTTGACTGCATTTTATATATTAACATTTTCATAAATTATTTTGTAAAAGATAATGTTAAATTTGTTCTCATTGTAAATTTTCAAAATCTGATTTTTTTTATTTTTTATTTTACTAAAAGAGAATACTATTTTCTACGTCCCGCTAAGATTGTCTTATTTTATCTATTCGGGAAATCCCACTAAGATCGTCTCATACCAAATTTGGTAAAATTTGTGTGGTTCTAAATTATTTTTTACTTTATTCTTACATGATCAATTCAATGTCAACCACAACCAAATAAATTAAACTTACTTTTCTTAATAATTATGACACCACTTCTTGTGTCAATGTTAGTAGGACGGAAGTAGTATATTACTCCGTCATAGTCAAAGTTCTACATCAACAAACATGAAAAGTAGATTGTTGCACTTATTTAAGAATGGAAGAAGAATTATATAAATATAAAAACAATAACAAAGATAAAGATGACATTTAATTATACACAAATCTTTACATTATACGTAGTATTCTGTATATAGCTATTAGTAATTATTTTGGTGCATTTGACACTAGCTTTCAAGCCCGTGCGATGCACGGACAGTATGTAATTTAGCTAATTTTAAATGCGTTTTTTTAAAAATTGGTTGTGGAATCAATTAATATTAATCAATAAATGAAGTTTTTCATTGACACTATAATCTAAGAACAATACTAAATTGATTATTTGACTTGATTCTTTATTCAACATACACAATAAACAACTTCATATACAAATATAATTTTATCCCGGTATACATCTTAACCTATAGAGATGTCTTAATTCCGACAGTACTTAATAGAAAAGGAGTAAACAACCCTTCAAGTTAATATAGAGCCCGTTTGATATCAATAAAATTGATCGAATTGTCTGATTATGCTGCAATCGATTAAGTTTTGTCTGAATGGTATGCATAATAATTTTTTTATATTAATTTTTATAGTGAGAAATTCGAATGATACTCATTATTTAGTCACATTAAAAATGTTTCAACATGTAGTTTTTAAAATTTCAAAACACTTTTTTCAATTGGACATTTATACGTTCTCTAAACTAATCCTTTAAAAAAAAAAGTTGTCTAAAGTTCTAAACCAATATATGGAGTAAAAAAAGAAGCTTGAATAGTATTTAATATGGGATAGGCCATACGTAATAATATATTGGATTCCATTAATTAACTTTGATGTTTTTTTAAAGGATGCACGTTTGATGTTTCTAAATCCAAGTTGAGGTTCCCATAATTTTTAGGTTGTCAAATTTACCAAATAAGATGGATTTTTATTTGCCAAATTTACCAAATAAGGTAGATTTTTGTATCAACAATTCAATGGCCACACTTACAAGTGAGCTTATTTGGTTGAAAAGCCTACTTACTTCTTTTGGGATCTCACATAAGTCTCCAATACCACTATTGTGTGATAATAAGGCAGCACTTCATATCGCCTCTAATCCGGTGTTCCATGAAAGGACTAAGCACATTGAAATAGATTGTCATTTCATTCGAGATCATGTGCAAGCAGGCACCATTGTTCCCTCTTACAAATCCTCCGGCGAGCAACTGGCTGATCTTTTTACAAAGGCACTTGGGTCCCAACAATTCTCTTATCTTCTTCACAAGATGGACATTCTTGATCCTCATGCTCCATCTTGAGGGGGGGTGTTGGTGTGTATTTTTGGATAGGATAATTTTACTCCACAACCACCTACGTACATGGGCCCTAATATGGAAAGAAGGATGCAACTTTTATTTTGTACTTTAATTAGCTTTTACTTTTATTCATTTTGTAAAATATTCTGTCCATAGTCTAGCGGTAGAATAGCTATTTCCTTGGCAACTCTTATACGCATAACATGTATATATAGGGCTGTGTATTTCTAGACTTGGCACCATCAATAAGAATAATTCTCCTAGAATATTATATTACCTATTGATGATGGCCTTTTGACACGTTCAACCATCTTCTGACCCCATACCTGATTGAACAAACAAATGTAACAAAGGATCAAACTTAGCTAATCATAAAGTTTAGAATTTCAAACATAGTCAAACTTCAATTTTGATGGTATAGGTCAAACCTGGCTCGACCCATCTAATATGATCAACATCGTTCATTCTCGGCCAAACCCGCTTGAATGTCATATATGATTTTTCTATTTATTTTAAACGTCATCATTTTGTTTGACGTTTTAAGTAACACCAATTATTGTTACTTTTTGGAAAAAGAAAAAAAGATAGTAATTGATAGGTGTTTCCTCCGTTCTTTGATAAACATTCTTACCTGTCTCTTCTGGCCGTCTCATCTCAAAGTTCAAAATTTCATTTCAGAAAATAATTATTAAATATTAAAAATAAAAGACCTTAAATATCACAAATTTCTCATCAATTCGATGACCCTTTTACATTATGACCCTTTTACATTATGGGGTGTTTGAAACTGATTCTGCTTATACTTCTTTTACAAAAAAAGAAGCAGAATTAGAATCAGTTGTCAGAAGCTGACATCTCTCAACTTTTTAAAAACTGCTTCTAGTAGTAAATTTGATCACCGGAAGTACTTATACACTTTCACCCAAACACTCAAACTCTGCATCTACTCAGTGAATGAGTAGAAACAGTTTTAAGAATCATATCCAAAACTCCCTATATACTCACCCAAATTACTTTTTAAAATATTTCCAATTACCTCTATATACTCACCCAAATTACTTTTTAAAATATTTTCAATTACCTCTATTTAATTGTAATTCTCTTACAAATTGTGCCCTTTATTAGTTTTTTAGTTTTTTGAAGGCCAATTTGATAAATTTCCTCATTCCCCGCTCCCGCAAGCACCTCGAACCCGAAGAGAAGCGCATCAATCATCAATGGGAACGTCAGTGCAGGTGAAGCCATTGTGTGGAGTGTACAATGAAAACCCTCTCTCGTATCTTGTCTCCGTTGATGGCTTTAACTTCCTTATTGATTGTGGTTGGAATGACCACTTCGATACCTCCCTTCTTCAACCCTTGTCCAGGTCTCTCAACCACATACTCTTACTGATATAGTTTAACAATTTGTTAGGTTCTTGTATCATGGAGTACATTGAAAGTTTAGAATTGACTGTACCTTTGCATATGATATGAAAGATAAGAGCTTTTTTACTTGCATAGCTAGGCAGCAACAATTTTATAGTAAGTTGGAAATCTTGAGTTCCATTGTGACCCTTCAATTTCATCCCTCCCCTAGTTAAAGATGTTAAACTCGAATTGTGTGTTTTAACGTAATGTAATCCACTGTTGAATCCAAGGTAGCTACCACTGTTTGTCTTCTCTAATTGATACCAGCCTACGGTGTTAGTGTTTTCTGCTTAATTATCTTGTACTTCTGTTCAGGGTAGCATCAACAGTGGATGCCGTGCTGCTCTCATATCCAGACACGCTCCACCTTGGTGCCCTACCATATGCCATGAAACAGTTTGGATTAGCCGCGCCTGTTTATGCCACTGAACCTGTTTATAGATTAGGATTTCTAACGATGTATGACCAATATCTATCAAGGAAGGTAAAATTAAATTTGATGATTTTAATAACCATTTGTTTTTCTGTTCTTCATTTTGTTCCTGCTGACATTGCTTCTTCCTTTACTCCTTTTGTAGCAATCATCAGATTTTGGTTTGTTTACTCTGGATGATGTCGACTATGCATTTCAAAATGTCACCCGGTTAACGTACTCTCAGAACTATCATTTGTCAGGTAGACATTCTATTTTCTCTGCTAAAGTTTTCTTAAATACTGTTAATTCATCAACTTTTGTTAGGTGTATTTCTCCCGATATTTTCGTGCTAATCTTATTGTCTTTGCAACCTTAGGGTAGTTCATAAATGTCTGCCAGGCCCTACAAATGTGAGAAAATAATTTCAATGAAAGTTTTCTTAACTAGCCAACATAGCATACAAACCTATGGTCAGAAGCTTCAACCACAGATCTAAAACCCAATCCATACCAAAGAAGACAGAAACCAAGTAACAAACTTCTCCGATTTGACATGAACAACGGGTAAGAGAATGGGGAGATTTAGGAGAAAATAGTAGGATTCATGGGCATATGAATGAGAAATAAAATAGACCATAACAAGATATAAAAAAGGGAGAGAGAAGGAGGGCAGTATCTTGTTTTTTATTTAGAAATCCAAGTGAAGAAAAAGTTGAACAAAGTATCGCGAAACCAAATCTCGATTGGGGTGTTTAATGACATGTGTCTTTTCGTTATTGCTTTCTGAAAGTCTCTAACTAATGCCAGGGAAAGGCGAAGGAATTGTCATTGCTCCACATGTGGCTGGTCATCTCCTAGGTGGTACTGTCTGGAAGATAACAAAAGATGGGGAAGATGTTATATATGCTGTGGACTTCAATCATCGCAAAGAAAGGTCACACATTATAATTTTTGCTTTATAGTTAGAGTACTTCATTAGTTTTAAGAAATGATGAAGCTAACTTTCTCCTGCCTCTATCAGACATTTAAATGGAACCATTCTAGAATCTTTTGTTCGGCCTGCTGTCCTAATCACTGATGCGTATAATGCTTTGAGCAATCAGCCCTCAAGACGTCAGAGGGATCAAGAGTTTCTTGGTATAAGTTTTCCTTTTTATTAATTTTCACATTACACATTAATTTGAGCAGTTGCACTTTCATAGACTTTGCATCTTTAAACAAAATTGAACCTATTTTTGCCAGCTTAAATTTCAAATCGATCACCAGCCTTATAAAAAAGTCTAGTAGTTCATGCTTTAGATTTTCTTGACATGCATGTAGGTTGTTTTTGCCATTACTTTTGCTAACCTATGCCTTTATTTCAGACATCATTGATAAAACTCTAAATGCTGGTGGAAAAGTATTGCTACCGGTAGATACTGCTGGTAGAGTATTGGAGCTTCTTTTGTTGCTAGAACAGGTTAGTTGGTAATGGGTATGTAAGTGTAGTCATTTCACCATGTCACATTGTCACCAACTAATTGCAATTATTGTTTTTGTTTTTTTCTGTAAAATTCCAGCACTGGAATCACAAGGGCTTGAGCTATTCTGTGTTTTTTCTCACATATGTTGCATCAAGTACAATTGACTTTGTTAAGAGCTTCCTTGAGTGGATGAGTGATTCAATAGCCAAGTCTTTTGAGGACACACGAGATAATGCTTTTCTTTTGAAGTAAGATAAGATCATTTTCTTCTGCACAGTTCCCATTTATTTAGGGATAAGTTACAAATATACCTTGCAACTATACGTCAGGAAACACATATACCCTTAAGCTATATATTGGCTATAAACTCTGTCGCAACTAACTGTTAGTCTAAAATATACCACTCCATTAACTCTGACAACCAAAACTGATGTTTACCATCCCTCCAAGACTCCAAGTCTCCGTTATACCCATATAAAGCATATTTCATAATAAATTTAAAGAAATGAAATAACGGAAAAGGAAATAAAGTAGCACTCATGGGAGAAAAAGGTACTCCCTCCGTCCCTGAAAATACTTCCAACTTTCCCTTTTCGTCCGTCCCAAAAAGAATTTCACTTTCCCCCTTTGGCAAAGAATTTGTGGTTCACAGCATTTCTCTCTTCTCTGCACAACTCTCCACCACACAATTCCCACTTTCTTAATCCGCGTGCCACTTTATTATGGAAGTAAATTCAGGGACGGAGGTAGTATCAAAGATACAAAATCCCGAGCTTTTTGGTTTTGGTTCTGTGCACACTGGCACAACCATGGGGGTCATAGAGCAGCTATGTCAAGGCAACTTCTTCAATGATGATGGGGCTTCTCAGCAAGGTGCAGATTCTTTAACGACCTCTTAGCCTCTGTAGCCAGTTAGCCACAATGGTGGGTCTTCTCTATCAGCCATGTGTTCATATCTAGAGGTGGCATGATGCCCACTCTCTCTTCCAAACCGCGGGATTCCTCCACAGGGTTTGATAGTCAGACATGATCAATTTTTCCTCCTTACCAGGTCGATATAGGGCAGATCGTTGCGGTTGATATTGACACTCAACAATGCCAACAAGGCTCTGGTTTCCCCAAGAATTACTTTGGTGATCTTATTGCAACTGAAATGGAGTAGAAATATTACTAACCAAAGTTGCCGGTATTGAAATTCCAAGAAAAAATTGGACCTTCATCTGACATATTGATCTGAGTGCTGGGATAAGAAATCACGTGGGTTAAGAAAATATTAGTGAAGAAAGAAGGATAATGAAGAGTGATTGATGTTCAGTTTAACAGAGGGTTAAAAGAGCGGTAAAGCTAACTTTGACAAATGTTTGAGTAAAAAAAATGAAGGAGATCCTTGGGGCACTGGTTGAGGTGTTGATGTGTGACCAAGAGGTTACGGGTTCAAGTCTTGGGAGCGGCCTCTTGTCAAAAATTTGACAAGGGAAAGCTTGCCCCTTACACAATGGTGGGACCTTTCCCTGGACCCTCGCCTTGTGGGATGTCTACATGCACTGGGCTGCCCTTTCTTTCTTTCTTTCTTTCTTTCTTTTATTGAGTAAAAAAAGTAAATTTAGGGGTATATGTGTCGTTGACATATAGTTAAGGAGCTTATTTGCTCCTTATCATGCCCCGTCTCTCATTTTTATCTTCCTATTTTCCTTCATGGGCTGCCGTCCTTGAATAATCGTACCATTTCTTTTAAGGAATGGATTGTGTGGTTTATATTGTTTTTTTCCTATCTAAGTAAATCTCTACTACACCATTTCATTTCTTAAACTCCGTGCATAGTCAAGTTCGGGAGATAAAAAAGAGAAAGGGATTGAGATATTAACATTTATAAAAAGATAGGTTTAATGGGATGCTGCATGCATACCAGTATACCTTCTGGATAAAATGATTATGCTTTGAACCCTTAAAATTGGAGGTTCAATTGTTCTTTTTAGTGAACTTAACACTATTCACATACTCTACTTTGACTACATTTTATTTATTATTGTATCGTAAATTAAATTTTTGAAATATATTGTAAATTTCCTCTCATTTTAAAATTTCAAAATCTGATATTTTTTAATTTCTTTGCTAACAAGGAATGAAATATATGAATGGTCAAACTTTTGTGTTGGCAAATGTGAAAATTGGACCGTTGCAACTAAAAAAGAACGAGGGAAGTATCAATTAGTAGACCAATATTTAGACCACCTTCTTACAAATCGAGACTCATATGTCATCATAAGTATTGTTTTTCAAGACCTACTACCTACGTTTTCCATTTTTTTTACATTTTTTGATTTGTTTGTGCTAGCATGCAATTGCAGTGCTCTACTCAGTTTCTGTTAGTTGAAGACATTCGGTCTTTATAGATTTCAATTATTAACACGACATTTATTTCATAAACTGACAGGCATATCACACTTTTGATAAACAGTAGTGAGCTTGAGAAGTTGCCAGATGGCCCTAAGGTTTGGTGCCTCTTTAATTAAAGGGCTGCTAGCTTGATGACGGCTTATTAGTTTTTATAGTTTTGGAATCTGTCCTTTTAGGTTGTTCTGGCATCCATGGCTAGCCTAGAAGCTGGATTTTCTCATGACATATTTGTTGAATGGGCCACTGATACAAGGAATCTTGTTTTATTCACTGAAAGAGGACAGGTTTGTTTTCACTTATCTATGTGACTGTGTCTGCGCCTGCATCGTGTCTGGGTCTGAGTGAGTGAGTCTGAGTCTGGGTCTGGGTTCGGGGCGCAAGCATCATGGAAGCGGGGCAAGAAATCCCCGAATCCCTGATTCATGTGGGCGCAAACATGGGCTTATGCTTTTATGTGTTGGAGAGAGGTGAAAGCTTAGTAGCACTTTTTTAATTAACTCTATCTATGTAGCCAAATTAAAACTCAACGTACTAAGCCTAATTAGATTATTGCTTTCTTCAACTTCGACTATCTCTTCTTTGTTTGGTTCTGTCTCTGTTGTGTGTGTGCTCTGCGGTTTGGCAGCAACACTCCAACTACCTGATTTTCTATTCACACATTTGAGTTCATTAGTGTTTTGCCACTGAGCCCCACACATGTTACATATTTATTTATTTATTTATTTATTATTCTCCTGTTACTGCCTGGGCAGCATCGCTGCTCCAACTCCCGATATTTGTTGTTTGTTTGTAATATGTTTTATTTCTCTATATCTGTATATGATTAGTTGTTAGTAATACTAATTTTAATAATACCAGCAACAACAAAAATAAGAATAATATACAACAAAAACAATAGTAAGAATTAGAATATTACTCCGTATTTATTAATAACAACCATTACAATTATACCATTTTAAAAATACAGGGTAACTATAAAACCACACCAACAACCATAGCAATAAAGATATAATGATCATCTAAGGCAAAATAACTTATTGCAACTATTACACAAATAAAAAAATATGTAGTATGTTTTATCAAGATGCACGTTATTTGCAATTATGGTCTTCTAAACATCTCACCTCAGACAAAATTGTTTGTTGCAACTTCTTTTTTTAATATGTGGATTTACTCCCATGTCATGATACACATATTATCTGTTATATTTGGTCATCAAGATAACTCGCCTACTACAAAATATTTGTTTAATTATCGTCACTGTATAATCAGAATTTTTGTGTGCAATGCAAACATATACTTTGTTGCCTTTTAAACTTTTTATTTGTTGTATAATCTAATGATACTTTCTTTCGTCTGGTTTCTTGAATTCTCATATAGTTTGGAACACTTGCACGCATGCTTCAATCTGATCCGCCTCCTAAAGCCGTTAAAGTTATCATGTCCAAGAGAATACCTTTGGTTGGAGAGGAGCTAGCTGCTTATGAGGCAGAACAAACTAGGATAAAGGAGGAAGCTCTAAAAGCTAGTATGATTAAGGATGAAAAATCAAAAGCATCTCTTGGGGCTGACCTTACCACGAGTGACCCCATGGTCATTGACTCATCTATTGTCACACATATGCCTTCAAACAGTAATGCTCACAAATGTTAGACAGAAATATTCGTCATCTACTGTAGCTTTAATAATGTTGATGATCGTTTTGCAGCTACCAGTAGACATGTTGGTGCATTTAAGGATGTATTTATTGATGGGTTTGCCCCCCCTTCTTCTAGTGTCGCACCAATATTCCCCTGCTATGATAACTCAGCAGATTGGGATGATTTTGGTGAAGTCATCAATCCTGATGATTATGTGAGCAAGGATGAACATATGGAGCCATCATTGGTAAACATAATTTCTTCTTTTAATTGTGCTTCTAGTTCCTATTGATCAAGAAGGGAATAAAAGAATAAGTTCAGAGAAACGGGAAACACTATTTTTAGAAAATGTAGGAGACCTCACACTCTCATTTTAACTGCAACACTCTAATTTTCACGTTTGCTAATGCACAACTTTGATCATTGATATATTTATTTCTCTATCAGTAAATTTTTTTAAAAAAATCAGATTTTGGAAATTTATAATGAGACAAGTTTAACATTATTTTTAAAAAAATAAATTTCTCATACATTAATAAATAAAATGTAGTCAAAGTAGAGCATGTGATGAATACTGGAAAATTCAACGCGTTCCAATTAATTTAGAACAGAGGTAGTATAACAATTATAGTACTACGTAATACTTTATACATTTAAGTAAACAAAAAAGTACTCTGTATCTATTAATTCCCCATTTTAAGTTAATAATGTAAGGCAAATGCTATTTCCCTTATGACTATGTTTAAGCATGAATGGTAATGTAATTTTCAAGTCACCTTCACTTTTAAGATTATTAATGGGATCCTTTGATGAGTTATTTTGTATTCTTTAATGATTTTATTAATTTATTAAGGAATAGTTAATGAAAATATTCCCAACTTTGAGTTCACTCAAAATAATCCTAACCATAATTTCTATCAAAATAATCTCAATTGATGGTTCATGCTTCCCAAACTACTCCTGATTTATTCTAACTGTAATAAACGGTCATATCTCTGCATGCATTTACACATTCAGCCATTCAGGCCTTCAGCAAAAGTATAAAAATATACTCTGTTTTAAACCATATATTTATTTTTATTAGACACTTCTATAAGGTGTAAATCTCAAAAGTTATAAACCTTAAAAAGTTTATATGTTTATGTAAACCGCATACGAAACACTGACATAAATCAGGAAAGGTTTGGACCCATTCGTTGTTGTTTTTAACTTTCTGTTTCTGTTTATCTATCAATAACAAATTGATAATGAAAACAAACAAAACTTGATTTCAATTATTGTTGGTAGTTTTCAATATTAACATGATTAGTACAAGTATGACATCTTGTTGTTTGGAGAGAAAGGAAGAGTTTAATAAAATTTACAACTTAAAAATAGGTAATAAGTGGACAGGGAGTATTTGGGAAGCTTGACACAATTATTTTGATTAGTTTGAAATAAATAACCCACAGTTGGGATTATTCCTACGCAACTATTATGTGATGCTAATTAACTGTAGTGCCCAATGCATCACTATTTCTCTCCATACTCTATCTATTTTTCATACACTTTAATACCCACCACCACTCTCTGGGCTTATTTGATCAATAAAACAACATAGTTTAAGCCATATCCCCTCTGAGTGCCACAATGTTCTCCCCTTTCCTATTCTGTGATGTCTCGAAAGGTTCTTCCAATTCCCTTTGAGCAGTTGAGTGGTTCATAGTAATTCATTCATTTTGAATTAAATCTCACAAGCCACAACTTTACTGCCTAAAAACCAGCCAAAAAGTAATGGGAAAGAACATTGTTCTAAAACTCGCTAGGCGCTAGTCGGGCAATTGAGGGGCCTAGCACCTAGGCAGCCAGCTAGGCTGATTTTTGGCTGACTAGACCGACTAGGCCAATTAATCGGTCCGACTAGGCCGATATTAGAACAGTGGGAAAGAAAATTTTGGGCAGAGGGTGTATAGTTTCGAACTGCAAAAGGTTATCTACCTTGAACACTTGGAATTTTACTCTTACATATGTTTATCATTTGGAAAAGGTCGGTTGTGATTAGATAAACTGAAGAAAAGTAGTCAATTACACATGATACTTTATTATTAGAAGTTATATCGATTACCTGTTTAAACTATTCATTGAAGTTACGTGGATTACCTTTTTTAGATTATTCAATCTGATAAGAATTTTTTTCTTAGGTTGATGGCAATCTTCTAGGAAAATTGGATGAAGGATCTGCTAGCCTTATATTTGATACTACTCCATCAAAAGTTGAATCATCTGAGCTAACAGTAAGTGTTTGGTTCATTTCAATGTATTTAGAAAAATTTATGTTAGTTTTAAATTGTTTTCAAACATTTTCCCATACAGCATGATTGGTGTTCTCTTTCATCTTGAATCTAGAGCACAGATGGATTACTTTTGTATTTTCAATTAAGCACCAGTTTGTTTTTAATTTCTGGCTGTTATCCAGTTCAAACCTTTAATTTGGTAAATATTGACAAATTCAATTGCTTTGTCTGATTTGACATGTTGTTTTATGTACTTTCATCTTATATAGGTCCCAGTGAAATGTTCCTTGGTTTACATGGATTTTGAAGGCAGATCCGATGGTCGCTCAATTAAATCAATTCTTGCCCATGTCGCTCCATTAAAGCTTGTGCGTACACACTAATTTCTACTGGTCCATCATTTGTACTTTCCTTTGTTTTGATCTGCTTTTATTTAATTTATATATTTATATATTTAATGAAAGAATTGATATAAGTTGATGATACCTTAAGCGGCAACTTGTGGTAACTCAAACCATTAATTAAACTCAACTCATTCAAGATTCCCATGACTTCCCAAATCACAGGTTTCCTCTGAAATTCCATGCTAGTTTACGTAGCAATCCAAAGGTTATATTTCTTAATCGTCAAGACAATTATTGTTTATCTTTATAGTAAAGTAAATTACACAAGTGTTAAAAACTACTACCTCCGTCCCATTTATATTGTCTCTTTACGGTTTACGATGTTTGACCGACGATAAAGCAAATAGATCCCTGTCCGCACTCAAATTATTTTTAGGAAAAAAATTACATATTCAGAAACTACATTTAAAGCTTTACAAAGTCGCAAAAACCTGAATCAAATTTGATAAATTTTTTATATATAAAGTAAGAAATTAAGAGTGATTTGTGTTGACCAAGTAAATAGGAACTGGGACAATATAAATGGGACGGAGGGAGTATATAGTTTTCTAAGCAGAAACTTCTCAAGGTTTAACTCAAATTTGAATATTCGTCTTTCATAGCATTACAGATCTACATGTCCTACAAATTGAAATACATGCTTATTTATAGACTAAGACCCTGTAAAGTTACATACTAAATTCTCCTCTGTCCTGTAACTAAGTCCCTAGTTTGGATTCACGATTTTTAGTCAAAATAAATTTTTATTGACTTTCCGTGTTTGCCCTCCACAAAAGCATGTAAGAGAAATTTAATAATTAATTATGTACTTTTCATAGGGGTAAAGGGTATTTTACCACTCAAATATTAAAAAAGAGAAGTGAACTAAATTTGGGACATCCCAAAAAAGCAAAGGAAGAGCTTAATCGCGAGACGAAGGGAGTACAATACATAAATCACAATATTCTAAATAATCTAATCAAATCTTAATAAAATAAAAATAAACTAATCTATCACATATATGATCTTCCAAGATATGTGTATTCCAACCTCCAAAAGTTGACATATCAAAACCTGAAAGGCTGAAATTAATCTAAGTCGTCAAGATAATGATAACATAATTAAGTCTTAGTAAAGTAAATCATGGAAAATTGAAAATTTATTTGGATTCCCCACCAACCATGGTCTTGGAAATCCACAAAATATCCGAAAATAATACTCCCTCCATCCCAAATTGTTTTGTGACAAATGGCTTATGATGTTCTGTTCGTCTTTCTAAGCAGTGTTGCTCCTGCTGCGGGTTTATGAATATCAGTTGCAGGTCATTTGATTTGAGCCGGGCTTTTTGTCCTAGTCTTAATTTTGAAGTCCCGTCTTATTGTATTACAAGTTCTCGAAAATCCATAATATTACAAATAATTACACCTCAATCCTTGCACCTTTTAATTTGAAGAATCTATTATAGGTTGTGGATTTGTGATAACTTATGATATGCATCATAAGTCTTGATAACCTATGACATCTCATTAAACCTTAAGTGAGTTGTGATACGATATGGTATCTCATTAAGCCTTTAATTTTCTCCAATGCGATACCCTGTATTATTTATAGGCATGTAGTGGGTATATTGTCAGATTTTCGTATTGTAGCTCATTTTTTGTGATTTCCATACTATTGCCTACTGGGATAGTGTGTTCTGTGGAGGCCACACCTTAAACGACTTGAGTTAAGGGTAAACTAGACCTCATCTAACAGAATAACTTCATATTAGCTTGATCTCAAACTACATCCTATTTTTCTATGTGGATACAGTAAGTTTCAACCTAGTGTACCCTAATTGTGCACTTAAAAATCAATTATCATTTTTCTAGGTTTTGGTACATGGTACAGCCGAAGCAACAGAGCATCTGAAACAACATTGTCTCAAGCATGTGTGCACACATGTCTATGCCCCCCAAATTGAAGAAACAATTGATGTCACCTCAGATTTGTGCGCATATAAGGTTGTATTTTTGCATTTAATCCTGGACAATCACTTCAAAGTGGGTAATACTGATTCAAGTTTTGCCTTTTGTTTTCTGCTCTTTTCTGTGATAGGTCCAACTTTCAGAGAAGTTAATGAGCAATGTGCTTTTTAAGAAGGTAAGCAATCTGTCATAGTTGCTTTAAATCTTTGTCCTGAATTTTCGGCTCCATCATATGTCAAAACCTGGGCAGCAATATTTCAAAATGGATTTGGTTGATATCTAATATCAGATTGACCCATTAGAATACCCAAGCCATACTGGCAGTCCTAAATCCTTCTCTATCAGGCCCTATTTCCACCTATCTTTGATCTGGTAGTGTTTGTAATTGTAGCTTGGAGACTACGAAATAGCATGGGTTGATGCTGAAGTGGGGAAGACGGAGACTGGTGTGTTGTCTTTACTCCCCCTTTCGCATCCTGCTCCACCACATAAAACAGTACTTGTTGGAGACCTGAAATTGTCGGATTTCAAGCAGTTTCTTGCGAGCAAGGGTATGCAGGTATGGACTATGGATAAATGCCTTAGTTTTAAGTTTTAACCTTTGGGCTTATTATTATTATTATTACAGCTATTGTTATTAATTTGTTAAAACTATTATTTATCATCATCATCATCATCATCCTCATGCCCATAATGTTGAAATTTTGTTTCCAGGTAGAATTTGCAGGTGGAGCCTTGAGGTGTGGGGAGTATGTGACCCTGCGAAAAATAGGAGATGCAAGCCAAAGGGTGATGCTTCTCTATTATGACTAGAAACTTTATTGTAGTGATTAGTAATGAAAATGGATGTACTTTGATCACTTCCATGTTGTCTGCTGTGAACTCGAAATGAAATTTGAATTGATTCTGACATTGGGACACAATGGTTACAGGGTGCTGCTGCTTCTACACAACAGATCGTTCTTGAGGGCCCACTCTCTGAAGAATATTATACAATTAGGGAGTGTTTATATTCACAATTTTATTCCCTTTAATCCGAGGAATTAGCTCCTGATTCTGCTCGCTGTCAAGTGTACCGCTTCTAAGCATTGTTGTATTCATTTTTTTTTTATGACAATCCGATGGAGTGGAGGAGGGGTGGATAGTTACCCCTGCCCTTGTTATAAATATCCCACTCGAAAATGCGGGGGAAACATATCATCTTATGTAGTGCAGAATGTTGGGTCCCAATTATCAGTGTTTAGTGCTGACTTGATATAGTCTGATATCAGTAATTTTTTAGTCCTCTCAGTGAAGGTATGAGTTCACTAATTGCCCCACAAAATGCTTGCCAGAGATTGTGTAGAGTATTTTCTAAAGGACATGCTATTTGATGTTATTAGAATGTCCCTTGCTAAGAGCTTGATTTTTTTTATTTGATTCCACCGTAGGTTTTGGAAAGCGTTGAACACAGCCTGCTTCTGGATTTGAAATCGTTGGGTCTCGGTGGAAAAGTTAAGGCGTCTCTTATCTTATTGTTAGGGTGGCAAAGGAACCAATTGTTTTTTTTTCCTGGATTCTGAATGTTTAATGAGTTGAACATGTTTAGATATCCAGATTCTCTCAAGAGTGACTGTATTAGTTACATACAAAATGAAGCTTTTGATGTCATGAAATTGTTCATCTATAGTTTTAAATTATGGTGGAACTGTGGAAGTGCTTAATGTCAGAAGCATAAGTTACAAAGTAAGACAAAAGAAGTAACTTTTGTAGTGAGAAAAAGAATTAATTCACCTCTTTCCCTATGAATATTATACAATTACGACACTAGGTTCATGTATTCAACTTCGTTACTTTTGATACTTGCTCACATAAATTTCCAGTGCTTAATATTTCCTAAAAGATGTCAGGAATTTGGCGAGAATGATCTTTGATGGCAAGGAGCAATAGTTAAGTACGAATGTAAGATTGGTATTTGGTACAATAGTCATAAGATCAAATGTTACTGAACATAGAAAATAATTATGGTTAGAATTGAGAATGGTTAGGTAAAGTTTATTTAGGGGAGCTAGCTAGGTAAATGAAATGACTATGAATTGAATGAGAGTATGAGACCTCATCATTATGACATGGTGCATGGGGGTGTGATGGAGGGAGCTTTGACGAGAGACTCGATCATGAATTGCTTCACAAGTCCTTGTGGCGGTGCAACAGAAAGAATGTGTTCTGAAGTGATGAGTTGATACCCTTCATCATCATCATCGCCCGCCGCAGCAGGAGGAAGACTTGGCTTGTACTTCATCAACTTCCCGTATTCGCTCAGAAGGTGAAACATGTAGTCGTAAACGTAATCCATCTTCAACTCTTCCTCTATGAATTTGCTTCCCGCTCTCCCAATCTCTTGGGCCTGCTCAGGGTGGGTATTTCCCCAATAAACGGCATCCTTTATCGATCTGCATTTCTCTCCGTCATCCCTTATCGGCCAATAGTGTTTCATCGCCACTAACCCTCTGCTGAAGAAATCCATGTAGGTTGGCTTCACCATCAAAGTTGGAGAGTTGCATGCCAATATGTACTTCTCACTCACTGACCACGTCCTTCCTTCGATGTATATCTTGTACCTAACATAGTCGAGGAAATATATTGGAGATTTGGAGTGAGTTAGCACAACTAGATTTTTCAAATAGATTTCCACACAATCTTTTATCTACACATTTGTTGTAACTAGGCCAAAAGTCCAAAACCATACGAAATATATATTACTATTTATACTCCATACATATTTATACATACGAAATATATATTACTAGTAAAATTTTCGAGTAACTATGTCTAGTTAAAAAAAATTGAGAGGCGGTGGCCACCACTTCCACCCTTTGTGTATGCCAATGTGCCCTCTTCACCAACTCTTCATAGTGACACAATTATACTTCGTGGTCCCAAAATAATGTACTACGTACATTATTACTTTTTTCTAAGTTAAGGAAGTTTTCGTTTTATTATCTGATTTGAGTATATCATTTTTTTGCGACTCATAAAATAGTGTAGTGATAAAAAATAAATAAGTAATTAAAATTTTCAATTAATGATTTAAATATTAATACGGAAGATTTAAATTGAAATTATTGTGAGTCAAATTTAAACAAGCAAATTTGAACATCTTTTAGGAACCGAAGAAGTAGATACTCCCAATGTATAAGCTAAGTCTGCTGCAAAATATATATTTATACTCCCTCCCAAACAAAATATAAGGCTTCAATATGATAAATATATACCAACTTAGCTAAACAATCAAATACTTGTTGGGAACATACTGACTATAATGTACGTACTCCCTCAGTCCCATTTTATAAGATACCTTTTATATTCACTTGGTCAACACAAATCATTCTTAATCTCTTGCCTTATATATCAAAGTTTTATGAAATTTGAATTATTAGTTGCAAACATTGTAGCGGTTTTAATGTAGTTTCTGAATATGTAAATTTTATTTTCTAAAACTAATTTCAGTGTTGACAGGGATCAATTCGCTTTATCATCGGTCAAACATCGTAAACCGCCTTATAATTTGGGACCGAGGGAGTAGTATTCAATTCTACCTACCGGTGAGTGCACTGACTAGCTAAGTTGGAGCTACTGAATCCTTGGTGTTCCTCCCTGGTCCAGTTCTGTAATAATGAAAGAGAGAAAGTTCCATTAAAAGATAACACATTTTCTTAATTATAGAACCATTTTTTTAATCCTTCAAAAAAAAATTACCATTTCTTAAATAGGACTTATTTACTCCTTAAGAGAAAATATATTAACTTTCTTATTCTTTAATTATAATTAGATTAAACTAGTATATTTTGTAACATAACAACGAACAGGCTCCAATTTGTGTTCATCGTTTATATTTCATTACTCTTACTTGTAGGAAATTCATCAAAAGATATGAATGGAATAATAAATTGACATGTATCCACACCCTCTAATTTACTAATTACAGCGACCAATTCAATTAACTTATGTACAAATAAATATCGTTACCTTACATGTACAGATAAGTAATTAATGATCAAATATGGAAAATCGTATGTAACCGAACAATAATTGAGATGGATATGAGCATATGAGAGTAATTAACTAACCTCTTATTTAATTTTTAGATATAAAAAATTATAATTTCTGTTACATTTTTCATTAGATATGGGAATATGGTGTTGAGGTCGATATATGTTTTAATTTTGTACCTGAGAAAATAGGCGAGCACCCCAGTCATGAGATGGTGATGAGGCATTGCATTTAACCACCAAATCCTTCCTACGGTTAGAAACTGAAGGATTTCCCTTCCAGTATGCATACGGTTCCCTCTCCACCCATTTCCTCCTCTTATTCCCTTCTTGCAATTCCTTTGACATTCCTTCCCATGGCCTAATATTTAATTCTGGCCTGTCAAGTAAATTATTATGGAATATTACTAAAATAAAACTTATTTACATAAATATGATTATTCATTACTACAACGTACGTAGTATTGTGGTAACTTAAGTTCAAAACTTGAACATAAATTACCATGATTTCATTACTACTCTAGTAACTAGTCATATTTTTGCAAATCATCTTTATTTTGGTCATATTTATTTATGTAATTATTTCAATTATATTAATCATTATTACTCACTATTATTAAGATACTGTAAAAGGCATTACATTTAAACACCAAATCCTTCCAATTATTATACATATAATTGTAAAGTGGAAACAAAAAAGAACATTTATAAATAACTTTCAATAAAAATATACTAGTATAGTTATTCAAAGTTTTAAAGATTTTGAGAGGGAGGTACACTAATACAAAAAGTGACAATTGTAGCATTCATTTTGTAGCACCGTAGAAATTGCTACAATATACGAAGTGATATCTATTGTAACATTATTGTACCTAAAGATGCTACAATAAAATGATAAATTGCTACAATTTCTCTATTACATATAATACCAATCGGGTGCAACATACTAAAAAATGCGGCATTGATATATTGTGACATTTTTAGCACTTGTTGCAACATATTGCATATGCTACGAAAGTTATATATACTTGTTGTAGTGGATGAATGTAGTATGTACTCCCCCTATCGGTATCAATTTTTTTTGGATTAAACAATTTTATTTTATTTACTTAATTAGGATTTCAATTTTAATTAAATAAATTCTATTTTGGATTTTGCAAATAAATAGATATTTTATTTAATTTAATTAAATAAATAAATGTAAAATTTGATTATTAGAATTGAATTAATTATCGATAGAGAGCATTTAACTTAAGCTTGAGAACCGAAAAAAGTGCATGCATGTAGCCTATGTATGTAGGTACTATACCATCCCCAAAAGGACCAATCTGGGAAAGGAATATCCAAAGTTGAATCACTGGTGCAGTAGCCAAACAATGGCGGCGGCCGGAGTTCGACGACCGCGGTGCCATTCGGACCACCGATGGGCACGGCAGGTTCGTCTTCGCAGTTAAACAAAAGCTCCAAATCGGGTATTTGATACCTCCGCAACAGCTGCAAAATACCCCAGACGGTGAATACGTCTCTGCTTTGAAACGACTTCCGGTAGCCCCGGATATACGCACTTCCGTTCACTATGGCCAGCCGGAAAGTTGCCGCCGGTACGCCCCTCCTCACAATTTCTCTGGTGATTCCTGTCTCCCTCCATGGCCCTAGATCTTTGTGGATCCAACGGAAGTAATCGGGACACGTGGCTGATGATGATGATGTCCTTGATAATGAAAATGAAGAACTACTACTGCTACTGCTACTGCAACTATGGGCCTTATGATAATAAGGATAAAAAGGGGAGGAGAAGTAGTGGAAAAAGGCCAAATAAATGCTAAAGAAGGAATTAAGAATGCATGTGGAGAGAACCCCAATGAAGAAGATGAAGATCACCAGGGGCGCTCCTCTCATCCTTTTTTCTTTTTAAATCCCTATACTATACCATATCATGTATTTTCTCGTTTTCGATCCATCAGTTATACTACGGCGTATAATAAAGCAAATTCTCTAAATGGAGTATTTGCTATCAGTTATACTAAAGGAATCGATATAGATCCCGGATGATCGATGACATTTACGGTGATTCCTTTTCTACTTTATTGTGGCGGTAAGCTAGATTAGGTGATAGAACTGAATGAAAATTGAAAGTAAAGATGCCGGACTAAGCTTATACTCCGGATCCCTCCGTTCATGTTTCTTTGTCACACTTTCTTTTTTGGAAGTGTCAAAATGGATGCCACACTTCTCATTTGGTAAACAAAACAGTGCCAAACAATGTCGAAACAATGTCCAAACAGTGTCAAACAGTGTCCAAACAATGTCCAAAAAGTGTAATTTACCCCTTAGTAAATAAATTCCTTAAATGTTCACTTGTCAAACTATGTAAAAGAAACAGATACGGAGAGAGTATTTAATACACTAGTATACTAATAATGGTAACAGGAATAATAACGACAATATTGCTAATAAATATTCTGTATAATAGTATAAGAGCATAGTCAATGCAAGTATGCAACAATGTATACGGGTGTACATGTAGCATGAGAGAGATATACACATAAAAACAAATCATTGAAACTTCTCTCTTTCTTTTCACGGTTTTATAAAATCTTGGTAACAATGTCGACCATAATGTCTACATCTAGACATTCATCTTGACATTGAGGAGAAAAACTTACCAAATATATAAGACCGTTTAAATAAAGAGATATAGAAATTTTGCTTACTAATATTTGTGAGTCTATATCTTTCATGCCGGTCACATGTACTGATGTACACTGGGCATATAGATGCTTACTTAGCTTCGGTTTCCCAGCCTCGCTTCATCATTAATGAAATATAAGAACTAATGCTCTTATAATTTTACCAAAATAAAGACCTAAAATATCATATTTGATATATTTAATGTATATTGATTACATTGCTAATTTGTGGTGATTTTTTACAAAAGTTTATTAGTTTAATAAGAGTAAATAATAATTTAATTTTTTAAAATAAAAAAATACTCCCTCCGTTCTCTAATAGATGGGAGTATAGGCTTTGGCACAAGATTTAAGATGAAATTAATAGGGGTAGTATAAAAGGTGTAGTGGGTTGTGTGTAAAGGAAAAAGTAGGAAAGAGAATGAAAAAGTAGGAAAGAGAATGAGGGTAAATGGGTATATTTATTGAAAAAACTTACCAAAAGTGGAAAAGGGGACAACTAATAGAGAACATCCCAAAATGGAAAGAAGGCCAACTATTAGAGAACGGAGGGAGTATTAAAAAAAGAAATAATATAAAGGTGAAAATAAAAAAGATAAAATAAAAAAAGATAAAGAAGATAGTAGAAATAAAAGAAATTTGACTAAGGAAGTAAGAGATAAAAAATGATACTCGTAGAAAAGGATAAAAATTACTACGTATAAATGCTATGGTACTCTTTTTTACAGTAAATTTTATGGTACTTTAAAAACCATAAAATTTAAATTATGTCAACATTTAATTTCGCTCCTCTTCCAAGTCCTTGGCAGCAATAAAAGGAGCGCTCTTTTTATTGCTAAAAGGTTAACCTGATAGGAGTAGTTCAAAATCTTATATAGTGTTTAATTGTTTTATAGCTTTCCAGTGGAGGACAAATGCTAAACAAGTCGTCAAACCACAACCGGAATTGACTCTGATAACATGTTAAGGTCCGAGGTTCCATCCTAAAAGGTTAGTAGGAGTAGCCAAAAGCCTTACATAATGTTTAGTTGTTTTATAGTTTTCCGGTGCGTGACAAATGTTTAACGGTAACATTCCCTTTTTTATGCAACGGTTGGCACACTAACGGTCATTTTTCTCAGAAATTATTTAAACTAAACTCACCCATTCAGTCCCAGGCTACTAAACCAACTTCTCTCTGCTTTTTCTGACCCGCTAAAATTCTCGATGCTGAAAGGAAATGGAAGAAAATATAATGGTGGGGAGGTATCCAGATTGCAACTTCATCATTCAACAGCAATATCTTGATGCTAAAATCCCTATGGTACAAGTACAAGCCACCTGATAAATATATTACCTCTGTCCCAAATAGAAGTTCTCATTTTCCCGTTTATGAATATCCAAAAAAGAAGTTCGCATTCCTCCTTTTTATCCATTTTTTATACATGAAAAGTCAAAACAAAACTTCATTTCAGGATGGAGGGAGTAATAGATTTAACCATCACGATGTAGGGATTGGGTATTTACTACGCTATGGATTCAGTTCCCAATTTAATTTGTTTTGTGCATAACCTGCTGTCCTGCTTCATTACTTTATTCTGGAAGAAGTTTAGGATGCAGGCATGCAGCATTAATTTTTTTCCCATGAATTTATTCATTATAAGTTTCTTAGGATTAAGGTCTTTCTTACCAGTGCACTCTGTGGAATCTTACTAGAATCTTGCTTCTAATGTTCTCGAAATAACATTTGACAATTATGGGGATTACCAGCATATTAAAAAATCCAATATTTTTAGTTTAAATGAACACAACATGCATCTATCGAACTGCATCATAGTTCATAAAACGAAGCGTGCCTTTGATATGGTACTTATTTACTGAGGAAGTTTAAGAAATGCATGTTTAAGTTAAAGGGATATAAAATCATTTAACCTTATTGTAGAAATATTGCACCTTCTTTCTTGGAAGTTGCCTAGATGCATCTCACACCTTCTTGGAAGGAGGTCTCCAACATATGAACATGGGGAAGATATAGAGATAACTATGGAAGCTTGGATGCAACTTCTTGTCTCCAAACTAGCCTATAAATAGAGTGTTCTATTGTTGTTCATATCATCAGTTTAGAAAGTGAGAAAAGTGTGTGAAGAGTGAAATACACTTGTAATAGTGAAGATTGTTTTTTTGTAATAGTTGAGTGTGAGAGTTTGCTCCTCCTCTTGTAATTTTGTTCTTGATATTGAATAGAAGAATTTTCCAATCCCAACACTTATAATCCTGTTAAAGGGCCTCGGCATTTGGCCATAACTTTTTCAATAGCTACCTAAGTTTACTAGATCAGTGGTACAGAACACATGACAATGTCACTAATATGCATTCTTCTGAGATAAAGCTAAGGTTATCCATTCCATTTCACCATTGAGCACTTTTGAGAGCGAATTGTATCTAGCTGGTTGAACCCTTTCAATGGTTTTAGTAAAATATCCATGCAATCCCATTAACACAAGGCAAGTACCAAGAAGAACCCCCCTGAAATTATATTACTCCCTACCTTTCTATTTTCATTCTTATAATTCATCCCTATACTGATACATAAGTAGTAGCATTCTGATCTTAATCTGCCTGCAATTGAATTTTTGATTGAATCTAGCTTCTTATTCCAGTTATATACGGCACATCCTCTCTACACTTAATTAGTTTAGTCAACTAAATCATTTGGCTTCAGTTGTTTAGCGAAGATAAATTAGGTGTTGGGATTGGAAATTTTTTCTATACAATATCAGGAACAGAATTACAATAGGAATAACAAACCAAACTCTCATCGTTAACTATTACAAAAAATCAATCATCACCTATTGTAATTTGTGGAAGTGAGTGCAATCATGATGTACAATGATGATTTTTTCATAATAAAGTGTTGAATATATCGCGTCCCTTATTTTCAAAGTCGAATTTGGGCACACTGAGCTCACTATTGAGTCTGGAATGATAAAAAATGGTAGAAACCAGTCAGTTCTCATCCAAAACCTGTTTGGAAAGGGGTGAATTGGGCTCGCCAAGTAGGAACCCGTCTGGTCTGATCCAGGCACCGGCCCAGTGTGCAAACACGCACACTGCCACATGACAGCTGACATGGCTTCGGAGTGGATGACTTATTCGGATGACGTGGCAACTGACGTGACATGTTGCTAACGTAGTTACTACTCACTAGCGCGTGTGGCGGCATCTGGTGGCTGTTCGGTTGCCGGAAAATATTAGAATTTTCCTCGGGTCGAGTTGAACCCACTCGTATCACTAAGGGAATCTTGGTCTTTGCGGAACCGGAACTTTATTTGAAGGGGTGCCGAGAAACATAAGAAACCTCAAATTAGTAAGTTAAGATTATGTCACAAATATTTCTAAAAAATAAGTTATGGACAAAAAAGTGACTGTTTTAAAAATATTCTAAAAATGAGACTAAAAAGATGTTAAGAGACCAAAACCTCATTGAGTTAGTAAAACGAGTTATGGACAAATATTATCATACCCTTATTATATAATTTCATTGACTGCTACAATGATATTACAGAGGCCAAAATTTCATTAGTGACCAAAAATCCGCCAGGACCCGCCGTCCCCTAGTTACCCAACCTGCCAGTTACAATTCACCGATCCGTCAGTTACAATTACATGATCCAAACTAGTTATTGTTACACAACCCGATCAGTTAGAGTTACCCGACCTGTCAACTACCCGACCCGATCAGTTACACCCATCCGATCCGATCAATTACAGTTAGACGATCTAATAGGAACGGACAGAGAAGTTCTCAAATACAACCTCCGTCCCGAAATGAAGTTCTCGTTCAGTATTCATTGGTCAACTTGAATCACCCCTAATCTTTTACTTTATATATCAAATTTTTATCAAATTTAAATTTTTCTTGATTAGGCTTTGTAGCGGTTTTAATGTAGTTTCTTAATATGTAAATTTTATTTTCTAAAAATATTCTGAGTGTGAACAGGGATCGAGTTGATTTATCGTCAATCAAGCATCGTAAACCGAACAAGAACTTCTTTACGGGAGGCCTTCTTTACGCGAGGGAGGGAGTAATAAAGATCAAAAGTCCGAAAGCACCACTTTTACAAAGGGAGAAGAAACCATTTGGCAAATCATTCATTTTATAACACTGACAACTCATCAGAAAAAAGGTATTCTATTAAAGAGTGCCTATCTAACGGTCTTGTTAGCAATAAAACACAAGAAAAAAGACATCACACTTTCACGTAATGGCCATGCTGCGGCCAACTTGATTTTCCACTTCAATATTCCGCCACTAAACCGTCCTGTTTCTTGGCCGGTTTCCAGCACTAAACTTGTTACACTCCTCATCCTTATATAAAAGACCTCAATCGTTTTACACACTGTTAAGCACTGTTTGACATTATTAAAAAAAGGAAAGAGAACTTTTATTTAGGGACAGTAAGAAAAGGAAAGGACTTTTATTTAGGGACAGATGAAGTATAATTTTAGGCTAGGTGTGCTTAGAAACCCGCCTAAATTTACATTAATGATCTTCATAAAGCCAAAAACTCTGACTAGATTCTAGCAACTTACGTAGGTGTATTGAATGGATCGTACATCTTAAATTCATATGTACTGTGGGACCAAACTAAACAAGTAGGACGGCCAAACAGTTCCAAAAGGTCAAAGCTAACACACTTAAAGTTGTCCTCATTTGGTCATTCCCACTAGCACAGATCCTTTGGGTGTGCCACATCACACACTAGATTTTCCTCCACCAAATGCATGCAAGACCCCACCCACCCCCACCCCAACCCATGTATATTATTGCACATCATGTAAAGCAAAGCACCTATACCCCTCACTAGTTCTTCTCCATCATCAACTTCTCAAAATGGATCATCAGATTCAGCAGGTACAGAGGCTCTAAGTGTACAGTGACTAACTATCTTTATACCCTTTGTTTAAGCATGAACTAATTCAGATTAATAATTCATGCTGCAGAAAGTGGTGATCAAGGTGCTCACCATGACTGATGACAAGACAAAGCAGAAAGCCATTGAAGCTGCTGCTGACATATATGGTAGGTACCCTCTGGATCATCTCTTCTTTTTCTTCAACTTCAGCTGAAGAGTGGAAATTCACAAATCTTGTAAGGATGGACAGGAATAGACTCGATTGCTGCCGATCTAAAAGAGCAGAAGCTGACGGTGATAGGAGGGATGGATGCGGTTGCAGTGGTGAAAAGGCTGAAAAAGGTGGCAAAAGTCGAAATTTTATCAGTTGGGCCAGCCAAGGAAGAGAAGAAAGAAGAAAAGAAAGAAGAAGAGAAAAAGGAAGAGAAGAAAGAGGAAGAGAAAAAGGAAGAGAAGAAAGAGGAAGAGAAAAAGGAAGAAAAGAAAGAGGAAGAGAAGAAAGAAGAGAAGAAGTGATATGTACTCATTATTTATCTCTCTAGTCTATTCCTACCCACCAACATCTATGCTTCATCAGCACAATTAATGAAATTGTTTAGCCTGTAAAAAGGTGGTGACATTCTGAGCAGAGTATATATATATATTGCCAACCTAAATAAGAAGACCATCAGTGTTTTTTTACCTTTGATCCACCTGAGTGTAGTAGTAGTAGTGGACCCCGTTTCGGAACCGAGCTGTAAATAGCCGGACCAGTCTCCCTTTTTTCGGTTCCTCAAACATAGGACGGGAACAGACTGCAGTTCCGGGTCTTTTATTTATTTTAATTGCTAAAAACGGTGCCAATCTGGAACCGGTACTGGTGTACCCAGTTAAGGTTACGGTTTCCCTAACCATTAACATTGCCCAGAATGGGCACAAATCCACCCTTACTTTAGATGAACCAGAAAAATCAAAAGAAAGAGTGTTGGCACTAGTTCTGTATCCACATAGCACCCATATCAAACGTCTAATTATAAGTGACCAAACCAGAAGGTGATCGGTAGTGTACACGGGAAATGAATTGCACTTGCTGCTCATTCATGGCAGCATTTATCATATATCACTTACAGTATTACTAATGCAAAAAATGTCTGGAGTATAATCTTGATATGAACAAAAGTGCAGACTTTGAATTCTAAATGAGAAGAGAAACTTTCAAAATAAATACAAATAATAGGACAAATTTGCAGTACTGCAATGTGTTTAACATCTCAATTCTCAAATTACAAAAATCTCAACTTTTTACCCACCAAAGCATTGTGCAATTTTCCAAAAGATAGAGAGTAATGAATTTGGTCGAAAAAAGAATAGGGAGAGATATTATGTGCTCTTTGAATTTTTAAAAAAAATTGCAATAGTACCCCCAAGAGTATACGCACAAGGAATCTCTATAATATCAGGTATTAATTCAAAATATAACTCCACAGTTTACATATGTGCTCTGAATATGCTAGAGTATCAAAGTATTACGGAATATATTCTTAACAGATAGCCAACTTGGGATAAACTTTCTTGAACAGTATAATTATCATAAAAGATATTTACATGAAGACACAAGAATATCTGGATTTGGCATTACACATTAAGAGATCACCACAAAGATAATGAGGACTACTAACAGATACCAATCAACAAGAAAACTGTGCTGTCAAGAGCCATAAAGGGACCTTCCTGAGTCCTACATGTTACCGTTTCTGTGAATTCAAATTTTGCAGTTTATTTGCAAATTCTACAATATTCCCATGGATGAAACTTGATCATTGTGATTGATATTTTATGAGCGTGGATGGGATAAAGCAGGACCCGTACCTTTGACAGCCTACGAGGAAGAGTCTCGTCCTTGACAAAGTCATACACCCATACGCATGGAATAAATGAATACTGCAGTATCATCGAGTTCTAATACTGACAATTGTATTCTCAGTGAGTAAGTAAATAGAGTTCTAACCTAATACAGTGTTGCTATTAGAAATATGAATTAAATATAGAATACCAATATACCAGCACTAATAGAATAAATTATTAATAATGAAAAAATAGCACACTAAGACTAATATATGAAGACTCATATGCTCATTTGGTTTCACATGCCTGCATCATGATATTATCCCACAAAAGAAGATTTTATGTATTTCACATTGATTTTATAACCTCTTGTATTCCCAGAGTGTGTGAATGTGTTGTGTGAACAATTTACGGATCCCACAGGTATGTGTGTGTGTGTCTCAATATATGTAATCCTTTGTATTTCAATGTGAACTGAATAAAAAACTTATCCTTTTATAAACATGGCAGATCAATATACAAAGAGTACACATAACACTAGTTACACACTTACACAAGTAAAATATAATCAAAAGAGATGCTCACAGCTCACTTATATACACATATGTGTAAGACCAACTGAAAAACACGATTCTTTCTTCACCTTAAATAAATCCTTTCCTGACATGCACCTCCTTTAGCATCTCCTATATCCTTTAAGTTTGGGTAAAAGCGGGATGTAGCTTCCCTTTTCCATCATATAACTCACCACCCGATCAGCTTCTGAGTGCTTTCCAGCCTTCTGCAAGCAATTGACTAGTGTGCTATACACAACAAAATTTGGATTACGGCCCTTCAATTCCATTTCTTTCAACATCAAACAAGCATCCTCAAACTTCCTCTCCATGCAATACCCACGGATCATAGAGTTGTAGGTGAATGCATTCGGAAGCTCACCCCTGTTGGTCATCTCAGAGAATAACCCCTTGGCATTATCGAATTCACCAGACATGACATATCCAGTTATCATAACAGTGTAGCACACAACGTCAGGCTCTATCCCTTGTGTTACCATTCTATCAAAAAAATATTTGCAGGCATCCAAGTTGCCTGCTCGACTCAACCCATCGATTAAAGTCGTGAAGTGAAGAATGGTAGGATCACAGCCAACTTCACTCATGTGTTTCAAAAGGTTAAGAGCTGCTAGAGGCTTGTCCCACTTGCCAAGGGCGTGAAGAAGGATGTTGAATGTATGAAGATCAGGTGAAAAGCCATTCGTTCCCATCTCATCAAGTAACCTATGAAACTGATCATGTTTTCCCAGCCTGTACTTTGCACATAGAATGATATTATATGTTAGCACATCGGGAGAGTGGCCTTTGTCCAGCATCTGCTCATACACCCACTCAATCAGCTTGTACTGTTTCACAGTCAAAAGAGACTGTAAAATTGCATTAAATGAATGCTTGAAGGGTCTATAATTGAAATTGATAGACTTAAGGAACATTTCGACTACTTTTCTGGCTAATCCTGCCTCGCCACAAGCACATATCACAATATTGAAAGTACGAGCAGTAATTGAGTGGCCTTTCTCACACATCTCATCGACTAATCTCCACATAGCCTTAAACTCCCCTGACTCTGCAAAAATCTTCATGATTAAATGGTATGAATTTGTTGTGTGTGAGTAATTCTCATTCTGACTTGACCAAATAAAGAACTTGTACCCCATCTTTGCACACCTATTCTTATCCGCGTAATTTAAGATTTTCAGTAGCCCTATGAGAACCTCCCTCACTAGAAGCCCAGAAAGCCTAACTTGCAAATCATCTAAAGCTGCTTTTGTATCAAACCCTGGTCCGTCTTGATAAAGAATTTCCAGAACTCGCTGAGCCTGGACTTTTGTATCATTGATAAAATTGCTTCTGGTGGAAAATTTCGGCTGGGTCTCTTCAGGAAAGCTACCACCTCCCATAGAACAGAATGACTGGTTGGAGTTTTCTGAATTATCTTCAAAATTATCATAAAAAATTGGATTTTTCCAGCTTTCTTTCAAATTATCCTCTATACTTCCTACCCCGTTTAAGATGTCGTCACTTCCGAAACGCTGCGTACACAAAAAACGCGAAAAACTGCCAAAATAAGGAAAGATCTTGATGCCCTTTTGAGCAAGAAGACCAACAGAGCACATGGCAGTATATTATGGAAAATGGGGCACGCCCATCAGCGTTCTAGTTCAGTTATGTCCAATTCACTTCAGTTATTGGCATAGAAACTTGAACACATAACAATTGGGGAAATCTTCTAGCTTTCTTGATGTCTGGATTCAATTGTATCAAAGCGAAAACAGATCTAATTTGGCTTAGGGTTGCGAGGAATACCTCATGAAATTTAATTTGATCAAGTCCAAACGGTCAGTGCTGAACGCCTGAACACACCACAGAAGCTGAGGAGTGAGGGCTGAGGAGTGAGGAGCATGCTATGTCTGGTTCCGATTTCATAAAAGAAAAAATTGAAGAGCTTTTTTTTCAACAATAAAGAGCTGTGTTTTTTAAAACAGAATATTTTGCCAAAAAGTAGAAATATTGAGTAATTGTTACTTTGAAAAAAGAAGTTTTTTCCAAAATATGACATATAGTTACTAATTATTACTCCGTAAGAAATAATCTCAAATTCACTGTGTAAAAGTTAAACTTAAATTATTATCATTAAGTTATTATTATAGTCACTACATTTACTAGACACATTTTTGTAAACAATACATATATGTAATTAAATATTGAAAAATATTTAATAATATCATCTATTTGTTTATATAATATACGTGATAAATACTACATAGCAGAGACGGCCCTGTATGTTCGAAGGTCTAGGGACGGAAAATTAAAATGAGTCTAATGTTACAAAAAATTGTAGAACCTTTTTCTATCTAAATTGACATGCATAATAAAAATTTAGGAATGAAACAATGGTGATCTTAATTGTACATTTTACCAATGTTAAGTCATATCTAAGGAAATAACTCTATTATTATCACCTCCTTAATCCCCCTCCAATGATGTAAGCATTCTGAGTCATTTCATTTTTAGTAGCTAAATTATTGTTCTTGTATGAGTTCTCATCTTGAAGAAGATATTCAGAATTTGACTTGTTTACACAAATAAACTTTTCCATTAAACTTTTATTTATCTTATTTAGATTCGATCCTTTTTATTAGACCTTGAAATTAATTAAATTTATAAAATTTATCATAATTGGAAATGTTTGTCTAACAAAATCAACAAGTTATAACACCAACACTGAGCACAAAACAATCAACAATTAAGAAATCAAACCAACTATGAATAGAATCAATTAATAAACTAATCAAATAATCATATGAGACTAATCTGATTTCGATTGATTTTTTATGAAATTTTAAGAGAATGTTTTTCATCAAGTGTAGATTATGTCCATAAAATTTCAGCTTAAAATTCAATCGTGAAGTTAGTTAAATAAATTACTGAAAAACAATGCACCAAAATATGTATACAAACTCAGTGTTTTTCAATTATATATTTAATTGACATCTAAATTGAACTTTAAATTGATTTTTTAAATTAATCTACGCTTCATAGAGAACATGATCATAAGTTTTCACAAAAAAAATCTATTTCGAAGAACTTCAACAAATTCCACCCGGAAATTTGTTACTGTAGCGCGGGAAAATGAACCTACTTACACCTAATACAAAGAACTAAATTTGGGCCTATTTTTTATCCATTTTTTGGGGGCCTAGGGCGCCCGCCCCACTTGCACCCCCTAGGGCCGCCCTTGCTACCTAGTTATTTTTCATTAGAAATTCGGTCACTTAACTCATCAAAGGTAATGTAAAAAAATCAAGTAAGTGATTCCATTATAAAATAACCTTTAATTGATGATTTGATAAGTCTTTTTATGTTCGAAATCAATAGATTTCCAATAGAACAGTGACTCATATGTGTTAAAAATTGATATTATTAAAAGTTATTCTCAAAATTCATATTTTTACTGCTTTATGAGTGATAGGTTGTATCACTATTCTAAAAATCCTTACGATGTAAAATTTGAACTTATTAAAAGTATCGAGTCACATGTATGTCAATTAACCTTGTTTTAAACATATATTAGCCTTTATTTTAAAAAGTACTAGTATTACGTATCATATAGTATCAAGGTACGATTAATTTAAAAATTTAAACAATCCTACAAGTTAAGCGAATTTCAACATGTTACTAGTACGGAGTAATTGTTATAGTAGGTTATGTTTTGAAAAAACTTAAGAAACTTTTTAAAACTCCAAAAATAGGAAAATGTTAGAATGTAAGAATGTCAAAATATGTATTTGTAGTACAACTAGAAATTAGATCGTGCGTTGCACGAGTGTAAAATTCCCAATTTTAAAACTTGTTAGATATTTTGTAAGTTTTTTTAACATTGGTAGCATACCATTGTTTTATAGTGTGTTGCATGTTTTATATCTTGGGGAAGTTGCATATTAATAAATGAAAAAACCATTAATTTGTTAAAGAAAAATTTACACGAATATTAGTCTTTTAAACATCACTAACAAAACTATGACTGCCGAATAAAATGAGTCGAGGAGCTTTTCTATCATTCCTTATTTGACCTCGCGAGTAAAACGGTATTCATGTTTCCTTCTCCAACGGAACTGTCTCGCGCGCCTATCCATACGAAAATCTCGCCCTCTCTGCACTCCTACCATATTCAACCACCTGTAATTCTAATAAGGTTGTAACTCTAAACCCTATCTTAATCCTCTTCTCTGCATGTCGACAATGGAGGCCTGATTCTTCAATTTCTGCACCGTGCGACTCTGTTCGGTGAGGCGGCAAGAATCACGGTAAGAATCACGACTATTAGTGTAATCATCTTCTCTGCTACGTTTCACTTTTCGAACCAACATTTAGTTTAATCTGTAATGAATTGGTTTCGAAACTTAAAAATCTGTAATGTCCTCTGTGATTGTCTTAATTATATTTCACAAATGGGTCTTCAGTTTAGTTAAAACGATATTGGCTATATGTGATAGTAGTTTCCATGCTTTCTGAAGTTAATTTTTTGGTTGCTCAATTAATTCTTTTATTGAACAACCTTTTAAACTTTGCTAGTTAAACTAATCGTTTTCCAAATGGACGATTTCATTCCACTTTTAGCTAAAAAGGTTTGGTGTCTCTAAGAAGAATAGAAGCCTTGGCGATTTGGAAAATGAAACCTACCCCTGATGCTTCTGCCATTAACTCTAAGAAACCCAGGGTAAGTACCAGTAACACATAGCCAACTTACTGAAAAAATGGATAAAAGCTTCAGCAAATTGATGTTGTTCCATGACAAGATAGTAAGCAACAATGATATAACATAGAAGAAGAGTAAGCCACTAACCAAGGGTAAGAAAAGAAAGCGGAATTTTCCAATTATGTAAACAGAAACATGTACTTTTATAAGAGCAAGGGAAAAGGGGCAAATAAGCCCTCGAACTAATCAAAAAAGTGCAAATAAGCCCTTTTGTAGAAGGTTCTGTCCGATCATCGTCATTTGGGGAGGTTCTCGGTGGAATTTTTTGATGAATTTTTTTGAGCATCTTCTTCATTAAGTCTACTTTAGCCATACCGAATTTCAGCTAAACATTCAACCGGGAAGGCACTCAAATGATTTTCGGAAATATACTGCGTTGTTTAACTGCGCAGTTATCTTCAAAAATTCATTTGACTGTCTTCCCGGTTGAATTTTTAGCTTAAATTCAGTAGGACTAAACTAGACTTAATGAATAAGATGCTCAAAAAATTTCATCAAAAAAGTCCACCGTGAACCTCCCCAAATAACGATGACCGGACGGAACCTCCTACAAAAGGACTTATTTGCACTTTTTTGATTAGTTCGAGGGCTTATTTGCCCCTTTTCCCTAAGAGCAAAATACAATTCACAGAGAGAAAGTAGCAATAAAATAGAAGTAGAAGAAGAATTTAAAATGCTTTTGAATGTTGCTCTTACTTCTATATATTTGTGAATCAGATCATGGAAGACATTGATGATTTCACTACTCCTGCACCATCTTCAACAACAGTACTGCGATCATCCGTGAAAGTCCCAGCCACACATAAGCCTAAGCATGTAAGCGTGCATAGCATCTGTGTACATTTAGTTCCCTCCCCATCACCAATTTTGACAGTATTAGTTACTAACTTTGATCTTATGCTCCCCACAAATGTACAAGAGGCTGGTGAAGAAGTCCTTAGTCTATAAGCAGATAAAGGTCATAAAGAATAGGAAAGTAAACACATTTTCTAGGCTCTTTGACTCTGTGTCTCTAGTAAAGCAGAAGTTAGAACCTCACCAAGTGGAACTCTGTAAAAAAACAGCATTTGGTCCGTTTCTAGATGCTAGGAAAATGTGTTGCAGTGGTCTACTCATTCATTATCTGTTAGGGAATTTGGTAGAGGTTGAGAATGTTCCCAATCCCTTTCATTTGTACTTTGACATTCAGGATAGGCTGGTTTCTTTCTCTGTGTTAGATTTCACCACTATTCTTGGGCTCAATTACCATGATATTATCCCCACGATCGAACAAGAATCTTCCTACCGGGGTCGGTTCTGGCTCAAATATTTCCCAACCAATTCCAGGGTCACACGCAATGATATTAAGCTGTTATACCAATCTTTGGTCAAGGGTATGGAAACTGATCAAGATATAATTAGACTTTCACTACTCTATGTCCTGTCTCATTCATTCCTTTCCGCTGAGACAAAAATTGCACTAAGCAGTTCATATCTTAATCTAATTGATGATATAGACGCCTTTAATAGTTATCTGTGGGGTAGATTCATTTGGACTGATATGGTTTCTTACTTTAAAATGGCCACTACAAGTATGGTTTCTTACTTTAAAATGGCCACTACAAGTATGAAGTTAAATGAAGCGCATTACAGTGTGTATATTCACAATTAAATTCCCTTTCATACCCCCAGGCCCCACCTCTCTACTTTTAATACCCGACCACAGTGTGTAACTGTTACTTATTTTACTCATATTGACATGTAGCATGTCCAAGTCATATGCTACTATCTGCGCATGAAAGCTGCCACATTTCCATACCCAGAAAGGTTCTCCACCTGTTGCACTTACATCCCTGATTATTTGAATAAGATGTATGATAAATACAAAGCTGGCCTTATTCACCTCGAAGACTCGGCCTCTGATGGCTATTTAGTAGAAGAATTAGTTGGTGCGACGGAACTCTATATGCTACCATGCTGGGCGTGTGATCATTTCTACATTCCTTTGCACCTCTTTGAGACCCATTGGTGTTTGGTTGTGTTGGATATTCAACGTCACTCCTTATTTATGTACGACTCAAACAATCGCCGTGGAACTAGGCCTACTAAGACAGTTCAATACTTGCGTGGCTTAATTCATTACCTTCCCAGTCGATTGTTGCTGCACTAAAGGCCCACAACCAAAATACACCATTCCAGGACGCACCTTCATACAAATTTGAAGCCGTTAAGCATGTACCGCCAGCAAGAAACTGGGTAATCATTACATCAATGTGACATTTCTTTACTCTTGCAAACTTCATATTTTAACTACTAAATTAATTGCAGCGGAGATTGTGCTGTTTTTATGCTAAAATTTGCAGAAGTTCTACAGATGGGCATTGATATACAAAAAATATGTCCATCAAAGATTCCAGAGTATCGGGCAAAGTGGGCTCACGACCTCTATCAATATGGGGATCGAAAGGGAAAAGAAGAGTAGCTAACTTTTGAAGATGAACGTCAATAAAGAAGTTTAATTAATTTTCATCTATCAAGTATTAGTTATTTTTGAATTATCCCGCACCTTACTTCCTGCCGGTGTACTGGCACCTAGTGTCTCCCCCCCCCCCTTCACCTTTGATGTTTTTTGAATACTCAGATCAGTAATTTCCTTGGAAATTACTACAATTTCTAATAACTGTTGCTATGTTACGTAACTTGGAGACTATTCATTGCAATTCAAGAGAATGTCAGTTATTCAAAATGTTTATTCTCTTCAATAAAACCCCCTTCTTACTACTTAATGCACCAAGTAAAAATCACATGAAAATAATATCATTCCATGACTAGTAACTTGACTTTCATCATACAGGAACTATTAAAAAAATCATTGCTCACTATATATATTGCAGTCTTGTCATGAAGTCTTGTACTACAAATCCAAAACCTCATTGACTTTTCTCATCGCTTTGCAAAATATTCACTAATTTATGCACATAAACATCACGTTGCAACCACTCAAACCACACTCATGCCTCCCCCCTTACTTGGGAATAAATGCAATGTCATAATTCTGGCAATAGTGACTTCACACTATATTACCAAAACTATTTTGATGCTCTGAAATAGTAACTTCAGTTGTATAAATACAAGTATAAAATCAGAGTTCAAATGTACTTTCATTCGTAAACTAAAACCGTACTTCAAGTGCATAAATGAAATATGAAATCCTCTAGTATCATGGCTACCAGCCTACCAGTTTGCCGGGAAAAAATGACAAATAAAATACGGAAATATTGCAACACAATCTCTCATCTTTTACAACGGTATCGGGTTATTACAAGTCTTTTGGTTATGCCCATTTTGCTTGCATCTTGAGCACTTTTGTCTGGATCCAAATTCACCAATAGAACAGATTCGCTTTGACTTCGGCCTCCCTGCTGTTCTTGTTTTGCATATAGGAGGTTTAACCTCACACCTCCTATGCTCCTCTGGAATATCATCGTCCGTATACGACCCAATGGGATGAATAATCCCAGAATATGTGTTGCACCATGAACTTGTCCTGTAATAAGGTGACACATAATCATAACATGACAGTCCATTTACGTGTCCTATAAGAGCAACTGCATGAACACACACAAAATCTTCTAGCTGAAATTCTCTACAACTACATCTCCTTTCCTCAAGATTCACCACAAATGCCTTGCATGACAAGTCAATTACTTCTGCACTGAAACCAGTACTTGGTTTTACCTGCATTACCATTTACCAACATATTAAATTACAGTAGTTAAAAAATACTAGTAACATGACAATACTTTCTAATAATAAAATAACTTTAATAACATTTTACTCACAATCATTCCACGACTACTCATCATACGCTCTACTAGCATCGCTTCAGCAGCCGGAGTTAATGTTGTGCTTGTTTCACTAGCCAAACTCTTCCTCTTAAAGAATCAGTCTTGCATTTTATCTCTCAAAAACTCTATAAGAGTAGATATGGGATACTCTCGTGCTAATCGATCCATAGCATTCATGGACTCGGCATTGTTTGAGGTCAAGATGGAGTACTTTCGTCTCTTAAATGCAGACCTAGCCCATTTTTTCTCCCCAATCTTATGCAGATAGGTTCGTATTCTAGGATCTTCAGCGTCTAGTAATCCCAACAAGTATTCACACAATTTACTCGTTGATGCCCTTGCCGCTGCATTCACCAAATCAGTTACCCGTTTCTTCATCCCACGAAATTTTGTGGTTATATTTCCTATGATATGTTGCACACAATACCCATGGTCTGCGTATGGATACACTTGCTTAACCGCGTTAATAATACCCTCATTTCTATCAGATACAACACACAGGTCTACCCTGTCTCCAATAGCTTCTTTCACTTTTGTGAAGAACCACTTCCATGTATCGTTATTTTCCCTATCACACACTCCAAAAGCAATAGGAAATATTTGTCTATTTCCGTCAAGAGCACATGCTGTCAAAAGTGTTCCCCTAAACGTTGCTTTCATGAACGAGCCATCTACTATTATTACCGGCCGACACCACTTCCATCCCTTATGCCATGCTACCAATGACATGAAAAAATATGTGAAATTCTGGTCACTATCTGTCTCCAGTGCTATGTGCGAATCTGGATTCGTTTTGTGCAGCATATAGCACAAACCCGGAAGCTTCCTGTAAGACTCAAAATCTGATCCAGTTAATGCCCGCAACGCACACTCTTTCGCCCTCCATGCTTTTTGGTAATTCATCTTCACTCCTAAACTTCTTTTCAAATCTGCCATTATACTTTTGGGCTGATACGGCTTTCTTGACGCATCCATATACTGATGTTTCACCAACTTACCAATAAGGGCTGCACTTGCTTGACGGCTCCCATTTAACCTGTCATCAACTGAGCATGTATGGACATCATCAAACCTGTTCATTCAATTAACAACAATTAAATAACATGCATTACATTACACACTAAATATATTTTATAAAACAAAAAAACATTCATCAAATCATATTCACATTACAGTTACTGAATTCAATAGCAAAATTACATGATTAGTATAAGCAAAATCATACCTTTTTACTTTGAAGCATTTTGTGTCTTTGATCCTAACTCCTCTAACTGCCCACTTGCATTTAGGACTCCCGAAGCACACAACATGCAAAACTCCCGGGTGGGATGTTTTTGTAACATACTGGAACTTATTCCTTAGCGCATACAATTGTAGGGTCTCTTTAAACTCTTCCTTTGTTGGGTATATTGCATTAATTTGTAGTCTTGACCCTAACAAATCACATGAAGGATGTTCATATGATGTGGAATCAATCGACAGCGGTAGCTCCAAACTAATCATATCATTTCTCTCACTACTATGGGGATCTTCAACACTGTTACTACCATCTGTAGCCATGATAATCCTTTCATTCAAACTTGTCTGCACTTCACACTCGGTGCAATCCAGTTCTACGCACATCGGAAATGACCCTAGTTTATCCCTCACACTGTTCTTTACTTGCAAATAAAAGTGCAGGCTCATTTCATTGTCCACAACTGTAGGTGTAAAAGCCTCACCCATAAGGTATGAGATTCGTAAATTCAGGTCCTCTTTATCAACTTTTAATAAATCTCTTAGTTGTGCCACCAGATCTTCATACTTTGTCGAAGACTTGAGGACTATACCATGCGTGGATTTGGTTTGAAATTCCTTGTTTTCACCCCAACCATTCCCTACCAACACTGTGACTAACAATGCTTCCATGTTGTTGCAAAAAAAGTCCAAACTTTGTGTACTAATAATGACTTCGACCATTTTTCGTTACTGATTTTTAATAATCACCAGTAGTCATGATATCTCACACAAAAAACATGTTGTATAATCACGGATATCAAAGACGTTTTTAAACTAAATGGATACATTACTAGACACCTAGATCGTCTGTAGCAACCTTCACAATGGGTATTCGTCACTGCTCTTACCAATCACTTACTAACACGAGGATTCATTACCACACTACTATTAAATTTCTATTCATTTCCCTACCTCATTTACTGTTCTTTCTTTTCATTACTAATACATCATTACGACCTACACGTCCTTCATGCTACTGCGTCATTACTACCTACACGTCATTACTAGATGCATGTTGTTTAACATTACTCCCATGTCATTACTACATAAACGTCAATTCTTCATCAAATCCTTCTGTGTGCAGTCGCCAAACAAATTTTTCACACACTTACCAAGTATTCTTTACTACAGTTTCTTTACAAGCCAACAGTCCTAAGATTTCATGACCACAACGTCTTTAATACACCCTCTGTACCAAAAAATCACCATAGTCAAGCAACATACATTCTTTACCTACATTTCTTATCCTTTACTACACAATTACTAAGTATTCAATACTAGAACATCTTTACTAACTACCCCCTCTGCAACTAAACAACACCATCGTAAACCAATATACATCATTTCCCAGACCTTTCTTATCCTTTACCTCACAATTACTAATAATTCAATACTAGACCATCTTTATTAACTTCTCACACCCCAAAACATGAAACGCACACAAAATTTCATCAGATTCATGCTCAAGTATATCATAAACAAATGAGCCAATCTGCAAAATCAGCCTCTTCTTGACCTTCGCACCCTCTGATGATCGCCTCTTCTTGACCTTCGCACCCCAAAATAATCGCCCTTCCAATAGCGGTTTATTGATCTGCGCTTGGAATGATTTGTTTCCCTCTTCATTACGTAATGAATACGTTACCTGTTTATCCGCTAATCTTTACACCGGAATTCCTGAGATTAAGCCGTTTCCATAACCGAATTAGGGCACCAAAGTCATTTCCCTACATTACTAAAATCCTGGCGTACGTCTTCGTAAGTAATGGTCTCATATATGTAAACTCAGAACGTATTAGTAATATATATAAAAAAAACTCTTTGTTAAAATGGAAAATGGGACATTGTACGATTTAGATATGGGTGAATGATGACAAATGGCTCGCCAACTCACTAGCACAAAGGATTGAGCTCGAGCTCTAGCTCGAGTTAGTTCGAGTTTGACCGAACTCGAGTCAAGTTCTGATCTGATGGTTCATGAGCAGTTCGTGTGTGGCTTGACTCGTTTGCACCACCAAGTTAAACTCTTACAAAACAGAAAACTTTAACTTAGTGCGAATTTTAATTTTGATTCTTTAAATTTTCGAACGGTGGAAAACTAAGGGCCTGTTTACTAATAGAGATATTTTCCTGTTTTCCAGAAAACTGGAAAATTGGAAAACAGAAAACAGGAAACATGTTTACCAAAGAAATTCCTGGAAAACTGAAGAAAGGAAAAAAGAAAAACGCGTTTACCAAATCGTTTTCCAAAACGGAAAAAATGAGACATGTCTCTCTTTTCCTTAATGATTTGGAGAAGTGACTTTTACTAGTTTTCCAAATTTGGAAAACGCAGATGCTACAGTGCCGCTGCAATGAATTTGCATAATTACACTTAGTGATGGGTCCGGTCTCGCTCCGATGTCGATTCCATTCTGGTACCTCCATCCCCGTACCTTACCCCTTACCCCTACCCTACCCTACCTTACCCACCCAGCCCCACCCCGCATACCCATTTTTCCCTATAATGACCCTACCCCACCCCGGCCCCATCCCGATCCACCCTACCCTACCGCCACCTCCTACCACCTCGACCCCACCCGACCCACCCTACCCTAACCCCCACCCGTATATTACCCCTTACCTCTTACCACATGCCCCTACCTCTGCCCCACCCCACCGCCATCCTACCCCCACCCTTCCGCCATCCGACCACCATCCTACCCCCCCACCCTACCATTCCCCTACCTCGGCCCCACCCAGATCCTGGGCCCACCCTATCGCCATCATATCCCACTACCCATACCTTACCCCAACCTCAACCCTACCCACTACCCCCCACCCTTACCGCCATCCTACCCCCCACCCCCACCCCTTCCCTACCTCAGCCCCACCCTGGTCCCGACTCCACCCTACCGCCATCCTATCCCAACTCCATACCATACCTCTACCTTACCCCAAACCCTACCCACTACCCCACCCTTACCCCTAACCACGACCCTAACCCACCAACTACCCCCACCCAACCCCCAACCCTAGACCCTATCACCCCACCCCGACCATACCCCTTACCCCACCCCCACCCATAACTTCCCTACCCCGACCCCTACGAGTAGGTATGGGTGGGTATGAAGGGTTGTGGGGGAGTATGGGTAGAGTGTAAGATCGTGGTAAGGGTAGGGGTCAAGGGTGTGGAATTGGAGAACTGAGTGAAAAAATTGATGAACATGTTTTCAGATTTGAAAATGGAAGACTAAAAAATAGAAACAGAAAATTGGAGATAGAAAAACTGAAAAATAAAAACAGAAAATTGGAGAACGAAAAACAGAAGTAGAAAACAGGAAAATATCTGTGTTAGTAGGCCCTAACATTTTCGAAAAATGGATTCTCAAAATCCTTAACATTTATGATAATGATGAAGTGACTGGACTTGCACACTTTTTAGAAACTAACCCTTTTCTAACATTGCAATGATGCATAATAATTAGCGTAAATCATAAAGAACATAAAGTATATTAAGGTATAGAGTAATATATGAGGGTTTAAGACACATCTCATTATTTATAGGTTAAAATTTGTATTTACTACACCTTTTTAAGAAGTTTTAGCATTTCTATATTTTCACGTTTTTTTTTCTATTTTTTGATTTTTATTTTTTATTTTAACCTTTTAAAGTTTTTTTTTTTGAATAAATTTAACCTTTTAAAGTTATTTATCTGTTTTGATATTTTACTATTTTTCATATTTATGTTTCTCTGATTTTAAAATTTATTATTCCAAAATTAATTTAACGGATCAAGATAACTAGATTGATAGTTTTTTTTTCAAAATAAATATGTTTATATACGTAGTACGTAGTAATACTTTCTTAAATATAGGTGTTTTATGAATATATTACTAATAGAATTGTGCTAAGTGTATACATTTTCATTGATGCATTTTGTACATTCGTCTATCTCACGCACATAAATTACCTGCCAACAAACAACTATTCCCTCCGTACCAAAAAATTGTTTCCGCATTAACTTGGATCGTAGTTTAAGAAAGTAGGAATAAAGTGGAAATGTATGGTTGTAGATGTGTAAGAAAAAGGTAAATGAATGTGAACCACACAAAACTTTCCAAAAGGGGAAAGTAGAACAATTTTTTGGGACGATCCAAAAAAGAAACCGGGAACAACTTTCCAGGACTGAGAGAGTATATAGGAATTATCTGTCTGTGTGAGACAGACGAATATACAAAAGTATACACAAAAATGTGTACTCCAAACATTTTTCTTACTAATAATATACGGAGTAGGTGTCAATTTTCAAACATGAATACTCCACGAGACCACAACTACAAGAAAAGAAAGCGCGGGAGAGCTGTGCCGTCTATGCACGTCTGGCATATACAGAACTCTCTCAATTCAGAAGGTTCAGTCTCTGCTGCTCTGTCAACCCCTGAAAGCCGTTGAAATGCGAACTCGGTTCACCTCCACCGACTACTCCATCTCCAATGCGATCCAAGCTGCAGATTTCCCTCGCCTCCCTCTTCCTCACCTCCCGCCCATTAGTTCCTCCGGATTCCAAGACCTTCCCCGCTTCGATCATCTGTCAGTTCCCGGAATCTACATTGGAATCAATCAATTACCAATCGAAGAAGCTCTGTCTAAATTCCTTTCCGAATGCTTGCCCAACTTCATTGATTTCGATGTTCGTCATCCAGTGAACGTTCAGCCTTGCTCCGGAGAAGCCGACTCTAGCAAGCTAACAAGTTCCATTTCTCACCAAAATGCTGAGGTAACTACTAACTATGGACCTCTTTTATGCGCGGATATATTGTTTCCCGTGATTTTACCCTTATATCTTAGATGTATCTGGTGCTTAATTATTATCATGCTTAATTTTATGATGGCCTCTGTGTCCCAGTAAGCATGGAGGTCTGCGTGATGGAATGTTTGTTAAACTATTGAAGCTGGCTTTATTATGAGCTGTATACAATCTGAGACACTGCTAATGGATTGTTAGCTCCTTATTTCCGAGAAACTAGACCTAGACTTTAGCCTCTTCTCATCCCATCCGGCTATCCCGGCATCTATATTTCCTTTTGGATTTCACTGATTACTCTAGTTAAGGAAACCTAAAATTGTATCTGAATCAGATAAGTTGGTGTCTTAATATTGCTTACTTGTATTCATATAGTTTCTTACTATAGATAATTATGATCGTGTTTTTGTGTGGAGATAATCTTCTCAACTCCGAATTATATGCAACACTTCAAATTGTCATCATGGACTATTTATATGTTGCAGTAATTACTAAGTGGTTTTTTGGGATTACTTCTTATTATGTTATATATGTGGTTTTAAGGTACTACTACTTATTATTGTAATTACATTACACTGCAGGGAGCCTGTATTCCAATTGATGTCAAGCAAGATACCAAGTATGAAATTCTCCAGTTTGAAGTTTCAGAGCTCCATTCGGTCCCGGTTCCAATGGTAAACCACCATATTATAGATTTGATCCCATTCTATTTGTATTTCAGAGCTACATATATACTCCCTCCGTTTCAATTTGTTTGACACACTTTCTTTTTTTAGATGTTTCAAAATGAATGCCACACTTCCTTATTTCCATATTTGGTAAACAAATCTATATCAAAACAGTGTCAAAGAGTGTACTCTACAGTAAAATTTACCCCTCAGTAAAAAAATCCTTAATCTTTGTGAAGTCAAAGTGTGTCAAACAAATTAAAACGGAGGGAATATAATTCTATATATATATGTGCTTAATAATAAATACTTTCATCGAAATATTTCTCTTTACCCCATCACGAGGCTACCTTTTATTTTCAGGACTGGCGGACTCTTCCTGACATTTCCCTTGTTGAAAAAAAGGTAGTTAACAGCTTAAGTAAAAATATCATGAACTCAGACACCTATGGGTTATTTTCCTATATGTTTATCTAATGAAATTGAAAATGATGTGGTGTTAGGCTTTACTTTGGGATCCAACCAACCAATGGTATGAACTTAAAGGATATGAGATAAATCTTTATGTTATTTGCCTCTTAAATCTTAAACCATCACAATTGCTTATGAGACTCGGAAAGCTGACTACTAAGCTTTGTGTGTGTGTTGTGTATAAAAACAGTTCTTCTTTACATGCTCCCTTTTAAATATAAACGTATAAGGCAGGAGGGGGAATTGAAGTCCTACTTAATTGGGATAATAATTGTGCACTCCTTTCAGGAAATGCCCAATACCGAGACCATGCTGCAGTATCCCCTCAGTATTCACCAATCACTTTATGCAGTTGATGAAATCCACATGGCTACTTTTGAGGAGAAAATGGTTAATTATCTGGAAGACAGTGGCTCTATCCAGGGGCAATATCTTTCTTCTACTACCCAGTTTCCTCTCCTTGAAGTTGATGGTGCTGGTTTGGGTATTGTGACCGACATGCCTACAAAAAATGAATTTCAAATATTCAGAACTATTGAAACCCAGTACTTGATGGGAGGTGATGGAATGAGTGACTCAGAAGGGTTATTGGGTTCTATACAAGTTGACTTATTAGAATGTTTAGCAGCAAATGAAATCAAGACTGAGATGCCTTTTCCAACCCACTCCTTTAAAACAGATATTTTAAGTGTCATAGAACAAAGCGAGAGCTCACACAATGGATCAAGTTGGCCAAGAAATTCAATAATCTTTGAGGAACCACAACTCTTTGATTCAGACCGTTCTCATATTTATGAAGCCCTATACGATGCCAAATTGCAGATTGAGGAAGAAATGACTCAAGAAGCTATAAGTGTAAGGAGCTTTGATGAACTCATTGTTCGTGAGGAGCTCACTGTGAAAGACAGCTCATTCAAATCATTGCCTGTGCCGCTATTTTTGGACCATAAAAAATCAAGGTCACTGCATTCATACATCGAGGAAATCCTATTTGGATTAGGTTTGCTACAATATTGCGTGTCTGATGCTTTATATTTAGATTGGCATATTCTGGAAGAAGTGAATCCCTACTGTATTGAAGATTCTCTGTTCCCAACACTCTTTGGGGATGCTTGCAGCATTAATATGACTTTGGAAATGGGTGATTGTGATATGCTGGTATACAATTTTATCCTTTCTGATGATTCTCCAAGAGCATCAAAGAAAGAAGAGAGTAAAGAAACACTGCACATAAAGTTTAACGGTATTCCAGAATATCATCTGGCTTTTGGTGAAAATTCTGTCAGTACGTTGCAGATTGGTGGAAATAGAGAGGCATCAACTGATGGAGAATCATCCAAAACTGTTACCAAAGAGACTTCTTTGCTAGGTGTCCCCTTCTCCCACTTCAATGACCTGGATGTTCTTTCAAACCACCAAAACCTCTCGAGCGGGAAAAAACATAAAAAGACTAATCAATTATCCGATTTTGATGCTGTGGACGAGAATAATGCAAACGATCAGCCTTTTCTTTCTTCACTCAGTGAAAGTGAGAACTTGGAAAAACAGAGGAGTTTTATGCTAGTAGAAAAAAACTGTGATTCTGGAAGTATAGAAACATTCGGAAGAGATGAAGTTTGCTCAAGGGTGCTGCCTCAGTTTGAGCCATTTGATATATCAGAGAAAGTTCACACAAGTGACTGCTCTCTCTCTGAAAGCATCATTGTTGTGAACACACAAGACTTTGAAAAACAAATGATAATATCTCGGACAAAAACATACCAAAATATTCTTTCACTGGAGGAAAAAGGGACTCAAGTTATAGAGCGTGACTTGCACTATCCAGTTGATGTCATAATCAGTGCTTCCATTTGCATTGCATGGTATAACTGCAGTAACATTGCAAGGAAATCTACTGCATCAGAAGAGAATAATTGCAGCAACATGTCATGCTTGTCACTATGTGTAGAAAATATTGCAGCAAGTGTTTTAACTTCGCTAAGCTACGCTTTTAGTGGCTGCATTCTGGTAATTGCTAAGAATGCTCTCTCATGCTAATAACCTGTTTCAGAATTCTTTCCACTTCTACGCATGTGAGAGCACAGAAATATGATAATCAGTGTATGGTTATTTTATACTTCGTGGGTTGTTTTAGAAGAAAATGAAAGGTGAACACAATATACACCTATGGAAAAAACCAACATACGCATAGTAACATATTGCACATGCTAAGCATTACTCTCATAGTCTCATGCATCATTTTCAACGTTGAATACAGTGTTTGAATACTTTCTACTTTACATTCTAGGTATTTGAGGGAGAGAACAGTTTTCTTGATGGGATTATGGAGTTATCAGATCAGCTATACGCCGTTGCACCTGGTCTGGGAATTGATATACAGATCTTTCGCTCAAATTCTCCTGAGATGACTGAAAAGATCATATTATCTTGCATTGAAGCTGAATCAAGGAAAAATAGAGGCATGCTACCTAAAATGCCTGAGTCAGTGACGCTGGCAGAATCCTTCCTTACTATGTTTCCTTCGGTCAATCCACTTTTAGCTCACACAATATTGTCTTCTGTGAGCACTCTTCTTGAGTTTCTGGAGTGGCCACTCGAGCGTACCGTTAGCGTAGTTCAAAAGTATGGGGTTTCATATGATAGCATTTCATTATTAAGTGCTTTGAGTAAATATGGAGAGCGCGAGGAGTCCAAATCAGGAATGACAGATTGCTCCTCAGTATCTTCTGTTCTTGGCTCAGAGCCTCTTCATTTTGGAAGTGACTCTGCTAGGAGAAAAAGGAAGCATGCAGGAAATCTACAAGAAGAAGGTCACCCCTGCACATCTGACCCATACTTATCATCATGGATGCCAAAGAGGACAGACATGCTTAGTGGGCCTGGGATGCCCAATTTAACTTTTGACGATGATTTATTTGGTCAAGACTTTCCATTGGAGGCCAATATGATAAAGAGCGATCAAAATTCTTTTCAATCCTGTGACTTTCTGAACGCATGTGATCTTGATATTGGAGATCAAGTGAACAGAAATGACCTTAGTTCCATTGATGTATGTTTCCCTCCAAGACAAGCCCTTGATGGATCTAAAAGTAACAAAAGCGATGGACATGGTAGCAAGGACTCTATGAACAAAAACAAGACTTTTATAGGTGAAGCTATTGATAATAAAAAGAATTCTACTTCAAGTTGTGTGGCCTTTTCGCCGCTGCTGCATGCAGTGGATCAAGAATTGACGCCGAGAGTCCCTAAAGCTGCAAAAAAACTACACTTTGGTATGAGTGACCTTCCGAGTTTTCCTACTGCTGCGGAGGTTGAATATTCCTCTTGTGATTGGACTTCTGTAAACCACGGAGGACAAAGTCCTGGAGAAAGAAGTAATCACAATAAAGGAACATGTTTCAAAAGGAATATAAATCCATTTGATAACGACAATGGGGCCTCAGAAGGAGGTCAATCTCTGAGGGAAGTGCATGAATTGCGTAACCACTCCCTCCAAGAGAGGGGTAAAATGACACCACTATCAAGTGCAATAAACTCTTATTCACTGCCGCGAGAATCAGCCTGGGAGATTCAATTTCTCAACAGAATCAGGCAAAAGAGTGCATCACGCAAGCATTCTGGTCTTCATAACTTATGTACTCCTTGTTATAAACACAAAGACAATAGATCAAAGGGTACACAACGAACTCTATGTGCACCTTGGTATGGACATCAAGCGACTACATCAAAGGGTACACAGAAGAGTCCATCTGTCATTGAACTCTTCAAGTACCAAGGACAGTGTGCTGCCTCAGATAGATCAATTGAAGAAAAGAAACAAAAGTGTGTTATATGGCCATCATCAACATCTAAAATTGAAATGACTTCTGCTTCAGGAAGATCATCACGGACACCAATTGATAAAAAAGCAAAAAGAGTACATCTATTGAACCTCTCTTTAGAATGAAATAATAAATTATTTCTTATAGTCATTACATTACATTTTTATTGTATGCAGAAACTGTCTTTTACAACAAATGGAAATGGAGGGCAAACTAAATTGATTTGGTGCGACAGTGGTTCTGACACTCCAGGCAGAAGATTATAGCAATCTGGAAGCTATGGTATTTTATCATACACGTGTATGGTCTCATCACAGTGAAACAAAATATATATTTTACAGATTTTTGCACTCCTAGGTGATGGCAGAAGCAACTTCTTGTATAGAGTAAGACTGAATGTCAAGATCATCAGAGCTTTTTTGTATGCAAGTCTTGTAATATTGGATTGTCTTGAATTCAGCAGTCTATATACACTTTTAGCGTTAAAAACTCCTAGCTCTTCTTTCCAATCTTCAAATTACGGACAGCCATGACAAGTTGCTGCCTTTCACTTTCTACCTCTGCAAATTTTAGACTGATTTCTGAATATCTCTCTTCCATTCCCTTAAGCTCACCCTCCATATGCTTGTTTTTCTCTCTCAGTAATGCTACTTCCGTAAGTAAGTCAGCTAGATCGTTTGTACTGTCAACATGCTCATTCTTGACCTTTGTCATTTTCGCGTCAATCTCTTTACTGCATATAGGAACAAATGTTAGTGTCTTTCATTTTGGAAACGCTCAGTAAGGTCATCTCTTTATTAAGACAATTTGTTTTGCATCAAGAGCAGTGAATTTCAGTGTATCCAGTGGAGTAAAAGACGATACATTGAAGGTATTATAGGCATGACAAGTTCAATGATTCAATTTTGATACCTTCTTTGTTGTGTTTTTTTGTTAATTCTGTTTTCCACTGATGAGTCTTCTGGTGACCTAATAGCCCCACAATGGGAACATTCCCCAGTAACTTTTCTTGATTTACCAGTAGCTGCATTTGAAGGTCTGCTCTCCTGTGTATCAAAATGTGCAGTTCTTTCGAAATTTAGTTGATAATCAATGACAATAGCAATTCTTTCCAGAAACATTTGTGCTAAAGAGCATGAGAGTTAGTACAGAGTAAAATATATTAATGAAAAATTGTTCTTACTGGAAGAGCATGCTGGCTGGATAATAGATGATAGAATTTCACTATTGTCATTATTTAAATAGATTCCCTTACATGAGAATAATATTTATAATGTGGGAGTAATTTCACTGGACATAATTAACCATGACTATGATCCCTGAAAGATGATAAAACAAGTTTATCACCAGGAGGAGACTTAAAACTTTGCCACTGTTTTTGTGTGCATGAACCTATAGTATTCACCAACTTTACTAAAATTTGTTTATTAAGAAGATGGTGATGATGAAGGATGATGGGGTCTTAACTTGTTAATTTGAATCTGTTTTGCTTTTACCTTGTGGTTTCATGTGCAACTGCTATAAGCCGTATAATGGTATAAGCATAAGAATAGGAACCAATGTTGTTATTTGCCCTTAGTAAAGCTAATTATACTTTTATACGTAAAACTGGTTATAATATGTATGAGTGCGTCTTTTCTTTTATTGCAATGATATGTACCTGTCCTCTCGTACACATATGACTCTGTACTTCGGATACCTGCTTCTTAAGGTTTGCATTCTCTAACTTCAACTTTTCAGACCCATGAGCCAATTCATTGTATAGAACTTGCAGTTTCTTAACTTCAGATTGTAAATCTTCTTCAGTTTTCTTCTTTTCATCCAATAGAGTCTGCATTTTGTTTGACTCCTCCAATAATATTTGATTATTATGAATTGAAAATTGATTCAATTCTTCGGTATAGCGATCGGATGTTAATTTAAGTTCTTTTTTGGCTTCATGCAGTGAGTCCTCAAGAGCTTTATTCTGCTGTATCAGAGCCTTGACATCAGCTTCTGCTTTAATAGCTAGTTTCTCCTTCTCATTAACATGAGATGCCATCTCAACAGAAAGCCTTCTGATTTCTTCCTGAAGCTGCTCAGTTGCACTTGCGTGGTTAGACATTGTTCTCCTCAATGTGTCCTCGGCATTTACAACCTTTTGTTCCTGCACAACTTTCGCTTGAGTTGCTGCTTCTAGATCATTCTCAAATTCTTCAGCCTGCTTTTTCAACTCCTTCTCAAGACTCATGACATCAGATTCTAGCATGCTTATTGTGTCCAAAGATTCCAAATAATTTCTTGCTTGTCTTTGCATTTCACTCTCCAACTCCTGTACATGGGCCTTCAACTGCTTTATGCTGGCCAATGCTTCAAAATATTCTTTTTGCAATCTCTCTCTCTGTAACTCACTCTGCTTAAGCTCAGAATAAGCATCCTCTTTTTCATCTTTCAGAACTTCACAGTCACTTACAAGATGATCCTTCTGTACAATTAGCTGTTCAATTTCTTTCTCGTAAACCTCAATTTTCTTGGCCTGCTTTTCTATTGTTTGCTTCATTTCTTCTGATTCATTGCCCTTCTCAAACATATATCTGTTTTTCTCTTCATTCTGATTACTTCTGAAGTTGAAACTTTTGTTAGATTCTACTTTACTGGAAAGTGAAGAAATTTCCTTGTTTTTCTTAGCCAAAGTCTCATCCATGTCTCTTACTCTAAGAATAAGTTCAGAGTATGAGTCTTCTGTCTTTTGCAGTTGTAGCTCCAATTTGCTTTTTAATTTCTTCTCGTGAGCAAGCTCTTGCCTGAACCCCTCTAACTGTGCAGCCCACTCTTCAATTTCACTTTGCCGTAATTTTGAGTCTTCCACATCCCATTCTGTAGTTTTTAACTTAAGTTGATCACATTCTGTTTTAAGGGCATCTCTCTCCTCTTGGAGGTCAAAAATTTGTTGCACCAAGTCCTGTCCCCTTTTGCTTTCTTTTACAACTTGCCTCCTCAGGGATTGCAGCTCTATCTCCGAAACTTCTGCCTGCCTTTCCAACAGTTTGATTTGATCTTGTAACCTCAAAATGCTGCTTGTGTCAGTTTCTTGCAACACCATATCCCTTGGAATTTCCTCCTTGGGTCTGTTTATTGTATCTATTATACTTCCATCTGAAGTTGAGCCCAGGGAGCAGTCTGTGGAGGATCTTTGATGGGAATATCTTTTAAGGGAATTGATTCCAAAAGCAGGCTTCTCGGGCCTGATGTCCTCATGCCTAAAACTACTTGGGTCTTGCTTCACTTCACTATCATCATGTTGAAGATGTCTAAGGCCGTCATTTTTCTCAGAATACGGAGATGTTGTGTTGCATTCCTCACCCTGTGGAATGAATTAAGCAGTCATTTTTCATCAAAATTTTAGTTTATGAACTTACAACATAGTCTTTTACCCCACATTTATGTGCATTGTCGCACAGATAGGAACTTACTTGGGCGGAGTTTGCACATTCCAGCTCTGTTTCAATTCTCTTTTGATCATACGAATCAGTTCTTGAAACATCACTTTCATCCCTGCTCCTGAAAGAAGAAAGATGCATATAACCGTATTTATTACTACTTCTATACAAAAGCCAAACTAGAATCAGCATTTTAAATTTTTGGTTAATATATTTCCTATTTGTGGGTTTCTCCATCACCTTTGATCAGACATCCCTTGCATCTTCTGTACTGTCACCTGTTTCATGACTAAATTTAGATTTATGCCTCCACATATTACAAGGAAGTTAATTTATAATGTCTCTTCATATTTGAGAATTGAGAGATGTAGAGAGAGATCTAGAGAGCGAAACAGAGAGAGAGGAAGGACTAACATGCAAAACTATGCCCGAGTCTGCTGGCATAAGGGGTAGAGATAGTATTACTGGCTCGGTTATCTCTGCCAATTCCGCAAAATCCATTCCCACCTCTCCCAGAAAACCTGACTTTGATGATTTCTGTAAAGGGTCACCATTCAGTTGGGAGCATATATGTAAATCCAAAATAGTACTCAATCCATATATCTTTTCCTCAAATTTTCCTGATTGGTACTTACCGTCCCTACAACGAAATAGTATATCCTTTCTTGAAAATTTCCTGATTTAGAATCTCTCTCGAATTTCATGGTTTCGCATATAGGAGTATCCCAGGAGCAGCATCCTTCAACTATTGCAGCTTTTCCCAATTTCAAAGTAGGCTTTCCAGCATCTGCTGGAACAAGTGATAGTATGAGGTCTTTTCCTTTCAGTTGAGGCACCTGTAGATGGTAGTAGTAGGATTAGGAAGAGAAGAATAGTAAGTAGGAGATAGGAAGAATCAAATGTGCTGTAGTTAAAGAGGCTCAAATTAAATGAATGAATTGCATTGCATTGGGCAATGGGCATATTTGCATTGATACAACAAGTTGAATGAATGAAAGAACCTGTGTTGCTTGAAACTGCATTTGGAATACAGCTCTGATCTTCTTCTCCTTTCTCCATTTTGCAGTCTTGAACATGATTTATTCTACCGTATCACTTGTTGACTTCTATTCTTTTCTCGGTGGTGTCTTGTAGGTTTGTGGCAGCAGAGAGATAGGAAAGCTGCTTCATTTGCTGAAGAGATTCATTCATTCATTCGGATTAGATGCCTTGCCTAATGATGAAGTTCAAAGGAGATGGAAAAAGCTACCAGGAAACATTAATTATTACATTTTGGGGGGTACCAGCACTTCTGATCAATAATTGCTTTGTTTCGCTGGAGTAAATGCAATGCCAACTATTTCCAGAATACTGTAGTAGCAGGTACTTAGTAGCGCGTGGGTTGCAAAGATGTGAAGCACAAGATGATAACAGATGGGGCTGGTATATACGTAAGATGTCCCAAAATTGACTTTCTATTTTTATTTTTATTCTAATTTTGGTATGCTTTTGATGTGAAAGTGCTCATTAGCCCCCTACTTTACTACAGAGTATTTTTCTTACCTCCTTTACTTTATTTAGAATTTTATATATTAGAGGCTTGTTACATAAAAGAAATTTAACATTTGGAGTTACGGATCAAATCGTTTCACTCATAATAATTATTTAAAAGTAGTCATCGTAACTAGCACCAGTGGAACTATGCTCCCCCAAAAAACCCTTCAAGTGGTAGGGCCAAGCGGTGTATACTAACCCGTAGGGCCAAGCCAAAGTTGGGTTTCTAGGGTAAGGGGACGTGAAAGCGGTGGAGCTAGTCACTATAAAAAGTTTACCCATACCTTAGTTTTGACCATCACTTCCAGCCTAGCTGGTTGTGAGGTTATCATTGCATAGGAGAGGTCTCGTGTTCGAGTCCCACTAGCACCAGTGGAACTATGCCCCCCCAAAAAACCCTTCAAGTGGTAGGGCCAAGCGGTGTATACTAACCCATAGGGCCAAGCCAAAGTTGGGTTTCTGGGGTAAGGGGCCGTGAAAGCGGTGGAGCTAGTCACTATAAAAAGTTTACCCATACCTTAGTTTCACCGGTGGGCGTAGCTCAACTGGTAGCGAGGGAGTGCCACAAGGGTTAGGTCTCGGGTTCGAATCCCGGCAACCGCGATGAGGGGTTATTATGCTGAAAATTGCATAGGGCTCCTGCAAGTACCGGGGACAGAGCCCCACTCTCTATCTGTCAGATTGTGATTATAGTCCAATTTACATCTTCCCATCGTGCCGTCCGGTCGGTGTTGGGGGGCCCTCAGGGATGGGGTGTTTTAATATCTTAAAAGTAGTCATCGTTTAAAACCGTAATTACCTCATATCTGTGTTACTTTTGCTTCTATTAATTGATGATGTTTCAATAAATTCTTTATGGTCTTTTTATATTGTAGATGTAGCTTATATATATATACGTAGTATTATACTCCCTCCGTCCCAAAATTAACTTCTCACTTTCCTTTTCGGGCAGTCCCAAAATTAACTTCACACTATTTGGCAAATAATCTACATCAAAAAAGTGTCAAACAGTGCCAAACAGTGTTCAAACAGTGTCAAACAGTGTTTAAACAGTGCAAAACAGTGCACTCCACAGTAAAGTTAAATTTATTTTCTTAATCTGTTTGAAGTCAAACTGAGAAGTTCATTATGGGACGTTGGGAGTATATAAGAGAGAGGAGGTTGATGATCCAAGCAAAGTTGAAGTACACGATATATAGATCTTTTTTAAAAATAAACAAAATTAGTAAAATGGTGGACTAATTATGTATGCTTAGAGGAGTGAACACATGAGCATTTAACAGATCCAAATGAACGAAATTGGATGGAACATAGTTTTATTTTTATACTGAAAATATAGGGCTCCTTTCAAATAATTATGAATACGGTGGATTAATTTTGTCATGACCTTCCTGTACTTTAATATAAGAGTAATTTGGGAAAGTTAAATTTTTTTACTTACTCAAATTAGGAAATTAATTTTGAATTGTAGGGAATATTTACGAAATACTACGCACATACGATGTTAAGTATGAGATTTGAACTCCACCACACACAAATCCTATAAACCGTAAAACATTTGTTACTTGTTAACCCACAACAAGTATGCCAAATCTATCGTTCGTACAAGGTGGAAAAGAATGAAATATCATCTTTATCAAAGGCATTAAACTAGAATGTACTAGCTCGATCATGGCTTAATTTTTCATTAAAAATGACATATTTCCTTATATAATACGAAGTACGTAGTATTGTTTTCATCCCTTAAAATTTAAAAATTTTGTCATCTTTGATTTTCAAGACAATGATGGTGAATTCGGACAATGATTTTGATTAATATAATTCTATGAAAGTTATAAATATACTTTTATGAAAGTGTTTTCACTAAATAACATTTTCATATCATTTTTATATGATAAACACTTTCTATAAAAATATATATATCATGGGACAAAGTTAACTTGATTGACCAACAATTTAAACATGATAAAGTTTTAAGGGACGGATGAAGTAATTAAATATAGTTATTCGAGTATATTTCCATAAGTACATAGTTTTGATGTTATATAAATAATTATAGGTGACTTATTTTTAATATTTGATGATTATGCCGTCATTTAAAAGTATTCATTATTTGCTAAGTTGAAGGGACCATATATTATCCTTTTTGCCCCATCTTCGAATTAAATTCACTCTTGGTCCTACGAGGTTGGTGTCAATTCCTCTTTTAGTCCATGTCTTTTTACTTTGTCTACTTTTGGTATTTGACTAATGCTTTTTAACTATTTGTGGTTCTTTTCCAACGATTTTAACCATCGGAAACAATGCCGAAAGGAGCATATATGGGCGGAAATCCAATGATCATTTATCAAAAGTGGACAAAGCGAAAGATGTCGACTAAATGTGAAATTGACCTAAAACTCGTAGGACCAAAAGTGGAATTTATTCCCCATCGATCTTCGTAAGGCATGTTTTATACACACCAAAGCATCTAAAAGTTACTTTGAAAACTCACTTGAAGGTTACTGCGGTTATTAATGAGGTTCAAAAGAACATTGTTTTTTATATGCTTCCCTTCCCTTGTTTAATAGTTGTAATATAATTTTACATTTTTCATATACTTCAGGGCTCGTTTGTTTTAATGTAAAGTAAACATTTTGCGTGTAAAGTTTGAGAAAGTAAACATTTTACGCCGTTTGTGTTAACTATTTAATGTAAACTGTAGGTCACTTTTTTAAACACATTTTACACTGTATGATGTAAAATATTTTACCTGGGAGGAGGCTGTAAACTACTTTACATCTGTTTATCCGATCTGCAATAAATATACGGAACTCCAGTTTATGATTGAGAGTTTGAGACCTAGACGGCTCCCTACACGGTGGAGATTCCACTCTGGCGGTAAAGCAAAAAAATTGGTTTGAAAGAGGCTCATGTTTTCTCCTATATACTGAGTAATAAACAAAATAGTTTCACCAATTCATCGAATCTCTTCTTTATCTACGTTAGTTACTTTGCACTCCGTTAATTAGTTGATTTTAGTGATTTTCTATCTAGTATTTGATTAAGTAGAATACCTACTTTTTAGTGATTAATCTTTTGTGGAAGCTTCAAATAAAGTCACAATTTTTTATTGGGGGAATTTGACTTTGCACCCCACATTTGGGATGAAATTGGACTTTGCACCCCATTTTAAAAAAAACTTTGATTTTGCACCCCATTTCACTTCAAAATCCTTTGACTTTGCACCCTATTTTGAAATTTTCCTTCACAAATTTTAGATGATAGGGTGCAAAGTCAAATGTTTTTTAAAATGGGGTGCAAAGTCCAATATCACCCAAAAAGTGAGGTGCAAAGTCAAATTCTCCCTTTTTTATTTGTTTCATCTTCTCACAATTCAAGGTCTGAGGCCAACCGTCAATTTGAAGCTAGTTCTCTGCATGTTAATTAGAAGCTCGGTGGCATGGTCAATGAGTACTTTAAAAATAGATTACTATTTCTATTTTACATGCAAACTACTTTACGTCCCTAAACTTTACATGCAATCACTTTGCATGTAAAGTTTTAATGTGTAAACTACCAAACGGGCCCTTACATTCAAACAACTTAATTAATGAAGTAATATTTAATGTAGTGTTATTAAATTATTTTGAAAACTCTGTTATAATGAATAAAAAATGATTATAAATAAAAATAATATTGTTCTTTGATAGAGAATAATATTCTTTGATAGAAAATAAAAGATATAGAGACTTTGATGAGTATGTGTTAAAAGAATTATATTATGTTTTATGAAAATATTGGATACTAAAAATATTCAGACTTTGATGAGTTTAAATTTATTGTAGAAATAACATAAAATTCAAATAAAACACAGTTAATACGGAGTATATATTTGTGCTTCATTATATTTGTTATTAAAAGAACTAACATAAAAGTTAACACCTCATGGTTTATTTTTGTGAAATAATGTACTAGTTAAAAAACTTAAAATTATTTTTGTGAACTTCTCTAGTATGTTTTGGCTCGAGCATATGATGTAACAACATAAAATGTTTCACTGTATTGCTTGCGCTTCTTTATTAGTCAGTAGAACGCGATTTTCATTCTGGACCATATAATCCGCAAATAATCTCTTTGTGCTATAGTGAGAGCCAGAGAGGTAAGATTGCATACACCCCGACCCCCTTTACTCCATCATTGATGGGAGCCTTTGCGACATTGAGGTGATGATGATGATGATGATGATGATGTGTAAGAGTAAAGTGAAACCGATTCAGCTCAACTGGTGGTCAACACACTCTTCTATATAAGAAATTTCAACTCTACTTATCTTAGAGCATCCACATTGATGATCCTCAATTTTACGTTTTTTCATGGTTTATTATTGTGGATGTGATCACCTGGCCTCCACATAAGATAATCTCAAATAATCTTCAAACCAATAAATTTCTCCTCATTCATGATCTTAATTTACCTTGGATGGGAGCATGAGCATGCACGAACTACAAAGTTAGTCATCACCATAATTATGAGTATATGCCTAGAAGTTGGAATAATCTCAAAATAATTCAGCTTTAGAATTTTATACCAGATTATTTTATCAAATAATCTCATAAAATAATCTCAACTCCTCATCCATGATCCCAAAAAAAATCTTCCACATCTATCATCAAAATGATCTAAAAAATAATCTATGGATATGGATGCCCTTAGTCTCCATCAACCTCTCCCTGAACCTGGGGTAAACAAAAGGAAAAAATATGATTATTTCATCACTCAATTACTCACTATATTGAAATGTTAGATAAGTGTTTCTGAAATTGTAAATGACACTCCGAATTGACAAATGTATTGTAAATGTCATTCTCGATAAATATATAAACGGCGGGAATGATATTTACAACACATTTATCAATTCAATGGTGACATTTACAATCTCAAAAAATGGATATGACATTTGTATATGATGATTAATTGAGAGATCATCAATAGTTTATGATGATCCTGAAATATGAGAGATCAAAAGTTTATTTTCCAAAGTGGAAATATGAGAATTCTGATCCTGAAATAGCATTTATTATAGGGAGAACTGCCAAATAAGTCCTCGAACTTACTTAAAAAGTGCAAATCATCCATTATATAGGAGGCTCTGCCCGGCAGTCACCATTTGGGGTGGTTCCCGGTGGAATTGTTTGATGAATTTTTTTTGAGCATCTTCTTCATTAAGTCTATTTTACCCACACCAAATTTCAGATAAAAATTCAACCGGGAAGGCAGTCAAACATTTTCTGAAATATAATGCGCGTTGTTTGACTGCGCAATTATTTTCAAAAATTCATTTGAGTGTCTTCTCGATTGAAATTTTAGCTGAAATTTGGTATGAGTAAACTAGATTTAATGAATAAGATTCTCAACAAATTTAATCAAAAAATGCTACCGGGAATCACCCCAAATAACGATGACCGGACTGAATCTCCTATATAAGCTAAGGGATGATTTGCACTTTTTATGTAAGTTGTGGGGCTTATTTGATAGTTCTTCCTTTATTATATGAAGCCAATCTCTAAGCCCGAACTAATGAAATCAGACTTGACCCCCTTATCTATGGGATTTTGGCCTTGAAGAAAAGTCATGGGTCACTGAGCTCATACGGTTATCCCACAAAAGCCATGACTTGTGGGTTGTTGCTTCATGACAGTATCAAATATCAATGGATGCCACGATTTATGTGAAGCATACATGTGGCAGATCTATCCCAGGGACACGTATTTTCCTGTTCCGTGATAAATTAGAAATATTCTCAAAGTAGTATGTGTATCCCGTAAGAGAAGGTCATGATTAATTTTTCGAGAAATGAAAAGTATATTTTAAAGAAAAAGAAAGGGAAAATATCAACTCAATATCATATCTAATATTTTAGTTTGTGTTATCATGATATATGTTATAGATTGTAAGTTTATAAATTTTGTTTTTTTTAGAAACAGTAAGTTTATAGAATTGAAAATACAAATATGAATATAACCAAAGATTATTATACTTAAATAATTGTTTAAAAGAATATGGATACGTTAGTTGACTGTTGTACGGTAAGTGGGTAATACTACATAGTAATCATAATTTGAAAAGGAACATAAATAACTTATAAAAGAGTGAGGAAGAAACGACCGAATGATGTAAAATTTTGTTCTAAAAGGTTATAAACAATATAGTGTGTTTATCATTATTTATTAGGAAAATTTAGGAAAATGTTCAAAATGTTTCTTCTATTACTTTTAAATTATCACTTAAGATTATATACAAAAAAAGTACTACTTCCGCCCCCCTAATATTGGGACGGAAAGAAGTGGTGTGATGTTTAAGAAAAGTAGAAATATGTGATTGATAATGAGTTGATAAAGCGAGAACGAATTAGAGTCACACAAATGTTACCAAAAATGGTATGAGACAATAATAGGGCGACATCCAAAAATGGAAAAATGAGACAATTATAAGGGGATAGAGGGAGTATATCATATGAGTACGCTTACTTTAAAAAAAATACTTTAACCGTTTTTGACCTGTTATGTATGTTTTCTATTCTATTTATATATCAGAAAAGAAGTAGCTCATAAAAATACAAATTTACCCTTAATAATGAAATCTATGTGTCATTCTCCCCACAATTCACTCTTCTACTCTACAAATGACACATGGCAAATTGAAGGATAATATGGGACAATCAAATTCAAAGGAAGGGAAGCATTTAATCAACCAAGAAGTGAAACGCACGTGATATCAATTTATGGGTCCCTATATATAAATTAAAAACGCCATTTTCTTTAAAGTGTTTTAACTTTTTCATCTTTTATCTAATTTTTATGAGGTACTTCTTTTCTTATATATAAATAGAAGTATATCAAAACTCATATTTTTTACGATCTTTCATATGACACCAATATTGCATATATAAAATTCTAAAAAAATCTCAAGATTTTTTAGACAACCTGCTTCTTTTCCAACCTCGATACGGATGATTCTTCTTTACAACATTATACTCCCTCCGTATCACATTAAGGCCATGTTTGGCAAATGGCTGATCAGCCAAGTTTCAGCTTCTTTGACCACATTTAATGACTTTGACTACTCAATCAGCTAAATTTAGTGTTTGGTAAATGGCTGATTAATTTAGCTGATTGGATCCAAACAGCCAAAAACCAAAACGCCAGTGAGTGCAGCGTTTAGGTTTGGCGGTTCGTGTTTCTCCCTTTTATGCCCCCGATTACACGCACGCCTCCCTTCATATTCCGTCATATACGTCTCAGTTCTTCTTCTTCACAGTACCTTGTTCTTCATCGGACGTCTCCCTTTCTGGTATGTTTACGTAATTACGTATTAATTTTATTTATTTTTATTGTTTATGTTTTATTTTCTCTGTTTGTTTCTTCGATCTATCTGTTCGTTGCTGTCTTCTTTTTTCTCCACTTGTTAGTCTGTTGGTGTACCAAATAGGATTCGCAATTACAAATCAATATATAGTAGTTCCACTCAATTGAAAAACATTCCTGGTTCTTTTGTTCTTTGTTTGTATAGAATGCAATCTGAAGAATTTTCTATTAAAGTCAATAGTGTGAGCATGTTCAGGGAATGGACGGCAAAAAAATCCTCTATTTTGTGTTTGCTTTTATCACCTTCTGTGTGGTTAATATCAGATAGTTTGTCTCCGTTTTTTTACACATTTGATGGTAAAAAACTATTGGCCTTTGAAAGCTCTCACTTTTGTTGGGATTTGATTCAAACAATATACTCCGTATCATTCGCAGCTTAAGTTTATTATTCTAGTAAGATTGAGTCAAAGTGTCAGTTGGAGTACTTTTAGGAGCAAATAAATTAGTGGGTGTGTGGTTCAAATGATTAGGGAAGTTGTTATCTAGTTGTGGGATTATGATCCTACTTTGATGTGAAGTTTGTTTCAGATTTAGTAGTATAAAAGCAAGGTTGTAATCTTTATTTTAAACAGTGCAGCAATCTGAAATATATTGCAGATCTATTTTTGACTTCTTGTGCCTTTGTCCATCTATTACTCTGTTTTTATCTAACAACTTTGTGGTGGGATTGTGTTTTTACTTTGTGGTGTTTCAGTTTTAAAAAGATATTTGATAGCTCACAGTTGCACATTATCAAAGTGGCACCCCTCAAACTAATGATCCTATAACTTTAATAGCTAGAAAATGTCTTCTACGTGATTTTTGAACATACCATTTTGATCAATTGTTGTGTTTTTTCTAATGGAATTGATGATGGGTTCTTTAGACATCAAGTGAAGGTACTGGCCGGTAAATAGAAAATGCATTGCTTCACCATAACCTTCTTCAACTAGGTTTTAGAGCAGTGATATATGATCAGTCCTTATACGTTAATTTATAATGGTCAGTCCTTAGTTATAATGGTCAGTCCTTATTTCACTCTGCCAGTTACCTATGAATTATATGTTGGTTTATAAACCTCCTAAAATTATACGTTGTTATAATTCCTTCACCATAACCTTTTGGCATGTATGAATCATAGGTGTGTGTTTGTATACTAGTGAATAACTAGTATTCCGTTTTGTTTATACTATTAAATAGAAAACTCATATAAAACTACTTGTTGTATGTAATGTGATTTTGATGTATTCATTTTAATGTTACGAGTTACTATTGGAGAAGTACAAAAGCCAAGGGGCTTGCTTTGGCTTCATATATAATTATATACCCCTTAAAAAGTGTTTAAGTAATGGTATGTGTATATTTTACTTTATAATTGAGTTTTAGATGGCTCCTGAGCGGAAGAGAAGTATAGATGAAACTGAAAATACAGTTGAAAATAAAGGAGGAAGAGTTGTTTGGTCAAAGAGCTCACTTCACATTCTGTGTGACCTTTGCATCAAACATGTTATAAAGAGTAAAGGGAAAAGTGGAGGAGTGACCTCTCAGAGGCTGGCATGGAAAAAAATTGAAACTGAATTTGAAAGACTCACTAAGTTCCCATGGGATAAAACGAAATTAAAACATAAGGTAGATTGGATGAGAAATAGGTGGACGCTATGGAAACAATTGAAGGCGAAAGATACAGGATTGGGATGGGATCATGTCAAAGGAACTATTGATGCTTCTAGTGATTGGTGGGACTTAAAGATTAAGGTTAGTTTGGTTTCTTAATAAATTTTACTATAGTACTTATCCATAGAAAAAAGATTAATATTAATTTTTTATATATAGGAAAATGCCAAGTTTGAATCATTTCAAGATGAAGGGATTGAGCCTGAGCTAGAGTGTAAAATGGATCAAATTTTTTCATGTTCTGCCCAAGGAAATCTGAAGTATACTCCAGGAAATATTGCCTCACAGGAAGATTTGCAACCTGATATGGATGATGTTTATATTCCTTCTCCACCTCCCGTGGTTCACCATGATACTCTTAATGGTGAAAATGAGTATATTGGGGGAGGGAGTACGGGCAATGCATCATGGGATGATATATGGAGTGAGTTTAATCCTATGGGTACATCACCTGCTACACCTGTCCGCCAAAATACACAAATTCAGAATGATGATGTAAGAGCGGGTAAGAGGAACTTTGAGGGTGATTCATCACAAAGTAGTAAAAGTGCACGTCCAAATCACGTCAAGAAAGGAGGGATGGCAATATTCCAAGATATGTGTGGTGGTATGATGGAAGTAGTTGCAAAAAGGAATGAGTCATTCAATGAAGTTACTAGATTGATGAAGGATATGATTAAATCCAATTCAAGTACTCATGAGTCAGAGTATAGTCTTGGAGAAGCTATGGCAAAACTCATTTGTTTGGATGGTCTGTCTTCAACTTCTCCTGAGTTTTTCTTTGCTTGCTCAATGTTCGAAGATCCACAACGCCGGACAATTTTCTTTTCTTTACCGGATGACAATAGTAGGATTGAGTACATCAAGTTTATGTACAAGAAGTCAGGGAACTAAACTTCTTATAATGTTTCAACTTTTTGTTATGTTGGGTGCAACATTAAACTTTTGCTTGTCAAAGGATCAACTGTGTTACAAAGTCTTATTTTGTTAAGCTATTATTATTGTTTTTTTTTTCTTCTTTTTGTTATTGTCATCATTATGAATTTGATACATGCTTATTCCAAATTTGTACATGTTTATGTGTAGGTATGGATACAGATGACCTGAAAATTGCACAACTTCTCTTATGTTTAGAGTATTTAAAAGAAGAAGATGAATTTGTAGATTTGATTTCTTGTGTAGCAAGTTACATGGGCTCCTATTTTGTGAATCATCTCTACAAAGAACCGTGTATGACCTCTTATTTAACAGGAGAAAAGTGGATGATTGAGTTATTGAATGGTCATGATAAGAGGTGTTTTAATGCCTTTAGAATGAACCAACAAACATTTCGTGAATTATGTTTTGATTTAGAAAACAAGTATGGATTGAGGTCATCATATAGGATGTCTGTTTTGGAGAAAGTTGGTTTACTTGTATATGTCTTGAGCAAGGGAGCTTCTAATAGAGACGCCCAAGAGCGCTTTCAACATTCAGGGGAAACCGTGAGTAGAATTTTTAAGGAAGTGTTGAATGCAATGGATGGATTTTCGAGGGACTTGCTTGTACCAAAAGATCCAGATTTCAAGGATATTCCACCTCAAATTGCTAATGATGATAGATATATGCCTCATTTCAAGGTGAGTGAAATGTTAAGTAAATGTCATTATTTGAGTGTATTGGGGGTGTACTCACATGCAATTCATTTTTATTTTTATTAATTAAAACTAGAATTGCATCGGAGCTATTGATGGTACACATATTGCAATAACGGTTCCAGAAGAGGATCAATTGCGCTATAGGGGACGGAAAGGGATACCAACTACAAATGTATTGGCAGTGTGTGACTTTGATTTGCTATTCACTTATGTTTTAACGGGTTGGGAGGGATCAGCTCATGATTCTCGCATTTTTCTAGACACGATCAACAACCCATCTCTCAATTTTCCGAAACCACCTAGAGGTAATTCTATTTTTTTGAAACCAAAGAGCTCCTATATATGAAAATTTAACATAAATTATGTATAATTGCAGGCAAATATTATTTGGTTGACAAAGGTTATCCAGAAAGAGATGGATATTTGACTCCTTACCCTAAGATAAGGTACCATCAATCGGAATTTCGTGGTGCACATCCTAGAGGAGCTCAAGAGGTATTTAATAGAGCACATTCATCTTTAAGAAGCTGTATTGAGAGAGCCTTTGGTGTTCTTAAAGCTCGATGGAGAATATTGCAAAAAATGCCAAGATACTCATTAATGGATCAAAATAAGATAATTTGTTCATGTTTCGCATTGCATAATTACATTAGAAAGAGCTCAATTGGAGACCCGGGTTTTAGATATCTTGATGAGGATCCCGAATTCATACCTCCGGATGTATTTGAAGATGTTGAAAGGGATGCTACGCAAAATGACGTGAGTATAGAACTCAAGAGATGAGGGTTGTCCGTAATAGTATCACATCAAGTTTGATGCAAGCTAAACGCCGCCACAATTGATTAAGTGGATATTAATTTTATTTTTAGTTAACCTAAGTATGCTAATTATTTTGTAAGACACACTTTGTAATGCGAACTCATATTACTCAAATTAAATCAATATGTTTCTTTAATTTTTCTTCATGTAGTTTTAACATCAATTGAATGATGTATATTTTGTAAGCAAACGTAGGAATTATTGTTTTTATAAGCACTAATTAAAAATAGAATAAATTACTAATGTCCCTATATGTCTTTTTACACTTAAACAGCTATTCATAAACAGCTAATTTACCAAACACTTGCTCATAACAAGCTAACATAATCAGCCAACTAAAACAGCTGACACAATCAGCTATTTCCAATCAGCTGTCGTAACCAGCTAACAGCTAACAGCTAACCGCCGATTTCCAAACAAGGCCTAAGTGTCTCACTTTCCCTTTTGGCCATATCAAAATATCAAAATAAGTGTCTCACTTTCATTTTAGGAAATAAAACCATCCCAAAAGTAGCTACAGTACCAAAAATCTCATACTTTTTCAAAAAGTGTACAGTAAACCTATAAACTATCTTAAAATACGTGCAAAGCCTACTGAGACTCTTATTTTGATATGGAAGGAGTATTTTTTATTGTCTAATTATTAGTATAATACAGTTCAAATTGGTAGATTTCAACTTCAATATGGTTAGTATTAACAACAGATAATTGAGCAGAAGAATTTTCTTTCTCATATGTAGTGTTTTTTTTGTATTCATATAGGATAAGCAGACTAATAAATGATCGGGAGATTTTTTTCTCTCTCATACGTAGTGCTTTAAGTTATAAGTTAAGTTAAGATAAATGGAGTAATAATTGAGTGGGATAATTTTCTCTCTCTACTTTTAGGTATACTAAATAAGCAGACTAATTATTGAGCGGGGGCATTTTTTATTACATATGTAGTGCATTTAGGTATAAGATAAGATAAACGGACTAATAATTGAGCAGGTGAATCTCGTGTGTCATATGTAATGCTTTTAGATATAACATAAACGGATTAATAATTGAGCGAAATAATGTTCTCTATCATATGTATTGCCTTCAGGCATAAGGTAAGCAGATTAATAATTGAGTGTGAGAATTTTCTCTCTCATAAGTAATGCTTTTAGGTATAATAAAGAATGTAAGTGAACTAATAATTGAGCGGGAGGATTTCTCTCTCTTTCATATGTAGTACATTTAGGTATGTAAGAAGATATGCAGATTAATAATTGAGCGGAAGAATTTTCTCTCTCATAAAAATAACTTTTTTTTCTTTGGCACAAAACTAAAACATTGGTTTATTAAAATTCAAAAATGATTATTAGGTAAATATTAGAGAATTGATTAAATTATACGAAATAAAAAAAACGAATTTGTAACCTACAATGCATAATAACAAAAGCAAGTTCTCCCCCATATGCTAGCACTAATTTAACTAAGGAGCAGCAAGTTCTTATTTAACTAATATGTACTCCTTAGTATTCGTTAATTTTAATATTTATTGTATTCACTTTTTTAGAATAGTACTAAATTTTAAAATTAATTAAATCATGACAATTAATACTCCCTCCGTTCCTAAAAATACTTCTCACTTTCCTTTTTGGGCCGTTCCCAAAAATACTTCTCACTTTCCCTTTTTGGACAATTTGTGGGATTCACATTCAATTTACATTTTTCTTACATAACTACAACCATACATTTTCACTTTATTCCACTTTCTTAATAAGCATGCCAAGTCAAACCGGGAAGTATTTTTAGGAATGGAGGTAGTATAACTTATTCATTTTAGTGATTACAACAATGTCTAAAACTATATCAAAGTGACTATAAAGAAAAACCTCTCAAATAAGTATTTATGGATAAAAATGAATTTATGAATTTTAATATGCAATATTGGTGTTATAAGAAATACCAGAATTATTTATGAATTTTAATATGTTTTTGTATATCGTGCGCTGGATTATATAATAATCAAAATGAATAAGGTTGGAGTTACTTTTATGCCTGAATTGACTGGAGTTACCACAGAAGACATTTTACCTACTTTTCAAATAATTTTTATTTATTTTATTAGTATAATATATTTTAAAAACAATTTATTCATAATTTAGCCATAACTTTATTAAATAGAATCTTACAATTTTAGTTTTACCAAATGAATTCTAAATAAATTCTAAATGAATAAGATTTCCAATATATTTTAGTATTGTCATTATTATTATTATTATTGTTGTTGTTATTCTTATTCTTATTCTTATTCTTATTATTATTATTATTATTATTATTATTATTATTATTATTATTATTATTATTATTATTATTATTATTATTATTATTATTATTATTATTATTATTATTATTATTATTATTATTATTATTATTATTATTATTATTATTATTATTATTATTATTATTATTATTATTATTATTATTATTATTATTATTATTATTATTATTATTATTATTATTATTATTATTATTATTATTATTATTATTATTATTATTATTATTACTATTATTATTATCATTACTATTATTATTAGTATTATTATTATTATTGCCGGTGAATCGGTTGATTCCGTTGAAATATATGATGCTCTGGTTGAAATACCTGAATTTGCTGATTCTGCTGATTTATGCAAAAAAAAAAAATATTCAAAATATACAAGATCATCAAACGGGCTCATGATAATAAACTTGCAAAGCATAAGTTCTTGCAATTGAAAATATATACTCGGTATGAGCAAAAACGTTTAAAGCCATAACAATCTAACAGTAGAAAGTAAATTAACACGAATTATGTAATTATTTAATGAAGATGTAGAAGACCAGCTAGGAACAATAATGACCTCTTTGCGCGGAAGAATTGGCTGCTTTTGTGAACTCCTATGGTGGGCTACTAAGGTATTAACTTGCTCGATTATGTGAAAGAGGATAATTTTCTCTCTCATATATAGTGCTTTTTGGTATACAATAAGATAATCCAGCTAATAATTGAGCCAGAGATTTCTCTATCTCACATGTAGTGTTTTTAGGTATAAGAATCATTAGCCATAAGTCATCTTACAATTGAGTGAGAGATTTTCACTGTCATAAGTAGTGCTTTTACGTATGAGATAATCAAATTAATAAATGAGCGGGATAATCTTCTCTATCATATATATAGTGCTTTTAGGTATAAGATAAGTCGGCTAACAATTGATTGAAAGAACTCATATGTAGTGCTTTTAAGTATTTTTATTACTACAAAGTAGAAGATAAGCTTGATAGCAATTAAGCGGGAGAACTTTCTTTCTCATATGTAATTCTTTTAATTATAACATAATCAAGCTAATAATTGAGCGGGAGAAGTTTCTCTATCATATATAGTGCTTTTAGGTATCATATCAATCGGCTGAAAATTGAGGGGGTGGATTTTCTCTCTCATGTGTAGTGTTTTTAACTATTACTACGGAGTAGAATATAAGCTTGCTAACAATTGAGCCGGGGTGCATCCTCTCTCATTTGCAATTCTTTTAAGTATAAGATAAAATAAGCTGGCTAATAATTGAGCGGAAGAATACTATCTCTCATATGTAGTGGTTTTAACTATAAGAAGATAAACTTGATCATAATTGAGCGAGAGAATTTTCTCTCATATGTAGCGGTTCTAGGTATTAGAAGATTATCTTGCAAACAATTGAGCGGGACAATTTTCTCTCTCATATGTAGTGCTTTTAGGTATTAGATTAGATAAGCCGGCTAATAATTGTGTGGACAAAAACTCTAAATTCTAAAAAAAAAAATGTAAAACAAATGGTTGGATTCTAATCGATGCAAGTCATTCATGATATAAGTTGTTGGCACTTGGCCTTCTGAGATAGGAATTTCCTTGCCTACCAACCTCAAGCATCTGGTTTTTAAGATCTAGAGCTAATCCTCCAAGTAGTAGAAGGCATTCATGATCCCACAATACAAATTTGCATGGTTTTTTCCATGATATGCCAGGATTTCCAATCTTTATCTGTCAAGAAAACCTTAGACATATTAATATTACTCCGTATAATGTAAGTAAAGATTGTGTAGACATATGAGTAAGTAGTTGAAATACATGTGAAAAGATTTCTCATTATAAGTGTGATGTGAGTTTTCTCGCACTTAAAAAGATTGTAATATAGTGGTGTAAGTACGAGTATCGTCTCCACAGGGACGGACAAAAGGGGATTAAGAATTAACTAAATTCAGCGATTAAAAAGAAAATAAAATAAATGCGTCGTGCGAGATTGATTGGTTGGAAAATTAAACTAATGCGAATAAAACGATTAAACTAGGGGGTTCTTTCTAAATAACGACGAAGGGAACGGGGATCGATTCCGGGGTAACCAGATTTCTGGCAGATTGGGCCTAATTACATGAAATTAATTTAATTGAGCCTAGCTAATCATTACTAAGTTCTTACCGCTCTCGCGGCGTAGAGTACAATAATTTAGGGGACCAGGCTGATCTCTCATGCGACAGGATCCTAAATTATTGCCAAGACGAGCGAGCTTACGACCCCTTAATCGCTACTAATCTCTTAGCGAACGATTAAGTGTGTGTGAATGTGTCCTAGAACAAATTAGATCTCTCTTAATTTATTCTACATGCAATTGTAATTCTAGTCGCGATTCTAGGTTAGAAAAGATATCAATTAAATAATTCAAACACAAATTAAACGGCATTCATGCAATTAAACCGAAAAGAATCTTGTCATACATCATGATTAACCCCTTCATCAATCCCAAATCCCTAATTAAAACTACTCACAATTCATAATTGAAGAATCAATAGAATTGGAATAAAAAGAATTAATTGTCATTAATTAAAAAGGTGGAACTTACAAAGAATCTCAAAAGATTGATGAACAAGGCTGAAAAGCCCTCTAAAATTCGTGCTAGGCACTCTCTCTAAGCTCCCCCCCCCCCCCCCCCCCCCGAAAACGGGGTTTACAGGCTGTTTAAATAGGAAAAACAGAACAAATTCGGGCGAAATTAGGATTCCAGGGGTAACGCACGGGGCCAACGCACGGCGTGCGTCCCCCAGTGCGTCTGGAGCATGTATCGCGCAAAAATTAGCCACGCACGGCGTGCATACCCCCACGCACGGCCGTGCGTGGCTGGCAGTAGCTGCCTTGCTTTCTCGCCTCGGACGCACGGTCGTGCGTTCCTCTACGCACGGCGTGCGTCAAACTTCCGAATTTGACAAAACTCCCTTCATGAAAGTTGTAGATAATGAAGTCCTCTATCCACTCCAATTTGCCAAATGTGATTTTAATCATCCAATCAAGATATATGATCAAAACGGTGGAAGGTGTCATTCTGAAATCGCAGCAGGGATCATCTGACTTCATCGTCTGTTTTCACCTTCTTCCTCTCAGATTCTCGCAAAGGTGTCTTCATATGATTTGTATCCCTTGAAGTTAGCTTTCATATGAAACTTGAATATTGTCTATTGGTTGTTTCTACAAAGAGATATGCTTGAACGATTGACAGAAGGTCATCCTGATCGTCGTTTTCAAGCTTCATTCATCTTCTTTTGATCCCGAAGCCAATCCTAGAGCTCTTTTTCCTTCAAATCTTCATCGTGAATCTTCCGGTGACCTCCAAAGCTCTCAAATCACTCTCGAATGCTTCTCGACTCATCCCGATTTCTTCTCAAGTGCCGGTACCGGGCTCAAATTCCCTGATTTTGACTACAAACAACACAAAACTCGAACCAACACCCGGTAAACATAATTTGAGCTAAAATTGAGACTTGCAACACCTTAAAGCTAGGGAAAACCATCAAAACCGATTCCAACACGCATCAAATACGTGTCAAAATACGGACTTATCAAAGTGCAACATGCACATGTAAATGAGGCATTATTTGATCTTCACAATAGATTTTATATTACATTTAGAGCAATGGCATAACTCCAAACCGCCTTACAACCAATTTTGCAATTGTACTAACACTGAAACATTTGGTCTCGAATGTTCAAGGTTGTGGCTTGTAAGTTGTAACAAATAAATAAAGTATGAGAATGATGGCTTAAAACTACTCCAAGAACACAAATAAAAGGTTTATGCCTACTTTTATAGTCTACTGTTATTGTTTACTTTAGCTAAAAAAACTGATTTATTATTACCCAGCAAATGAGCAAAACTCTAATAGTAACATAATTAGATCATCTAATTACCCAGCAAATGAGCAAAACTCTAATCAGTTTCTGTCGTGAAACTTCTAAAGGCAACACTCTGCAATAAAATGGATGCTAGTTTTCTTGCTGATTGCATGACACTTTACATTGAAAAAGATATTACTCTCAGTATAGATGTAGACTCTATTGTTGATGAGTTTTTTGTTTCAAAGCCTTGTCTAGAACAAATTTAGGGGATAACTTTTATATTTGATTTTTCGCTTATTTTGAAAAAAAATCAATGTATTATCAATTAAAATTTTCAGCCCAGCCCAACATTAAATCCTCGATCCGCCCCTGATTAGATGCCCGAAACCGTCTTAAGAAATAACCATACATGTATATTTCTATTAAACTTCTATTAATAGTAAACTTCTTGAATAAACTTATGCATACATGTATATTTCTATTAAGGTGTTAGTTCTCTATTAGCTATTGCTTGATAGAGTTGCTTTTAGTAGATATTGTACTTCAGGCAACCAAAAACATGTCCACAAAACACATCTTTGTAAATGTAAAAGTCTCATTTAGTGCTTCTATATTAAATATCAATAACATCCTTGAACTGCTTATATATATTCAGTGCCTATATTTAATTATTTATTACAATATTCTGATTTGGTAAAACTGCTTATCCCACTAATCATTGATTTAGGTATCCTCATCTCAATCAACTTTTACTTAATGAATTGATTTGTTGAAAGTGGTCATGCATAAAATTAAAACTGAGATTGCCGAGAGAACACAAAATGCAAGCAAGACAAATAACGAAGTCCATATTGTAGTCAATTTTCAATCGTTTTTTTTTTTTGGGCTAAATGGACGGGTATCTATCCTAAAGTAAATACTTTATTGTTTATCATTATATTGCTTATCAGTAAATAAGAAACTACGTATTCAAATATTGCATTCGTATATTCGTTCAACACTTCAACCTAAACCGATGAATTAGTGTCCTACAATGGCCTTGGGCATTACCACGAACGCGCAACGCGCGTCACTAAACTAGTTATATATATATGGTAGAAAAAATTGAAAGTTGAAGGGGGCGGTCCCTGACCTCCCCTAAATCCATCCATGTTCATTATATCATATGAATTATATGGAATAAGTGTCAATGCATTAATTTGGTTGAATGGAAAAACGATTTTTTTGGCAAATCCAACCCGACTTTAGATGTGATTTTGTAATGTTTTCATTTTAATGCTAATCATAAGTACGGAAAAATAAAAATATGCTATAATTATCGTTATCATTTCATTATATCATACTCCGTATGAGTATAACATATTCATAATATTAAATGAATAGAGACTTGCACAAATATAATGCATGTCAATTATGAACATGAGCAATTGAGCATAGTCGGCGTAGAATTTAACTTACGAATGGGTTGAGCAGTTGATCAACCCATTCCCATTTCTCAGCCAATATTAATTCAAGGACAGTCCTATGTAAATATAAATCATTATAATAAAGGAAAATTTTACGGTGCATTCCTCATTTGGCATGTTTTGGTGCATTCCACGTGTGGCAGCATCTGATTGGGAGATGAATCCACCTCACTTTTTTAATTAAGAAAACGTTTTTTGCACAAAGGTCCTTCCCCAATTCTCGAATCTCGACCATTACCTTAATGCTAAAAGAATAATCTGAGTTACGCTGTGAGAGATGCCTTGGTCTGGGGCGAAGAAACAAGGGAAACGACCGGAGGAACGAAAATCCAGCATCTCAGGTAGGTGTCTTCGTCTCTAATTTTCTGTTGTCCGTATTCTGTATTCATCACATGTAGATACAGATACATATTCAATTTCTTTTCCGAAGGTGAAAATCACTTCCTTCATGGCTTCATTATCATTTAACTCCTCTTTCATTACATTTTCCAATTTGTCTTTGAAAAGTACCATCGAATTAGGGTTTTGCTTTCGCTTTGAAAATTCAACTGGTTTAAATGTTGTAAAAAAATTGTTTGTAGTTTGTGTGTGCCTGATTTTAGAAATACATTTAGGATTTGGAGTTCATGCATGCCGCACCGGTCATGCGTGGATCTGATATCAAATATATGTTGTACGTTGCTTTTGCTTACAAGACTGAGCTGGGTCATGAAGAGAGGGGCAGTGTGTAAAGGGCTCTCTTAACCCAGCCATATCCCTTAGGGGACACTCTTATTTGGGTTTTGGCATACAATTGAAGTTTTCCCGGCTTAATAATGGATTGGGAAAAAATTGGAACAGATCATCATGTAGTATGAAATTCATTTCCTTGACTTGCAAATCCTGTTTCATAAAAAAGAAAATATCACATGTAGTACTTAGAATTTATATAATTCATCACAAAACAGATAAATAAGCTTACCAAGACATGAAATTTCTAAAGCAAGCCTTTCAAGTCCAGCACCAGGAATTAAACAAGTTGGAGGACTAGGAACAAAGAAAAAACAATTTCAGTGCTCACCGATTCAAAAAAAATCTAGAACGTGTGGTTACTCACTGAAATATAATACATACAAACCTTTCTTTATGAAGATTAGGAAACAATTGTTCAAGTTCTTCTAAAATTGGCGTGTAGCACTGATCTATTTCCTTTTGCCCCTGTAAACATAACACACCAAAGCAAGATGCAGTTAGTGCTTATTTTGTGGTTTAGCAAAGGGGTAAATAAAAGTTGAATGTATATGTTTTATGAAGGATTGCAGAAGAACTTTACAGGATACGTTTATTTGTAGGTATTTACTATTTAGAGTGTATCAATGACTAATTTGGGAATATAACATTCTCATCAAATAGTGTCTCTCCAAAAAGAGCTTTTCAAAAAAGTCTCCAATTCATGCTTGTGGAAAAAGGCATATCAGCTCGCCTGCTCAATAAATACACGCAAGAATCAACTATGTGGACCACTGCTTGGCCTAGCTTAGAAGCTTAAAGCTCTTTGGAGTAGATAAGAGGCGGTAAGCTGCATGCCAGAAAATCACTTAATAGTTCTGTTGGGATATTGGATCCAGGCCCAATATCCCTAGGCCCAAGTCCGGGAAGAAGCAGCAAGCCCAAAGAACTCCCGAACGGCATTCGGGATAAAACTTATACTTGGAACATTCTGGGAAACAATTATGCCAAAGTATCAAGACCCAAATATCGATCGGCGTTCGGGATACTTCGGGTAGAAATTATCACCTATGGCGGGGTCCCACACACCGAACACCTTGCCCGAACGGGCAGTCAGCAAGTGGAGGCCGCATTTAATGCTGGATCATGACAGCAGCAAGTGGGGGCATGGGTGCTTACATGGCAGAGGTGATAGCCTACCAGATTCGACCACGTGTCCACCTCACCCATCCCCATTTTAGTATAAATATCCATGTTTAGATCATTGTAAAGGGTTAGCATTTTAATACTCAGAGCTTAGCAATAGATTTACATCTTCCATCCTTGTAATCTCGTATTCATCTACCGTTCGGGGTAGCTCCAGTGTAATCACATATTTATTGAATACCGGTAAGCTTCTGAGTTGAGCAAATATCTCACTGTTTTATATTTTATACACATTTTAATCCAACCCAATATCCCTACAATATCCAAGGCTTGTGTTGGGCTTTCGGATCTTCGGGAATAAACCTCAACATTGGCGCCGTCTGTGGGAAACCACACTAAAAGTCCAGACAAAGCCGTGATCTAAGCACCATTTTTTCTTGAAAATGGCTAGACTTACTACCGCAACACCGAGTTCTACATCCAGAGGCCGAGGAGGCAATAGATCCTCTGAGGGGTGGTCCATGCAAGGACACGCCAGTGGCAGTGCCACCCGGGAGTTCGAGCAAATCATCCCCCGGGATGTAAGGATGAACCCTCAGTTAATGAGGGAGATGGCGGAGGCCATGCAACGCATGGCGGACGAACAGGAACAGGGCTACACCGATGAAACTCGTGAGCCACCATCCCCGTTGCGTCCCATGCCATCTCTCGACGAAGAGGAGGACATTGAGACCACGATGGCCTCAGTTCATTCCGAGGAACACCGCAGGAACCACTGGAGGGCCCATACCCCCAGACGTGAAGCACCAACCAGCCGAACCCCGTCCGCCCCTCGAAACGGATATAGGGAACCTACCCCCATGGTAGATCCCGTTGGACAACACTTCCAATATATCCAGAAGGATGGGGAACGCTTCATCCGGAGGAGAGCTAACACAACTGCCCCTCCCCAAAACAGAATACCGGGATATGTGGATGCTAGGATACCACATACTCCCCGAACGGCCCAAGACGACGAAATGGCCGAAATGAGGAGACAGATGACTGAGCTCAGAGAGCAGGTCAATCGGACGCCCAACAAACCCCGCCAGCACGGGTTGGGATCACATCTCCCTTTACTAGGGAAATCATGAACGCCGAAATCCTGAGGGACTGCCGTTCCTCGACCGGCTTAACATACGATGGGGTGGGAGATCCCCACGTACACCTGAGGAGTTACCAGGGTGGCCTCATGCTGCTAGGGGCCACCGACGTGGCAATATGCAGGCTGTTCTTCAGCACCCTTCGGGGACCAGCCCAGGAATGGTTCGGAACATTGCAACCCGGATCGATCGGAAGCTTTGCAGAGCTATCCACCTTATTCTTGGCCCAGTTCGCCTCCAGCACAACCCCGAAGCTGCATTTCGGGTATCTGACCAGTGTGAGACAAGGACCGAAGGAATCAATTTCCGGGTTCCTCACCAGATGGAGGACTGAAACCCTGAAGGTGACCGGCATGACAGATGAAACTGCCATCCTTCTTTTTACCGATGCCCTTCAGACGGGGGATTTATACAGGGAGCTGAAGAGAAACCCGGGGAACCAGCTACCCAGACATCCTGGAAAGGGCCAGGGGTCATGCGGCCTTGGAAGAAGAGATCAAGATAAGGGACCGAACGGCCCCACAATTTCCCACTTCAAGGCTGGCAGAACGTTTGGGACCCGCACCGGCAGCCGCAGCACCTCATCGCAGGACTGCGCGCTTCACCCCCCTGGTCATGTCTATAGCCGGTGTTTTCCATTTGGAACACAACGCCATTCCTCCCCCTACTGACACAAGGCCCGTGATGGGACCTACCCCAAGCTCCTACTGCAGATACCACCAGCGGAATGGGCACCTCACGAAGGATTGCCACGCCCTACATGTGGCAATTGAGGACCTGATCCAAAAGGGCTACCTGAGGAAGTATGTCAGCACCAACCTGAACAGCCCTTCCCCCAACCAGCGCCCTCCCCGATCCAATAGCTGGAAGCGGGATGCCCAGCGGGAGGCAGAACCCAGTAATGATTCATACCTTCCCCCTATAGAGGAGGCTGAGGGGTCTGGGAATCCGGGAAAAAAGCCACGATTGGAGGTGAAAGTCATCTTTGGTGGAGGGGAGACCGGTGATACGGCCGCCGAACGTAAGAAATTTGAGCGCAGCCTCTATGTCGCCACTGTAGCTGCACCTCCCACAAAGAAGGGCCGCTTGGAGCCAATTTTGTTCGGGGTGGCTGATCTACCCAACTCACCAAGTCCGCACAGGGACGAGCTAGTGGTGAGTATGTGTATAGACAACGCCTTGATCCACCGAGTTCTGGTGGACACGGGAAGTAGTGTGAACGTGCTGTATTTACGCACGTTGGAGAAGATGAAGCTGAAGAAGGACCAGCTGACCAAGCTGAAGACGCCGCTGGCTAGCTTCACCGGCAATGTAATAGAGGCAGAAGGCACCATCCAGCTTCTGGTGGAAATTGGCGATGAAATTCACCGAGCGGCAGTCCGGATGACGTTTGTGGTGGTGGATATTGCATGTGCCCACAACGCCATATTGGGCCGTCCGGGGCTAGAAGATTTGGAGGCAATTGCCTCTGTTCGACACTCATGCATCAAATTCCCAACTGACACCGGTGTAGGAGTGGCCCGAACAGATCCTGCTATAGCCCGAACGTGCTACCGGGAAGCTTTGAAACAAATGACCACCCGGGGACAGCGGGTAAACAGCATTGAGGTACAGACCCGGCGTACGGAGTTCGAGGGACGCCCCGAACCAGCCACCCTCCTAGAATACATCGAGCTTGATTCCCCTCCCGATCGTAAGCTTGCGATCGGGGCGGACCTTGAAGGGGGAATCAGGGAGGGGGTGATCGCTGTCCTGAAGAGATTCCAGGTCCTATTTGCCCGAGGACCCGAAGACATGCCGGGAATTGATCCGGCCCTCATCTGCCACAAGTTGGCCGTTCGGCCTGATGCCAGGCCAGTCCAACAAAAGAAAAGATATCAGGCGGCCGAACGGCGGGAATTCACAAAGCAGGAGGTAGCCACCTTACTAAGAATCAGGCACATTAGACCAGTCATCCACGTCGAATGGTTGGCTAATGTGGTCCTTGCTCCAAAAGGATCTACTTGGAGAATGTGTGTGGACTACTCCGATCTGAACAAAGCCTGCCCCATGGACCCCTATCCTGTCCCACGAATAGACCTGCTGGTGGACGAAACAGCAGGATGTGAACTGCTGAGCTTTATGGATGCCTTCCGGGGTTATCACCAAGTCTTCATGTACCCAGATGATGCAGAAAAGACTGCGTTCGTCACCTCGGACGGCGTGTTCTGCTATATCGTCATGCCGTTCGGGTTGAAGAATGCCATGGCCACTTTTCAAAGAATGATCGGCATGCTCTTCAAAGAGGTACTAGGGATAACCATGGAAGCATATGTGGATGACATCCTAATCAAGAGCAGGAAGAAGGAGGATCATGTCCGGGACATGGAAAGGGTCTTCGGGATCATGCAGAAGGCCAACATGAGACTGAATCCAAAAAAGTGCGCCTTCGCAGTCAAGGGGGGCAAATTTTTGGGTTATATGATGAGCGAGCGGGGGATTGAGCCTAATCCTGAGAAAGTAAAGGCGATCATGGACATGGAGGCACCGCGGAACTTGAAAGAAGTTCAGAAGTTGACCGGAAGATTAGCGGCTTTGAGCCGATTTATGGCTAAACTGGCCGATCGTGCCATTCCATTTTTCCAAATAATGAAGAAGGCCAACCCGTTCGAATGGACAGCAGAATGTCAGGCAGCTTTTGAGGAGTTCAAATTGTACCTGTCCTCCCCCCTGGTCTTGACTAAAGCAGACCCAGGGGAACATCTCTATATGTATCTGGCTGTGGCTGATCTGGCGGTCAGCTCTGTCTTATTAAAGGAAGATGAGGGTGTTCAGCGCCCTATTTACTTTGTGAGCAAAGCCCTGAACGGGCCAGAAACCAGGTACACCTTAATGGAAAAAACCATTTTAGCATTGATTGCTACCATCAAGCGACTGGCACCCTATTTCCAGGCACACCCAGTCACCATCTACACTACCCAGCCCCTGGCCACCATACTGAGAAATCCTATGGCAAGTGGGCGTATCACCAAGTGGTCCCTCCTGATCGGGCAGTATGAAATAGACTTCAAGCCTCGCCCCACGATCAAGGGACAGGCTTTGGCGGACTTCATTGCCGAATGCACTGCCAGATCAACTGAAGAAGGAGCGGACGGAGAAGTACATGACCATTGGTGGGAAATGTATGTGGATGGAGCATCCAGCAACAAAGGCTGTGGTGGGGGTGCTGTGATCACATGCCCCGAGGGGTTCAAGGCATACTACTCCGTACAGTTTGACTTCAAGGTAACCAATAATGAGGCCGAGTATGAAGCCCTTATTGCTGGATTAAAGTATGCCAAGGCCCTGGGGGCGAGCAGATTAAAGGTCCGTTCGGATAGTCAGCTGGTGGTAAGCCAGATTAATGGATCTGCCGAAGTTAGGGAAGAACGGCTAAAAGCCTACAAGGAACTGGTTGAGGAAGAAATCGGCAGGTTCGAACAGGTGGTACTTGACCAGATTCCCAGAATCGAAAACAGCGAGGCGGACATCCTATCCAAACTAGAATGTGCCGTTCGGGATGATCATGCCCCAGGCATTCCTGCACACATCCAGAGGTTCGCGCAGAGAGAAACACTGACCACACCGGCAACAATGGTTGTGCGAGTAGATGCCGTGTCCTATGCCGTCCCAAGCTGGGTCACTGACTTGACAAATTACCTGAAGGATGGGACTTTGCCGAACGATAAAAATGACGTGTACAACCTCACTTGTATACAGCGAAGGGCCCCCATGTTCGAACTAGTGGACGGACAGCTGTACAAAAAGACGTTCGGGGGGCCATATCTGAAATGCCTTCCCCCCGTTCATGCGGCAGCTGTGATGGAAGAAATTCATGAAGGCATCTGCTCCAGCCATCAGGGACCAAAGACCCTGGCCAGGAAAATCATCCTGCAGGGGTACTATTGGCCAACGATTCAACAGGATTGTTTCGAACACACAAGGAAGTGCAAGGTATGCCAGCTTTACGCACCAGTACCCGGGCGGCCTGCAACTTTTTACACCCCGATGACCATATCGTTACCATTCGCCAGGTGGGGGATTGACTTGCTAGGGCCCCTACCTAATGCGTCCGGAGCAAGGAAGTACATCATAGTGGGGATTGATTACTTCACCAAATGGGTGGAAGCCGAACCCCTGGCCAGTATCACGGATTTTCAATGTCAACGTTTTGTTTGGCAAAATATTATATGCAGATTCGGGCTGCCCGAGCAGATCATCACGGATAATGGACGGCAGTTTGTGAGCAAGAACTTCGAGGAGTTCCTCACTAGATGGGGAATCAAGCATTCAAGAGCTTCCGTAGCATATCCACAGGCGAACGGGCAGGTAGAGAACATGAACAGAACCATCATGGATGGTATAAAAAAGAAGCTCGAAGATTACACGTCAACCTGGCCCGAGCAGTTAAACTACGTCTTGTGGACATACAGGACAACTCCCCGAACAGCAACCGGGGAGACACCGTTCGCCCTCGCTTATGGATTTCAGGCTAAGGTCCCAACTGAGGTCTTGGTGCCCACTCACAGAACCATCCACTATGATCCTGAGCAGAATGAGGACAATCTGCGCGCTGAACTCCACTTCATAGAGGAAAGAAGGGATCTCTCAGCTTTACGAATGGAAGAATATCACCGGGCGACTAAGAGGTATGTGGATAAACAGGCTAAAATCCGTTCGATTGAAGTCGGAGACCTTGTCCTGAGGAATAGAGAGAAAAGCAAACCGCTAGAGGGCGGGAAGATGTCAAAGAATTGGGAGGGACCATACTGGGTCTGGAAAAAATACCGGATGGGGACCTTTTCCCTACAGGATACCGAAGGCTGTCCGGCAGGGATATGGAACGCTACGCACTTGCGGAAATTTTATCAATAAAAACGGCTGTTGCCACCTCTGAAAAAAAAAAAAGGAGAAGAGAGGGAGAACAATGCTTCCAAAGAGGCCAGAGTTAAGAGAAATATTGCGAGCCGAACGGCATCAACAAGCCGAACGGCATCACCACAAACTCGGCCAAAAGTCTCACCCTGATCCATAGATGTCATTCATCTCGATCCATGGGGAGCCATCATCTCAGCACAAAAAAAAAAAAAAATACAAATGTGCAGGATAACCAAGCCCGGACTCAGCTTGGGAGATGGTGTAAAAGATCTTGAGTAGGACGAACCGGGCGGCATCCGAAGTCATAGGGTGACCGAGCGGGGGATCGGGACTCTGGTTTTAAAATCTTGCCTTGGCCATACAGCTCGCCCGAACCTTATGGTGGTGGAACCCGAGCTGTATCCTGGAGGCGAGTCTCCATTTTGGCAGAGAATAAGGGGAGACCCGAATTGGGAGCCTTATTCTCAACGATCCAGGATGGACATCTCAACCTCTTGATATGGATGACCCCGGACGGTAAAACCGACGGTATGCATCGAAATTATGGGCTTGGAAGATGGCAGACACTACACGAATTGTGAAACTGTCTTGCAGCAAGAGGTGATTGCCTTGCGGATAAGGAAAAACGCGGATGATAACCCGAACAGGTTACTTTAGCCTTCAGGGAACAACCAGTCGACGGTAATAAACCGGACGGCATGCATCTGAAACATGGTGCTCGGGGGCGCAGTAAGTATTTAACATTGATGACTTGCGCGTTCAGGGAACAACCAGTCGACGGTAATAAACCGGACGGCATGCATCTGAAACATGGTGCTCGGGGGCGCAGTAAGCATTTAACATGGATGACTTGCGCGTTCAGGGAACAACCAGTCGACGGTAATAAACCGGACGGCATGCATCTGAAACATGGTGCTTGGGGGCACAGCAGGCGTTAAACATTATGTCTTGCGCATTCAGGAAACAAAGAACAACCGACGGAAATCAATCGAACAGCTTGCACCTCAACTTTGGTGTTAGGGACGGGCCGAACAGCTTACATCTCAATCATGATGCTGACTTGTAAAAAAAAAAATGAGTGTTCGGGAAGCCAGTCATTCGGAAACAGATCAATCTTTATTCTTCGGCACTACTGGCCGGGAATAATACATAAGAAAAAGAAAAGGGGATTACAATAAAGAGAGCTAAGCTACGGAGGATCCTTATTCGGCACAGCATCGGAGTTTGGGGGGTTGGCTGAATCTTTAGGCTTTTGCCTCTTCTCCATCACCCGTTGATAAGCACGGCAGAATAACGGATCAAAGCCTTCCTCCTTGGGGTCAAAGGGTTCATCAAAAGATTCCTTAATCACCTCCAGATTCCGGTCGACCAGCATATCCTGGCACTTGACAAGGGTGTCCCTCGCCAGAGCATTAGCAAATGCAGTCCCGGACGGGGTTTCATCCAGAAGCTTGAGGCCATCGTGTAATGGGTCCTTGCTCCTCTCTAGGAATTCGCCCAGATGCTTGCCGAGGAACTCCCGAGCAGTATTTTCTAGGGCGAGGTTCAGGCCTTTCCCCCTTTGGAAGTCAATCACCGCCTTCGTGGTGATTTTGGAAACATCGGCGGTATAGGGGGCAGGGGGATTATCCCCCTTGGCTTTCTCAATTTTCAGGCCAGCAGCTTCGACCACCTTCACCTTGGCACGCAGATCACGGATTTCCCGATCGCGTCGTTGGAGCCTCTGCTCCAGTTCGGCCAGCTCCTCCCTGGCTTTGTCACCCTTGTTGGCTCGATCTTGGAGATCTGTAGCCATCTTCCTAGCAGCAGCCAAAAGGGTTTGGCTCTCGTCCAGCTCCTGATGAAGGAGGGTCATCTCCCGTTCAGCTGCTAGGAAGGCCCGGTGATAGTATGTACCGGCCTGTGGAAAAAGAAACAGCAGTAAGAACAAGTCCAAAAAATGTTATGAGAAGGAAGAACTGAACAGTCAAAGGATACCTTAAGGGACTCAGCGTGGCCTGCTTCAAATAGGTCGGACCAGTGAGTCAGGTTGGTGAAACCCTCACCAGCCTTCAGAGAGGTACTGCACCACACGGATGACGCAGTCTGCCCGAACAGCGTCCGGCATTCGGCTCGGGGGCCCATGGCAGAAAACTCCACCGTCAACCAATCAGGGATCGGGAGACTATCTGAAGCAACACCTCCCCTGTTGCCCAGCTTCGTTGAAGGGGAGGGGACCGGAGGCATCCTTTCCACAGAAGGGTCCGTCAGATCAATGACCTGATCGATCGGGACCAATGCGCTGCTGCTCTCAATTCTTGGCCGCTTGCTAACAGGCCCAGATTCCCGGGCAGCAAAAGAACCTGACTGAATAGCCTTCTCCTTTCCCTTGCTGACTATGGCGGTGGAGGAAGGAGTAGGAGCAGGACGCTTTATGGAAACGGGGGGAATCACGCCTACAAGAAAGAACGAAGAAAAATGAACAAGATGTTGATAAATATACCGAATGAACAAAGTAATGGAAGAATCTTACCGATGCCAGCAGCTAGCATTTTAGCGGGAGTCAAGAAGGACCGTAGGTTCTTGGAACCGGCCAGACGAAGTCTTTCATACTGACAGAGAATAGCTGCATCCACCCTTGGGGAGGCATCTTGAACGGGGTAGGTGTTCCACCGATCAGGGAAAGGAAGCGGCGACCCCACATGAACGAACAAAAATCGTTCCTCCCATTTCTCTGGCGGGGTGGGGTTATCGGTAAAGAGCGAACGGCCAGGGCGGGCGACAAGCCGCAGGTACCCGGTGGTCCAATAAGGCTGGACGCCGTAGCAGTGCAAAAAGAGGTCGGCGCTAGGAGCAATCCCCAACTCATGGCACCAAACGATAAAACCGTTCAGGATCCTATAAGTGCTAGGCACGAACTGTGCTGGCAGTACTGAGACCCGGCGGAGGAATTCCACAATGAAAGGGTGCAACGGGAACCGCAAACCAGCAACCAAGGCATCCATATGCACCAACACACATCCCGGACGGTGTCGCATGGGATGTTTGATGAACCCCGCATTGAACTGACGAGGTGGAGGTAGTAATTGGCGGAGCGTCTGTTCTGCATCAGCAGGAAGGCGTTGACGTTGCTTCCTGATGCAATGGAAGTTCAGACTATAACGGGGGGGGCCGTTCAGGCATGCCCTTATTATAGATGGCTAGGTCATCTCCCGACTGACATCCATCATCAGGGAGGGGCTGTTCGGGATGAAGTGAGGCAGAAGACCCGTTAGAACCCGACGATCGGGTAGATGGACCTTGATCTTTGGGGTGAGCTTTTCCCCTTGAAAGGCGAATCAAAGTGGGTGCCATATCTTCGGAGTCTGACGAACCAGAAAAGGCAGACATAGAATAACGGAGAAAATTCTAGAGAGAGAAAGCTTGAAAGAATTCAGAAGCAGCAGAAAAAACTGAAACAAAGTAGCTGCATCCTTATATAAGGAAATACAACCGCCAGGAATTCGAATGAATAATAGACACGTGTCAAGGCGGCTGAGAGAAGTTAAAGCATCCTTTGGGGTGGGTGAACACCCGAACGGGGTTGAAATCAGCAAAGTTCACGAACCTCTAAAGGCGTCTCCCCGGACGGGATAAAAGGAAAGGGCTACAAGCGTTTCCCCGAACAGGAAGGAAATTTATAACGGTGGTAAAATGATGGGCGTACCCGAACAGTATGGTTATCTAACATGGAAGAATATGACAGATGCAACAAAGAGAGCAAAAATACATCCCGAATACCGGACACAATTTCCAGCTAGAATGAAAGCTTACGAACGAATGAAAAGGGCACAAGGGTCTTATATTAAGATCATAAGTACAGACTGAACGGGTTCATTATACACAACATGTGTTAACAAGATTATCAAGTCCTGAATTCTGGATTTAACAAGGAGTTCACCCGAACAGGTGACCTGATCGCTTCAGATTATGGAGATCACCCAAACAAAGCAACATGAAACGTGTTGCGGAGGCGAATTGATAGGTGAAAAACAAATATAAAGTACAGTAAAAGTCACAAAGACGAGATGAGCAGGCAAAAGTTGTATATTCATCGGCTCTACTGGCCGGAAAGTACAAAAAATACTGATTCAAAGGAAAGGAAATACAGATAAAGAGAATGTCTAATCTATTGTTCGGGATGATCTTTATCGTCTTCATCATCATCTTCATCAGCCTCTTCATCTACAATCTGCACGACCTCCATCCCCAGGGCTCGCCGGCACTTTTTCATCTGTGCCATCAGGGCGTTCAGATGACCCGGATGAAGGTCGGAGGGAAAGTCAGAAGTTTGCACCGCTCGGCCCATATATCTTTCCAGGAGGGGGAGGAGAGGCTGGAGCATATGTTGGCAGCCTGAACTGTAGATCCCTCGGGCAAGGTTATCAGCCCACTCCTTGGTGACAGGATGCTGATCAAGCACCCTGACCCCCTCCTTCTGGCGCTCTTCTCCGGCCAGTTTCTCCAGATGCCTCCCGAAGACAGCGGGGAGCTGTTCGGTGGCGTACTTCTCCTTTAGAGCCAGAAACTCCTCCGAAGTCTTGAAGGAATCCCGAACGGCGGAAAGATCAACTGTCATTTCGGTCGGTCCGTCCGGGATCTGAGGAGGAGCCTCAGAGAATTTGATCTGAGCAGCCTCAGCTGCTGCAATCTTGGCTTGGAGAGCGCCCACTTTAACACGGAGCTCCCCTGCCTCGGCTTCTAGCTTCTTCCGCTCCTCAGAGAAAGCCCGCCGTTCGGCCTCCGCTGCCTGTTCGGCCATTTCCTTGGCCATCAACAGGCCTTGTTCCTTGGCCTGCCTGGTCTCCTTGAGCTTCAGGCTGTATATCCCTGCCTATTGATCAAAAAGAAAAGTATGAGCACATGACAAGCTATCAAAACAAAGGTAAAAGTAAATTATGAACATAAGACAAGAAGCTACCTTCAGGACAGTCAGGGCAATGCACTCCTCGACCTCCTCGACCGGTATTGGGGGGAGGTTGTGTCCATTAAGGAAACCAGATGTGGACCAGATCTGGCTCGCTGGACAGCCACCCCTCTCCAGCATTTCATGAGCAGGATCATAGAGGGAGATCCGCTCGAACTGACTAGCCAAGTCAGCCTGATGGGCAGCCACCTCCTCAGCAGAGAAATGGTGAGACTGCTGGTCAGAGAAAAGCTGATCCATCAACGTGTCAGCGTGAGTTTGCTGCTCAGGGGCAACCTGCTGCACAGGTTCTACATCCCGAACAGGTTCGGACTGCTCGGGGACGTGAAGGGCGGATTGAGAGGAGGCGCCCTGATCGGCCTTCCTCAACCTTTTTCTCTTTGTCTTCCTCTGCTGCTTGGGAGGAGAGGTTGGTGGCTCGTCATCAAGTCCAGCAGTGAACAGCCTACTATCATCCATGGCCGGTTGTTCGGGATTGGCTCCTTCGGAGTCTGAAGATTCGCCTTGCTTTAGAGCTGAAAAGATAACAAAGGAACAAATTAGTACCGAGCGGTTCACACGTGGATTAAAAAGTACTATCACACGGGAAGGACCGCCCGGGCCATGGTACTTGGTTTCCAGTCAAGTAAGTCCAGGAATACGGGCAGTACCTATCCCGGCCTTAATTAGCCGTTCGGGAGTCAGGTAAGACATGATTTTGAAGCAGCCTCCTGCCTCCACAGCAATGACATCTTGGCTAAGCTCCTCGGAGATGAATGGCTCGGGGGATTTAGGAGGAAATGTGTTCCACTTCCTAGGAATCAAACCGTTCGGGACAGAGACAAAGAAAAACCTATCTTTCCAACCCTTAATGGAAGAAGGGGCATCGCAGAACAAAATATGTCCTGATCGGGAGCTTACCACCAGAAAGCCGTGGGACTGCTGGGGGGTAACCGAAAAGAAATAGTGGAAAAGCTCTAGAGTGGGTGTGACCTTGACGCTGTGACAACGACAAATAAAACCAGCTATCGACCGGTAGGAGTTCGGCATTATTTGGGCTGGTACTACATTGTAAAAATTTAAAAGAGAGACAAAAAAGGGGTGAAGTGGGAATCTAAGACCGGCCTTGACTGAGTCGAAATGGACCACAACCATCCCTGGGAAGTGGCGCATTGGGTGAAGACCCGATTGAAGACGGAAGTCCACCGAATCAGGAATTAACATCTGAATTTGGGCCCGATTCTGGGCCGTGAGCTTTTGGCGCATAAGCCTAATAAGAGCTAGGTCAAGCTTATGACAGGAAACGCCGCTTGGAGGACCGGCTTCCATGACTTCCAACTCATCTCCCGATTTGGTGCCGTCAGGGTAAACATCGGAGGAGGAAGAGGAATCATTGCCGTTAACCTCCGCCGGAATAGGGACAACTTGCAGCATATCGCTGGGGTTTTCTTCTGGAATTGCAGTACCGGAGGTAGAGGGTTCAGATGAACGAAGGGGTGCCATTCTCACCGAACGAGGGAACTAAACAGTAGAAGGGAACTCGAAGGATACCTGAACAGAAGCTGCGGATGAAGCTCTAGAGAGAAGGATGAATTATAAGCCGGAGATGCAAAGTTTCGAAACCCAGAATCAAAACCAGAAGAGCCTATTTATACTCTGTCACGCCGATTCAGCTGCCAATCAGAAGAGGACACGTTTTTTGTAATGATGACAGAGACACGTGTCGCACAGAGAATCCTTCTCAAGTAATCATGACGTTTATCGGAGAAGTGAAACGGCAGTTGCAAATAACCGTCAAAATATGCCTCGGGAACCGGCGGAATGCCATCCGATACTCACCCGAACAGCATTCGGGCAATAATCTTCTACTTCCTTATGCGCTCACTACCGTTCGAGACATAGGAAGTGGGGGACTAGTGTTGGGATATTGGATCCAGGCCCAATATCCCTAGGCCCAAGTCCGGGAAGAAGCAGCAAGCCCAAAGAACTCCCGAACGGCATTCGGGATAAAACTTATACTTGGAACATTCTGGGAAACAATTATGCCAAAGTATCAAGACCCAAATATCGATCGGCGTTCGGGATACTTCGGGTAGAAATTATCACCTATGGCGGGGTCCCACACACCGAACACCTTGCCCGAACGGGCAGTCAGCAAGTGGAGGCCGCATTTAATGCTGGATCATGACAGCAGCAAGTGGGGGCATGAGTGCTTACATGGCAGAGGTGATAGCCTACCAGATTCGACCACGTGTCCACCTTACCCATCCCCATTTTAGTATAAATATCCATGTTTAGATCATTGTAAAGGGTTAGCATTTTAATACTCAGAGCTTAGCAATAGATTTACATCTTCCATCCTTGTAATCTCGTATTCATCTACCGTTCGGGGTAGCTCCAGTGTAATCACATATTTATTGAATACCGGTAAGCTTCTGAGTTGAGCAAATATCTCACTGTTTTATATTTTATACACATTTTAATCCAACCCAATATCCCTACAATATCCAAGGCTTGTGTTGGACTTTCGGATCTTCGGGAATAAACCTCAACAAGTTCCTTACATGAATGAGACACTGGAAGTGTTGTTGACCCTAGTACCTTAAAACCGTGAGCAGAATATGATATTCCATATCTTCCATTTACGTTGTCTATTTCATTCTGGAAATGGGTTTGCTAATTTCGTTCTGGAATTTAGAGTATTCTTATGATATCAATACTCTATTACTTTGTCATGGAATGAGCACTTTTTTTGTAATACTTTTTACTTCTTAGTTAAACCTGAAATATATCTTGTATAAGGTGTGCATTCATCTCTAGGATATGTCCTTTTTGGAGTTCATTTTAAAGTGGTGCAAATTTCCAAAGCTAAATGCATACTTTTTGAGAAAACAAATAACATCAAAAGATTATGTTTACATGCACTTTCATGACAAATTTGAGTGACTCAGTAATAACCATTAAACTATGAGATTCAATATCACAGCGCATTAGGTCTGCTGAGGTGAAGGAATTGATATAGAAATCTGGTTTAGAAAACTGCTGATACGACCAAACTGTTAAAATTGGTCATGTCGCTTGAAAAAATTGATTTATCAATAGTTTATTGCCCACCCTTGGCAGGCCAAAACTGTACAATTCATATGATAAAGAATAGAACATGGAATTAATTTACCCACGCCATTCTAAAAAGACTCACTTATGTATAGAACAATAAGAATACTTGAGACCTTCAATAATAAAGCATTAGAGATGCAAGTATAGGAAATGAGTATGCATTTTTTCTTTTGCTTTTTTCGCTTTTTAGTTTCCTTAATGTTATTTTTGATAGTCTAAAGCCACATATAACCTATGCAACAATTCATCACCAAATATCAGTTCCCTAGTTTAAAAAGCATGGTTAAAAGCTTGTTTTTGTTTATTTGTTAAGAAACTGCCCTTTCATTTTTTGAAGGCCAGAAAATGAATAATTCCAACTATAACACACACTACTCTGAGATTTTGAAAAAGTGCCTTTAGACTTTTTCAAATTTTAAACGAAGTACAATATACATCAAGACACACACAATGAGTAGATGTTTAGAAGATGTTATTAGTTTTGCATTTTTGCTGACATAATTTAACAAGGGATTAAAATTTGTAAGATGTGTGTAAATCAATTTCTTCTTAGAAATTCCTGATCAAACAATGAGCATCTCGATTAAATTTGATGGTCTTTTGATTAGAGGGTATCAGACTAGCCAATACATTCATGAATAACTTTACTCAATTGGCAATGGGTTTGTTTTGCAGAAATGATCTTCTACAGCTGCAACCTTGTAGCATTGAAGAGTATGCACTTCCACTGGCTCAGGCTGTGGACTTGAGGAGGCCTCAAGGGATGAGTGGCAACATCAACAAACTGATATTGCGATCTCCGGGATTTGTTCCACCTGCTATTGTTCCTTGAGTATATGATTCATCTATGTGGATCTTCAGTTTTTGAAAATGAGACTTGATCCGAGACACTGTGTTGTACTGGAAATATGTCTTGAAATTGGTTGTACTGGACGAGCCACTTGATGTTCTCTACAGTCTTGAATCAATTTTGTGATAGTAATTTAAATTATAGCCGTTAGGCCTGGACCAGTCCCAGGCCTGGCCGGGTCGGTCCCCAAATATCGAGCCCGAAGCCCGCCCCCATTAATCCCCGGTCAAGTACCGGGCTGGTACAGCGGGTACCAGAAAACCGGGTCCAGGCCAGTACCAAAAGTACTGGTCATGGGTTGGGCCGCCCGGTACCAGTCCGCCCCTAAGGGTGACCAACTTATCCCACCACAGGACGACTGACTTTTCATGTTTAAAGAAAATGCATTGTAAGGCAAAAAAAATATTGAAGTATGATCACTCATTTGAATATTTGACGTGATCACATTACTATTTTTATGTAAGAGTTAAACTGAAGTATGATTTCTTTTTCAGTGATTTTGTTCATCTTATAGGGGAGGCTTTGCCGCTTTGGCAAAGAATTGTTGTTAACAGTATTATAAAGAAAATGTATTGCAAATTGCAACGGTTTAACAACTTGTATCTTTTGTTGAACAAGCAAATACGGAATACATTACAAATAATCGATGATGCAACTTTTTAACAACTTGTATCTACAAAAAAAACATACTTATAACTAAGTTGTAAATATATAGTGCATATGCCTAGAAAAATACATTGAAGTTAATTATTTTTAATTAATTAAAATCAAGTAATTAAATAGAGGGAACATAATTTCAACATAAGCCATAAATGAATAAACCACACCATATTAATATTCTTTAGGACTTGTTTCCATGTTATATGAATCACTATCAAAGTACCAATGAGGTACTGGTCTGTTATCAAGGAAAATGCCAATAATGAAATTGAAAATCTTTAACTCGAGTGTAGATAGCATGCACTTGATTTCAAAGTTTTTCAAAGTTTCAACACAACAGATCAAAAGTGAAATACATGGAATTTGTCTTTAAAGTATATACTACGTATATACAAAGTACAATTATAATTACTCTTACACAAGTGAAACAAAACAAAACAAAAGACACCTATAGAAAGTTTTAGCACTTCAAAAACTTGCTTTATACATATATCTCTATCTATTAAGTAGAACTTTTTTTACACCGGTTAATAAAAGTATCTGATGCACATGAACTTTTCATATCCAAATTATTGTTCATAAACTCCATATAGGTGCACAAAGTGTTGAAGTTGACAACATGCTCCCTCTACCATCTACCAGCAGGTCCTGAAAGCAATATTGTCCGAGATTTCGAGTGTGTCCCTGACACATCTATGTGATTCAGAAGGATATATGCTGCACTAGTCAATGATTATCTCAAACTTTCACTTCTACACAATCAACTTTAGAGGAAACACGTCACAACGTAGGTATAAATAACAACTTCTAAAAGATAAGTTCAAAGACAATCAAAGTGAAATGCAGTTAATGTTTATTTATACTGATCGTTTACTCAATGGCAACCCCACATACACAATCTCCCTTCTCTTCCTTGCATGTTCTTGAGTTCTTCTATATAAGCTGCAAAGAAAATTGGATCAGCCAATATTGATTCTTTTCTCCTAACAACAACAATAATATCAATAGTAACAACAATAATTGCAAAAACTTTATATCCCTTTGTGGTATACTACTAGGAATATGAACATATAATATATCATTCAAATCAAGACAACGAAGAAGTTATAAAATTTAGATGTTATAAACCATTTCCTCATAAGTGGTCCATTCTTCTGGTGTACAGTGGCACTCTTCCTCGTCCAGATTAGAATGTACACATGAATTATTTAGGCTTATAAGAACATGATTTTTTTATGAATAGTAGTAGGAACAACTGTAAATTATAAAATATTGAGAGAAAGTCTCCGAGGAAAATTAAAACACAATATCTTTTGTCTTAACCAAATTCATCGCAGCCATTGCTTAATTATGAATTCATGATAAAAAAAAGAGCAATACAATAAAAGTATACCATTATGTATATAAATTTCAAATTTAATTGTGCAACTTAATTCTTAGTTAAGCAAATTAAAATTATCAAATTGCAACACTTACTAACAACATGTAAAACTATACAAGATCACACATGTTCCTTTTTTGGAAAGAACCTACAAATGACACATACATGTAGCATAGAAATAGACAAACAACTTAATTCTAGTACCTAATGGAATGAACACAGCCTTGTTTAGATGACAAATCTCACATCAATGCCAAGAAAGTTTTGACATTTACTTTATAGAAAGAAAACAATTATTTTAAGCGTGCGCACACACACACGTGTGTGTGGGGGGGACTGAATATATATATGGATAGAGATTTTACTCCCCTGCACGTTTTTTTTCTCTAGTCCTGTGCCTTCTCTTTAGCTTCAGTATGCTAATGAATGCAACATTTTATCAACTCTGTTTTTCCCTTATGGTAGGGTACCTCTTGGAGTGTGTTTAGACGGAATAAGAGGTTCATTCAAGTTCAAGTTTTTGGATAGTGATTAGCCAACCCATCTCACCTTGAACATAAAGATTGATAGAACAAATTCACAAGGCACTTATGAATTACTTGCAGTCATATTTTTATGTGTATATAGGCCAAATCTATAGATAATACATTTGAGAGATACAATTATGGAAAGTTTTCACACGTGTCATGTTCTAAGCAACTTTATAATAAATTATTAAAACTATACGTACGTTAGTTTAGGACTAAGTTATATTAAAACTGATCATACTATACGTACGTTAGTTTAGGACTAAGTTAGAAGTTAAGTTAGATTAAAATTAATCAATTCATGTTATGTACGTTAGTTTAGGAATAATAAATCAATACATCAATTCTATGTCATCTTCTTATCAAAAAACTAACTTCATAACGTTAGAATAGAATTAGAAACTACATATTTCAACAAAAATAGAAATACAATAACGGATCATGGAAATTTTGTTGTCTCTACAGTAAATTCACCCTGAAAATTATCCCACCTGAATTATTTTGATAATTTCACAATTCAGCGTGCAAGTGAAATCTAAGTTTTTTGGTAAAAAAAAAGGCCGATAAGTTGAAAACAAGTTGCCAAACATGCTCATAGATTCGGGCTATGTTTGGCATTTCGAGCTATATGTGGAGTCTAATGTCTGAATTAAGGTTTATGCTTTGAACTAAAGATTATTGTCTAGACTTGAATTTTGAAATGTTGCATCTGAACTATTAGATAGATGGACTTGAACAAGGTAATTTAAATCTGTTTGATTGAAAGAGTTGAAAAACGTTAAGATAATATGACCCGACCAGATTAGATCATACCAAATCAAAATCAATCATAATAGACAAACCAAACAAAAAAATCAATCAAATTAAAAATATTTTTAATGAAGTCCTCCCTAAAATTTAGAACCGTATATTAGATTGGAATTCAACAAATCTTTTGAAAGTGTTCATGAGTAAAATTTGAAGTTAATTAGCTTATTATAGAGTTGATCACAATACAAGCAGGAGTGAGATAGACATAGAAAATCAAAATATCTTACTATGGAATTAACTGTTCATATTTTAAAAATATTTAAATTTTTATTTAATCACCAAAATTGAGGCTATGACACACGATTTGGTACTAAAATAGAAAGAGGGACTACAAAAGTTACACAAATAACCTCAAAAATGAATTCCTTAATTATGATCTAATTGAGAAAACAAATCTTAAAAGCATTTCAAAATGATGAATATGAATTTTACTTATGTATGAATTTATGCAATGAGGTCATTTAGCTCTATAAGTCAATGTTTTTAAATAAGTTAAAGGTAAGATATGTTTAATAGCTCATATCCACAAAATTTCCAATGAAATTGTTGATTTAGAATAGAATTGTCTCGCATGTGGTATTCATTTTCTCATTTTTAAAGTGCACACATACAACTTTAATAATATCACAATACTTGAAAACTCAAATTTCCATAAATTATCTTTTGGATCATACTATGAGGGGGTGTTTGGATCTGATTCTTAAAACCGCTTCTGCTCCTTCCAGAAGCAAAAACAGAATCTGGAGGGTTTGAGTGAAAGTGCAGAAGTGATTCTGGTGCTCAGTTTACTCCTAGAATCAGTTTTTTTAGAAGCTGTGGTGGACCAGCTTCTGGAAACTGATTCTGATTCTGCTTCTGATTTAAAAAAGAAGCAGCAGCAGAATCAGTTTCAAACATCCCCTAAGTCCAACAATACGTATTTTACTTAATAAGATCATATTACCCTCAATAACTCAATCTAATGAAATATAAATCCATAGCTCCAATCGCAATATGTAGTGTGTTGTTGCTGCCATCATTTTCATTAAAATTAAATACGACTGTCACAAATTATTTATTCTATGTAGTTCTGGAAAGAGATCGAAAGACCAAATTGCGAAAATCTAAAACCTTGAAGGGCTATTCTCTCCAAAAAATAGTTGACTATACCCATTTTTAAATAAATGAATTGCAAATGACGTGTGGTTAATTTTGAAAAAATCACTAAGCCACGAATGAAAATTTAATGGATAAAAATAAGCATTGATGATTTTATTTTTTGTTTAGGTAAAGATGGTTGAAAAGATTAATTAGATTTAAATGTAATTAAGAGGTGTACAAATGTTCTTTTCATTAGAAAATGTAGACTGCAAACATGTTTAGATAATTAGTTCAAAAATAAGACATGAACAATAAATTAAAATATACTTTGTAAACCAATGTTATAATCAATTTAATACGTGATTTTTCGTTAGTAAGACTAAGCAAAATCATTTTAACCCGTGCACGGCACGGGTAAAGATACTAGTTTTATATATTTCACAATTCCATAAGAAAATTCCATAAGAAAAGGATCCATCAACTAGCGTATATAGGACAAATTCATGTAATTATCATCTTCAATTTAACAATGAATAATACTGATCATATCGATAACAAATATCTGTATTCCTCAAATTAAAATTCACCAGACTAATTAAAATGATTAATAGATACTAAATAACCTTTAGAGAAGCTAAGAACGGAGATGAAGAGAGCTTGCACCGCCCCCCTAACAACAAAAGATGAATGAGCAGCAGCAGCAGACTTCGACCGAGAGGTGGAGGCAGACTGAAAGATGTCGAGCGAGTGGTGGCGGCTGACTTCTAGCGAGCGGCGAAAAGATATCGAACGATTAGCAGTGGCGGCAGACAAACCGTGGTGATGGACGAGTTGCAGCAGGGACGGGTTTGGATTTGGATCGATTTGTGTTCCGTCTACTTGAGGAAGGAGGAGGGGACGCTCATAAATTATCTTAATCAGTGTAAGTGCCGAGTAATGAAAACTTGAGAGAACTTTTTATTGTTTAAGGTTCATTATGCAAACTTTTTAAAATTTTAAACAGAATTGCTGGCGGGGAATGTCTTCCAATTATAAGTAGCCACATATGGAATGTACCAAAACGTTCTATAACGTGAATGCACCAGAGAGCTCCCCTATAATAAATCATCATGTACCATAAAAGTCGCTAACAATACGGTCGTCTCCTAGGCACGTCCTAGGGTTTTTTCCGGCGGCGGCCTATTCAGGCCGTGGGTTCGGCCGATCTCTCCCCGGTAGGCAACTTATCTCATATATCTTCTCACGGTATTGAGTTTTGTTGTCATCGCGGGGTTTGTTTTGTTCGTTTTTGTTTTCTTTCTGACTTGCAAGTGCGGTGAATCTGGATTCTGTCTGGACGAAGCTTTTGATTTTTCTACTTTACAAGAGCAGCGAACAAGCGAGGAAGCTGGTTTTGGCGGGGGACGGGTTTAGCAAGGGGAAGATGGGGTACTACAGAATGTTGAAGACGAAGCCGAGCTGTTACTCTTCGGCAGTTTGGGAACGAGTTTTGACGAAACAGATGGCTATTGGTGAAAGCATGAAGTTTCTGGTGGTCGACATCGTGTTGTCGGACTGGAAAATCAAATTTCAGGGGTTCATTGGTGGCCTATGTGTGACAGAAGATGAAAGGATGCTGATCTTCCCACCTCCAGTCTCCAGAACCGCCGCCTTGGAGGAATTCTGCGACTAGGGTTTGGACGAGTATTTCTATTTCTGTTGAGTCGATTTTGTTTTGTTTTTATTTTATTTCGATTGTGTTCTGTTGCTTATTTATTTTATGCTGTAAGACTTTTGCACTTGGATTGGGGGATAAGAGGCTTGCGGTAATCGTCGTGGTTTTGAATATGCCCAATTTAGGATTAACGAGTTATATTGCTTTGTCAAAGGTGATTAACTCAGAGTCTCGTCCACGGGCGGATGGTTACATGTAGTCCTTTTGTTTTTTCAATCCCTTTTCTGAGTGCTTTTTATGAATGAATGCTTGTTCGATGATCAAAAAAATAAATCATCATGTAATAATTATTCAGTAGTCATAAAAAATAATTACTCAATTGAAGACATACAAGAACTTATATATATACGTAATAATATCTAGAATATATATTCAATTTGAAATGATATAATACTAGAAGGTATATAAGAATTATGAAAAAATAAATAACCATGATTTTGAGGATCCTATGTGGTAGGACATATTAGACATGTCTAGGGCCGACCCCATTAATAATTCAGTCTCCTATTTGGGCCAAAATTTCGGCGCACAAAACATGCACGAATAATTCAGGTAGACACGTAGTTTTGAAGGGTGAAGTTTTTAAAATTATATACGGAGTAAAAGATTGAATCTTGTCGATGTGGTTGTGTAGACGGTAGAGTTTATATGAGTAAAAGGACTCCTTATGCGCTGCTACTGGTAAAGCAGTCATGTAAGAACATCTTTTAAGGGTTAGTTAACTGTGCTTATGGCTTGACTCGCCACATGAATGTATAATGTTAACTTATTTTCAAAGTAAAAGTAAATGTATTTCAATTGTTACTTGTAACTTTTTCCTTTTCGTTTATTAATAATAATACTACATCCGTCCATTAAAACTTTGACATCTTGTAAAGTTTGGACCATTATTTTGATTAGTATAATATTATGGAAGTTATAAATTAGGGAAAATAACTTTAAATAATATCAACTATCTTTCATGAACCAAGAATAATACAAACTTTAGAAATAACTTTAAATAATACTAACTATTTGAATATATATCAAAAGTGATATATAACAAATTTTCACTAAAAGTTCAGTTATTTAACCCATCAAAACTAATATCAAAATATCAAATAAGTGACCGTATTTCCAAATATCAATTATTTGATGATTTGATATTAGTTTTTGATGTCTTAAATGACTGGATTTCTTGTATAAAAGTGACTCTATTTTATTTCTTGTTTACATTCAGATAGTTGGTATTATTAGAAGTAATTTCTAAAGTATGTATTATTCTTGGTTCATGGAACATAGTTGGTATTATCTAAAGTTATTTTCCCTAAAAATTAAACACTTCTAAGAAAGTACTTTAACAAAGAACATTCTCATATTATTTTATATTATAAAAATTTTCAATAAAAATATATACTTACGTTGGTCAATGTTGGCAATTAAAGGATAGATGGATTATTGTATTTAATAACGCTCTTTCTTCAAGCTAGTTGCTCTTTTAGGTTAATTAGTTTCCTCAAGAAAAAAAAAATGGGAGAAGGTGCATATTGCCCACAAAGATTTAAATCAAGAATCACATTTGACACTAAGGTTATTTTTAAAGCAAATAAGTCAATATTTAAACTTTTGGGGGCATAACAACCACCCACTCACGGATGTAATAAACTCCGTTAGCTTTCAGGTACCGACTTCGTTAATATGAAGTACTTCGATGTTTATTAAAACGGAGTATGAGATTAACTTTAATCCAAACAAAAAATATTTAGATTTCAATTCTAATTGTGTTCTATTTTGTTTTTTATCCAGTTTTATCTTTAATGTATTCTTAATTATTTTATATTGATTTCTTAATGCCCGATGTATGTCAACATGTATTTTTTTATACTATATGCATATTTGTATAATGGGGGAATTTGACTTTGCACCCCACTTTTTGGATGATATTGGACTTTGCAACCCATTTTAGAAAAACTTTGATTTTGCACCCCATTTCACTTCAAAATCCTTTGACTTTGCACCCCATTTAGAAATTTTCCTTCACAAATATTATATGATATGGTGCAAAGTCAAAGGTTTTTTAAAATGGGGTGCAAAGTTCAATATCACTCAAAAAGTGGGGTGCAAAGTCAAATTCTCCCTTGTATAATTGTACTTACACACACACGTTTTATATACATATATAAACATAGAGGAAGGTTTAAATATAAAGTGAGAAATAATTTTAGCCATTAAAATGAGTAATAAGTGCATCAGATCAATTTTTAAGTGCGAAATATTGTGACAAAAGTGTAACTATTAGAAAAAGTGTGGATATTTGACTAAAAGTCTAAAACAAAAGTGAATCACTTTTGAAATACTACAAAGAATTTTTTTGAAAAAAATTACATGGAATTTTTTACCTTAAAATTTCTGACATTTTTTAAATTTGGGATAGGCTAAGGTCTTTGTTGCCCCCTAAATCCACGCATGCTTAAAGAATGGCTCTAAAGAGTATTTGCGATCACAAACTTTGGTCGTGTGTTTGTTGCTATTACCCTCACCTCAAAAGACATTTTTGAGATCGGAAAAAGAAGTCGATCGGCTCCTGGTCGGAGGCAGGACATTAGACCTGGCTGAGCCAGTGCAAAAAATATATTTGAAAAAAATTACACAGAACTTTCTACCCTAAAATTAAGGCATTTTTTTAAATTGGGTGTGCCAGAGCCTAGATTGGCCCTCTCTAGCACAAATTGGGACCAAAAAATTGTAGCCACTAATGATATTCTAAGGGATATTCTCTTTGCTAAAATAAAATTATACAACGTATTTAGTTTGAGTGTATTAGCTTATGTATGACAAACTATTAAATATCATATATATTTGACTAGCTATTAATAAAATCTAGTCAAATAATAAAACAATATTTATTATTTTACATTGTAAAAAATTTAACAACATCGGTCCTAGTACAATTATGTAGTGAAAGGGGAAAAAATTAAAATAGGTTATACAAAAATAAACAATTGCAAGTGTATTATGTTTTTCTAGAGTAAGTGTATTACTTGTGTAAGTGTGTTGTTTGTTTAACACAATAGAACTAAATGATAGTGCAAATTTGGTTGGAGCTAAGGCATTGGCAAGGAGCAAGCCAAAAAGGAAATTTACCTTTATATCTCATACTCAGATCAAAGTATTGCAACGTGCAAATTAAAGTATGGCAACGTGCAAATTTTGGATTAAAGTTAATCTCATATTCCGTATCAATAAACGTAAAGTACTCCGTAATAAAGAAGCCGGTGAAAACAAACAGGGTTAATTACATCCGTGAGTGGGTGGCTGTTATGCCCTCAAAAGCTTAAATATTGATTTATTTTCTCTAAAAATAATCTTAGTGTCTGCTTCTTTGTCCAAATCTTAGTGGGCAATAAGCACCTTCTCCCAAAAAAAATCAATGTTTCAATGGTAAACTATTAGCTCTAAAATTGCAAACAACTCCCTTTTTTTCAACCATTGGAGATGCTCTAACATTAAGAGCCAACTTAATTAGTTAGTATGATTTAATTCTCAGTTACTTCATCACGTCGAGGTGCCAGGCTTGCAATTTCACCTTTAGTACAAAAAGATACTAACTGAAGTAGAAATTAAAAATATATAAAGCTATACTACATTTTGTAGCGCTCAATTAGGTCCAACTTCACTTATAACTCTAGTTTGACTCAATCTTATTTCTAAAACTTTATGAAAACTGAAAAGTCAGAGCTATCACCTTTTTATACGTCTAAAATTGACAAGTGAGAGTGGTCTATGTGAACGACATCCCACATTTAAGATCTTTCTCTCGTGAAAGGTCATTGATTTAAGTCATCAAGTAAGTTTTCTTTTTCAAATTATGATCCTCTAGCTAGCCCATTCAATAGTTCTATAATCACCGATACGTTTCATCTCAAGCGACAATTTGAACCATTCGTGGAGGTTTTGTGAGGAGCTGTCCTAGCCTCCTAGGAACCTAATGATGTGTGAAGTCAACTAGTTAAAAACGAATTTTGTACGTATGGGTGTATAGATGTGAATTGAGAATCTAACAGACTGTTCGACCGATTCAGAGTTACTTTTTTCAAGAGTTTGAGGTGAGATCTTAGGAGTACAATATTAGTATGGTGAAGTAGGAATCCTCTAATGATTAATGAAAAAAGTCATATATATCCCCATAGACCTCATATTTTTTGTTTGATCTAGTTAATGACGTGCATTGGATATTGAAGTTTTACAAATTTAAACTATGGGATATGATGAAAATGCTCTTTTCTTTATCCAACTATGGGAATTATCGATAAAGTTAAATTTCACGAGGCTAAAATTGAAGAGAGTCAAAATTAGAGAATGAAAAAGGTATCATCTTGTAGGTAGTCTTATCTTCGGCTACAATGCACGAACGCACCTAACATACGATCTTTTATGCATCATACTCTGTTCATGTCTATGAGTGGGAAAATATACCGAAATTTCAGTATACCGGTCATACTATACTGAAAAGCATTTTTTTCTAAATTTTCAGTATAACGAAAATTTTGCACGGTACGATATGGCCTGGTACCACATTGGGTCATTTCGGTACGATATCAGCATACGCTTTTAAAATTTTTGAAATTTCAGTAATACCAAAATATTGTTAATTTTCAATATGATTCGGGATGTTAGTATGCTAGTTATACTTAAGGCCCAATTAATAAATAGTTTCTAGCATTATTAAGGCCCAAAATCATTAAAGGAAACTAGTAAAATATTAAGACCTGAAATCAGAAACCCATCTTAGTAGTAGCGGCTTCCTAATGGCCCTAAGAGAGAAATAAGGTCGTCTACATCACCAAGAGAGAAATTGTCTAAGAAAGTTGTTGGAGGAGTTGCGGCCTTGAGAGAAATTTTCTGATTTGAATTGGCCTAGTCTAATAAATGTCTGGTCCTATATGTATCTTATACTGTCAAAATCCGATCTGATTTGTTCAAGTTCAGTCTCATTTGGTGTGATTTAGAATTGAAACAGTCCAATGAAAAACATCCATCTAACTCTGCACTAATAAAACATCCTCCCAACCCACAAACCTCCATCCTTTGTAGATTCATTGTTATGGAACCGGATCTCGATTTGAACAACTTCGTAAAAGAACTAACTTATACACCTTTTTTTATTCCTCCAATTGTCATCGGAAAATTATCTTGGATTAGAATTAATCACCACGTTTTCTGGAAGTTGCAGCAGCAGAAGACAAGTTTCAGAAACTTCACAATGTCAAGAGGATGAAGTCTATCGAGGAGTCTTTCATCGTTGTGCAACTTCTTGTTCTCGCAGTTGACGTGATCACTGACTCACATTGAAGTTTTCATTGCTAAGTCATTCCTAGGCATGTTTCACATGGCCCCCAAAATATTGTAGGTCTATTTTTTCATAATTCCTTATATACCTCTCTCTATAAGTGGCTATTAAATAATTACTACACAATGGTTTATTACACTGATTTATAGTTGGACATAGCTTGTATTAGAAAGGTCCAATAAATTTTATTGAACAGGGGCCCTATTTACATAGGATCAGCCCTGCTCGTTGGTGGTTTTGCACAAAGAAGTTAGGAGGGTGAACAATTTGTATGTACCGTTGCTAAAAGTTTAAATTTTTTGGACTATTTTATTTAAATGGGCTGGAATTTAAATTAGTGTCACTAGAAGAAAAGCGAATCTGAGCTGAAGTATTTTGGGCCGTTGGCCTAGATTTGACTAGTCATGGATCCGGGCCGGGCCGGTTCCGGTTCCGGGCCGGGCCCGGACGGGCTTTTTTTTGGGAAGGAAGGCCCGGGACCGGCCCGGGTAGCCACCGGGTCCGGTCCGGGTCCGGGCCGGGCCGGGCCTCTGGTTTGGTTATTATTTTTTTTTTTTTTTGCTTTCCTAACCCCCCCCCCACCCCCCCAAAACCCCCAAACCCCTCCTAACCATCAAGCCCAACTCGGGTCTACCCCAAAAATGGAAAAAAAAAATCAATTAGGCCCGGACCCGGGCCCGACCCGGCCGGGCCGGTTCGCCAAATACAAGGCCCGAGCCCGGACCCGCCCCCCCACCGGGCCTAGGCCCGACCCGGACCCGAGAACCGGGACGGTTCCGGTCCCGCACTGTGGCGGGCCGGGCCGGGCCGGTCCCGGGCCGGGCGGCCCGAACCGGGTCCATGCCTAGATTTGACCAAACAATTCATTGGGCAGTTTTAACTGGTAATTGATCAAGGTTTGAACGAAGTTTTAATAAATGTGAGATCAAGGCATGATCATGGTAAAGGATCGTTATGTATATTTCAAGTGAGTGAATTGGAATATGTATGTTTATTATAATGGAAAAATTCACAAGAATAATATCATCTATTAGAGGTCTTCTAATATTAATCCCAAGTATAAGTAATTCTAGAATAATCTCAAATTTACCTGGACTCTTCTCATATTGATCCATGTTACCCATAACATATTCAACCGGTTAACACATTAAAAGAAAAAGAAAAAAAGCTGAACAATCGGTTTCTTCCTCTTCACTGAACTGTTTCGCTTCCTTTCCTGCTTCCTTCATCTCTAAGAATGTTTTTACTTGTACTGTAATTTGCTGGTCTGGTCTGATCTGTTCTGGTTTGGTTTCTTTGTATTTTTACAACTATCCAAGTCTGGTCTGGTCTAGGACAAATTACAATCCAAGTAAAAACATCCTAATAGCGATGATGGAGACTGCACTGGCAAGGATGAAGGAAGGTTATCTATGAAGAACAGTTGTCATAGACGAAGGGTCAGCATCGAAGAACAACCCCAGGTGACGATGAGGAAAACGGATAGTCGTCGTCGTCGAGGTAAATCCAGTCGGCCGTTGAAGATCTGGCCTTGATGGCCAGGATGGAAGAATACTCCGTATGCCCAATACGAGGATGATGAAGAAACAAAAAAAGGAAAAGAAAAAGGAAAAAAAAGTAAAAGAAGAAGGAGATGAGACTAGGGGTATGTTTGGCACAACTAGCTGAAAAGATACTTTTATGAACTTTTCAGTGACTGTTAGCTTTTAGTGGGTTTTTGGGGGTTTCTTGGCTAGGGATTCGGATTTGAGATTTGGGAGGGAGAAAAATGGAGATTGAGGGTATGAGAGTGATGAGGAAGATGAAGGGAAGCTTTTTATGGGGTTTAATTTGGAGTTGGGTGAGAGTTTGGAATGATTTGGGAGGGGCTTGGGCGTGGCTATGGAGTATTTGGGGGTTGAGGTTCTGATTTTTGGAGAAGATGGGGAAGAATTCCGGGTTTTTGGGGTTTAAAATGGGTAAAAACCCGTAAACCCGGCGGGTTTGGGAGATTACCCGGACGGGTTTTCGGTTGTCTAAAGCAGTGGCTGATTTTGCATTTTACCCGGCCGGGTTTTACAAATACCCGGTCGGGTTTTTTCCCAGGCCTCATCAAAAAACTTTTTTTTTTGAAGTGTAAACTTAAACTAGAATAAAAAGTAAATGTACCTTACATGGGTTGCCTCCCAAGAAGCGCCTTATTTAACGTCGCGGCACGACGCCATCATTGTGTTCAGTCATTTAAACTTGGATCGTGATAGTTTATCTTCTTCACACTTTCACTCCTAGAACTTCCATAGGAATGATAAATTTCTCGACTCTTCACTTTGGAAATCTTTCCAGGATCAAATATCCATATTTTCATTGATTCATGTGGTGGGAGGAAGGGGAAGAAATTATCGTTTAGCATGGTCAATGAGAAGTTTTTTGATCCCTCAATTTTGAAGAAGGTTTCAGAAATGTCATTGTCCTTTTCAAGTTTATGAGTTTCTCTTAAAGCGTCCAAGGATGATGGAGATACCTCAAAGGATGACAATGAAAAAAATTTGAATTTGAAGCTCGACTTATCCTCTTCTTTGACCAGTTGGAGCTCTGTGTCTTTTTCTTCTTCTACTTCTTCTGGATTCTGGATCTCCTTTTGCATTTCCTTTTCATTTGTCAATGTGATTGCAAAAGTTTGCTGTTTAGGATCACAATCTATTTGAGAAGAAAGTTTTTCCGAATCCCTTGCTTCAAGCCTACTCACGGCTCCGGCTATTTGACTCATTTGAGTTTCCAAGTTTAAAATGCGAGACTTGGTCTCATTTTGGAATTGCACCATGTTGTTTTGCATGGTGGTCATGTTGGTAGCAATAGCCCGGAGTCCCCGGACCATATCCTCCGTAGACATGTTAGAGTTGGAGAACGGATCATACCTCATGTGAGGTACATCCATTTCGTAACCAACCTCATCAATTTGTTCAAGGTATTCATCTTGGAGCTTTGGGCAGAAATCCGTTAGATGCCTGTGAGACATGCAAATGTTGCATGTCTTGGCATCTTGAGCTTTTGAGCTTAAGATAAATTCATTTATTAGAGAAGTCAAGAAGGAAATTTGACTCTCCAAGGATGAAATGTTGGTATCCATACAATCATAACTCATGTAAGCTCAGAAAATAGAAGAGTAAGTTTATATATATATATATATATATATTTTTTTGTTTTTGATTTTTATGAGATAAAATAAAAAGAAAAAATAATTGCCTTTCCCCGGCAACGGCGCCAAATTTGACGGGCACTTTGTCACGGTGCGTCAAAATAAATTCAATACTAGCACTTATACGCAGTATATGTGAAGTAGAGTTTGTATCCACGGGGAAATAAATAACTCTCTTTTTATGAACTAGTAAATAAAGGGGGTTTTGATTGAGTGATTTAATTAAAATTAAACACGAAGATGAACGAGTTATATGTGATTTAATTCAAAGATAAAAAGGACTTGGCATTGCTACTTTCCACTTGTTGATATATTTTAGTCGATCATTGTTATATCTATAACTTATCCCCTCTCGAATACTCAATCGAGGAGTATATCCAATTCATCAAGGGTAGTTATTAACAACGACCGTTCATTAATAACCCTTACTATTAGTCAAGTATAGAACACCGTCATATACCGACTTGATAGTAGCATTTAATCTCTCAACTCCTTGATGAAATCAATTGAGATTGATAACCTCAACATAACGGTTTCGGTTTAACCAACAAAATTAGTCCCTCTTAAGTTTATTAACCACGACCGTGCATTAATAAACCGAAGTTACTTACTTGTGAAACCATCAACGATTAACCATCGGTTCATTGATCGTTTCTGGTAGTAATTAATGTTGAGATGTTGACTAATTGTCATCTTAGCAACACTCCCCAACATTAACATAGAGATAGATTAAGGGAAGAATTAATATTCAAGGAAGAAGATTAAATATGAATAATCCTACTATAACTAATGTCAAGATGTTATCTAATTGTCATCTTAGTAACACTCCCCAACATTAATATATAGAGGAAGAAAATAAATACTACTATAACTAATGTTGAGATGTTAAATAATTGTCATCTTAGCAACACTCCCCAACATTAATATATAGATAGATTAAGAGAATAATTAATATTCAAGGGAAGAAGTTAAGAAAATAACTCACAACTTTAATAATCAACAAGCTTCAAGAGCAACACCAAGAAATGGAAGTTTAGCTCCTCATTTGGAGACTAAACATGCTATAAAAATATAAAAGAAATACTATTCTAAACTGAGCTTAAGAGAGTATATGAATTGGTGAATAAATGGGAAGGAAATGAGGTGTATTTATAGGTGTTTGGAGCTGCCAGGGCCATTTACCCGACCGGGTTTTTGAGAAACCCGACCGGGGTAAAAGGCATATCTTTGTCAAATCTTCACTTGCACGTTCAATTGCCCCCAAATCACATTTTATTTTCGGATCAAGTCAATACCCGATCGGGTAAATGCTTTACCCGACCGGGTAAATGACTATTTTTCCAAATTTTCACTTGATCTTGTTCCCTTGAACTTTCCTTGAGCTTTCCAAGGATCCTTTTGATGATCTTTACCTAGTTAAAGCTCAGAATAATCCTAATCTAAACAAATTACAAAGAAAATAGGAAAAATAAAGTATTACACCAAAAGTGTGTAATTTCCCAAACAACAACAAATAAAACTAGTTAAAGTTACACACATAAACCATAACAATTCTATACTATCATACATCTACCAAAGCTAAAGATTTTTTTGGAATCATACAGCGTATTTATACAATTTTTGCAAATTCAACAAAGAGGTGGGAAATTTTGAAAAATAATATAAAAGGGTTGACTCCAAAGCCATTGTCAGCCACTCGTTGGGAGAGTCGGGTTGATAGTGTTAAAGCTATAAGATCTCAAATATCAGAATTTCGAGAAGCTTTACTAGAAGTAGCAGATATTGATAATGATCCTAAAATAAGAAGTGAGGCTAAATATTTAGCAATTAACGAGCTTGCTGATTTTGAGTTTTTAGTTGCCATAGTTATTTGGTTTGAAGTGTTATGTGCTATTAATTTGGTTAGCAAGTTTTTACAATCAAGGGATATGCTTATTGATGTTGCTATTGAAAAAATAAATGGGTTGATTTCATTTTTTGATAAATATAGAGAAACTAGTTTTAATGAAGCCTTAAATAGTGCTAAGGAAATTGCTATTGAAATTAATATTGATCCAGTATTTCCTCAAAGGCGTGAAATTCGAAGGAAAAAACATTTTGATGAGCATACAAATACATCACCTGAGGCTAAACTGTCAATGGAGGAATCATTTAAATTGAATTATTTTCTTTACATTGTTGATCCTTAACTTCTCTAAAGAGCAGATTTGATCAATATCAGAAATATGAAAATGTCTTTGGTTTCTTGTTTACTTCTCACAAATTAAAGGCATTAGATGATGGAAGTTTAAAGGCTTGCTGCATTCAGTTTGAAAATGCACTTAAGCATAATGAAAAGTCTGATATTGATAGAAATGAATTATGTGTTGAGTTAAAGTTACTTAGACAACTTTTGCGTGAAAAAAATGGGTCCTATTGAAATTTTGAAGTTTTTAAAATGCTTAGACTGTTTCCCAAATACAATTATTGCATATAGAATGTTGTTGACTATTCCTGTGACTGTTGCTTCTGCAGAAAGAAGCTTTTCGAAGTTGAAGATTGTGAAGTCCTACTTGCGTTCAACAATGTCACAACAACGACTTAATGGTTTAGCGTTGATAACCGTAGAAAAAGAAGTCTTGGAGAAAGTGGACTGCCAAGAACTGATTGATGAATTTGCTTCGAAGAATGCTAGGAGAATGGCTCTTTTTAATTGAACCCTGATGTGCAACATGTGCTTAAGTTTGAACACTTTATTTGGATGCTTTATTTTACTCAATGTATTGGATGATTTTGGTATGCTTGTAAGCTTCGGGCTTGTTGCAAGTCTGGAATTGAACAATCCTTATGTACATGGAATTGAACAATCCTTATGCATTTCATTTGACAAAAAGGCCTCATTTTTCTATTAGCATCGGGCCTTTGAATGTCTCAAGCCGGCCCTGCATATATGGAAGCTCTTAGCCAACTTAATCCACTAATTGGCTTATTTGCTTATTTGAAGTTTTAATTCGACTTTTTGGCTTAATAGTCACAATGAAAGGTTATTTTTTAATAATTTCGATAAGGTTAACATATACACTATATATGTTTATTTTTTTTAAAGGATATATGTTCAAAGTTAAATATGAATAATAGTATAGTTTCGAAAAGCGGCAGATATTTTTTCAGAAAAGGCAAGAGTCAAGGGTATCGTGGAAAACCGTCAGGGTTTTCTCACATCATCTTTTTACACATGCACAATTGTATGTTGCGGGTTCGATGGTCACAAGTCCGTTTGACTTAAAGTTCATGATATACGATGAATGAAGAAATTCGGTAAAAACCATAAAAATGTTGTTTACAAAGTCTTCAATAATTTGTAATTTGTGTGCTTATTAAACTTCTAATATATGTTATTATTCATTTACACTTCATTTAATTCAAGTGATAAAATAATGATATGATTTGTAAATGCTTTATAACAAACATTTACAATAGACATGTGTTGGTAGAAAATATGTTGAGTAGAAAATTCGGCAGCAATTCAGTATGATAAAAGTGACGTGTCCAATACAAGGGGGGGGGGGGGGGGAGCGGCCTATTTATAGGCGCTTACAAGAGGCTTGTCTAAAGTTAATGGGCTTGGCCCAGTTAAACAACTAAAACAAGAAGCTTGATCTAAGGTCCATGGGTCGGTCGGCCCAAGAGCCAAACAAATCAATCCAAGGACCATATTCTCTAGCCGGACCGTGTGTTGGACCTGGTTCACGCCCGAGCCCATGCATATCGGGTCGATAGTATTGGACCCGGCCCATTATCCCAACACGAGTCCCCCACTCCCTTAGTCGAGTAGCAGACTCGGCTAGAAGGGAGTAGTTGAGCAGCTGCCCAAAGGTCGGTTCGGCTATTGGATTATCTGGCTAGCCGCACTTTTGTTATAGCAGCCCGGGGGGGCTCGTCAATGTAATCGTTGGCCCGGAGGGGGCTATTTTTCGCGGGTCTTGATCGGCCCCCTTGCTTTCCCATCAGTCTCAATAATTTGGGCCTGAAATTCCAAAGTGTGGGCCTTGTTTTCTGTAGCTGTATATTTGACCTCGCCACGTATATTTCGATCCGACCAGTAAAGAATTAGCCCAATTGGTATGCCGCTAATTTGGTCAACTCGCACGTCAAAGAAACCCCCGATGGGCTTCCTAAAATAGCCCGGAGCTATTCTAGTTAATAATTTCTTTCCTTTTTTTTTTCTTTTAAATTCCTTGCGTCCAAGCGTGGCCCAGCCCTAACACCATCGATCATCCGCACGCGCTTCAGCCTTCCAGGTCCCCCCAAGCTTCAGCCGCTCCAGCCGCAGCCATGACGTCGCCCCAGCACTCCATCCCCAGCCGACGAAGGAAACGCAGCGGCTCCCCTTCTCCGTCGCGCCGGAGGGAGGGTCATCCACGACGTCGTTCGCCGTCGCAAACGCGAAGCCCAGGCGGTCGGAAAAAGCCCAGTGATTCACGGTCATTATCTCCTCCTGTTCCAGGCCTTCGCACGGGTTCTCAACGCAGTCCGCGACACGAAGGTCATCATGGTGCCGTCTCCACCCGCGAACGTCGTTCCTCTGCCAAACATTCCCAGCAACATCCGGCGGGTCAGGTATTGTCTGCACGAGCCCCACCTGGCGAGGTGGACGTAATGTCACGACCTGGGAATTCGGTTGCACGAGCCCGTCGTGGCGAGACGGCCGTACGGTCGTCACCTGGATGCGTGGCCGTGCAAACCCAAACCAGCGATGTGAACATTCGGTCATCACCAAGCGGCTCGACCGTACGATCCCGATCCGACGAGGTGGGGAAAAAGTCCATGCATGGAGACCCGACTAAACGGACTCAAGCCAGCGAGGTGAATGCAATGTCTCAACCCGAATCTTCGACATCAGGGAAAAATCAAGGAGCCTCCGAAAATCTTACGATGCATGAAACAACTACCACCTCATTGCGGCTGGACAGACCCACTACGCGGATCGTGATCGTTAAAGGACATCTCCGGCCTGCTCCGGGGGGCCCACATGACAAGCCCGTGCTATCCTCTAACAATGTTGCCCCTGTAGTGGACGTTGCCTCTCAATCGGATAGCTCATCCAAATCAGACGGCGGATCGGATAGCGTCGAAGATCCTAATGCCTGGAAGGATCGTTTGCGTTCCACCAGTACAGAGGCAGATTTGAAGTTGGCAAAAAGTATGGTCGGCAGCGATTGCACCCTCATGTTGCCAGATCCCGAGAGTAGCCTCACTAGTCCCCCTCCGAAATCGTTCTTCGGGGTTCACATTACGTCCATCGCGCGGGGCATGCGGGTGCCTTTGTGTCCATTCTTGGTGGCACTCCTTGCCCATATTGGGATATCGCCATGCCAGATGACCCCAACCGCACATATGTTTACAGCTGCTTTTGTCGCTCGCTGTAATGGGGTTGGTATCCGACCATCCATACCGTTGTTCCGTGCATGCTTTAGGTGGAACCGTCCTAACAGTAAGACAGATGACGGTGGGTTCGTGTCACTTTGCCAATCACCGCATCGTAAGCTCTTTGATCAGTACCCAGAATCACCTAGGAAGTGGTCGAATAAATGGGTATGGGCGTCCGCTCCCCGCTCGCTTCCCGTCACGTCTACCTGGGGTAATTCAATGCGCGAGTATAAGCCTGTCCCTCTCACCCCCGACCTTGAGGAGAAGGTCGAGACCCTGCTCCAAGGGGGCCCTTTCCCGGTAAACTCGTATATAGGTAAAAATCTTCTGCCTCCGCGGGTCACAGATACCACATAAAATCATCCCTTAATTTGGTGATATTTTCTGGTGCAACAGGCAACAGAGACGAAGCTGCCGCCCCCAAGGTGCCATCGGGGACCATGCTTCCACCTTCTGCGCCTGGTGCGGGTTCATGTTCGCTCGATCCTGGGGATAAGCGCGGGGCCTCCCCGTCCCGTGAAGAGCAGGTTGCCATGGACGAAGAAGGTGCGAACTCCCTTTTAATTCAAGAGGAGAAAACCCCGGCTGAAATGACTTCATCACCCTCTTGTTTATTTTTTGCAGGTATGTTAAGCAGGGTTGCCGTGCCCCCTCCCTTGGCTACAATGCAGGGTGTCGCCCCCCAGTCCGTGATGCCCTGTGCAAGCAAGGGCGTGTCTGATGCCACCATGCCCGAGGTCGACGCCGGGGTGAAGATCGGGGTTTCCCCACGTCATGAAGAACAAGTTCGCAAGAAAAAGAAAGGTGTGAATCCTCCTCTTTGATTCGGGAACGGAGAAATAGTTCAACCGGCACTATTCCATTTTACCCTATTCATTTTCTTGCAGAGGTTGCGGGTATGCGGGGCAGGCTCGCCGCCCTGGCCGCAGAGGAGGACGCCAAGTTCCGGCCTTCGAGGACCGAGGTCATTCCCTTCATCGCGGGGAAACAATGCGGGGTCCCTCCCGTCAACCATCCAGCTCCCGCCCTTAGTGTTCCACCAACTTCGGGTGTAGCGTGGGCAGGAAGCGTATTCCCCGAGGCCATTCCGTTCATCGCGGGAAAACAATGCAAGGCTCCTCCTGTTAACCATCCAGCTTCTACCCTCGGTGTTTCATCGATCTTGGATATGGCGCGCTCCATCGAATCTCACAGCACGGTAGGTCGTGTTATTATCATTATTATTGTTGTTGTTATAATACTCACTAACTCCATGTTTCCTGCAGGGGCTGATGGACATAGCAACCGCGCTTCAAACAATAGGTCGCCATCGCGAGGAGCTCCGGCATCAGGTTGACGAGGCTCACCGCCACTCGGTTGCCGTTCAGCGTCGGGCGGACGAAGCAGCAGCCGCTCTGTCCGAGCTCCAGTCAAAATATGACTCGCTACAATCAAAGTACGATCGACTGGAGGCGTTGTTCACGGATGCGGGGCGTCAGGCAGTTGCGGCATTCCAAACATCCCCAGAATTTTTTGAGATCATCACTTCGAGGCTGGAGGCTCACCGCTCGGAGCAGGTCCAAGCATGGTTGAAAACTGATGAAGGTCAGCTTTGGCGGGATAAGGAAACTCTCATGTCCTTCAGGTGCGGCCGATACGACATGCAGACCATGTTGTACGATAGGCTGGCAGAGTTTTATCCAGACTTCGATCCCGGGAAGTTTGGTTTGCCCGAAATCATGCCAGATCCTGACGGGGCCGACGAGCAAGCGAATGGTTTGTCCCTTTTGCACCTGGATATTCCAGAGGACCTGGAGGATTCGTCACACGCCTTTGATTTTGTGACCGTCCTAGATAGTGTTCCCGACAATCTGCCTGATCCCTAGATCGTAGATTGTGGCCTCTCCTTGTTGTTCTTTATTCATTTACTTGTTTATTTTCATTCCGCACTTCTGTCTGGATTCACAAATATATAGCCTGATTGGTAGGCCGTTCACAGATTGCTTTGTCACATAATCTCATATTTGCACTTTTGTTCATCTTCCTTCCTCATGTAATCATCTTTAATCCGAGACCACCTGGGAAATTAATCGGGGATCTAGCTCCCCGCCTAAGCCATGAGGGGCGGAAAGCCGGCAGGGCCAACCTTGACCGCGCCCTGCTTGGAAAAGCGGGCTGACCCGCACACCGTCGGTCTAAGACCAACTGGCGAGCAAGCCGTTTGGCGGGTGGCCAGACAATGGATGTACGGGAAGGGCTCAAAGCTCAACACCCCGCGCACCTTCGACCCGTAGGCCAGTCTTACACCTTGACTTGTGTAGCTAATTTCTTACTTAGGAGAAATTCAATCATCCCTTTCTGAAAATCGAGCTAAAGTCGGCCAAACGTAAGGGCAAGGCCCTATATGGTCAGACTAGAACGGACCCGCACCGTTGACTGTATCGAGCGAGTATGCGGGCTGCTAGGCCTAGCAACGTTAGACGATAGACGTACGAGAGGGGCGCGGAGCACGACCTCTCGCATATCTTCGGCCCGGGGACCAGGTCATATCGTTGCCGCATCCTCGAACAGATCAAACGAGAGTGCGAGCTGTTTAGACAGCAACGCCAGACAACGTATGCGCGAGAGGGGCTCGGAGCACATTTCTCGCACACCTTTTCGACCCGGAGGTCGGTCTTGCGGTCGCCCTGACCGAGCGGCTAATCCCGGACTTGAAGAATAGTTTGGTCATCTCCTTGCCCGAGGATCGAGCCGTGGTCGACTAAACACCGAGAGCAGAACATGAGTTTTATTATCATTATTATGATTTTCCCTTTTTTTTTTCTTTTTCTTCTTTTTTTTTTCTTTTTTTTTTTTTTTTTTTTTTGCTCTGCCCGTTTGTTCCCAAGTGAGGTCGGACCTCATATAGTTCAATATTGAAAGAAGAAAGAAATGAATTTATTAGAAATAATGGAAATGATCAATTTTAGAAATAATGGAAATGATCAATTATTACAAATCACTACTGATAGAACTTAAGTAAATGCTCTGCGTTCCATACGCGGTCGATAAGCTTTCCCGTCGTAGTCTTTAATTTGTAAGTTCCTGGCCCAACCACGGCTTCAACAACATAGGGTCCTTCCCACTTAATGGCGAGCTTTCCCCCTTCTGTCGGTTTGCTTGCCTTCCTTCGTCTCAGCACATAGTCGCCTACGTCGAAACTTCGCGGTGCTGCCCTGCTGTCCTGGTACGCTTTTACTTGCCTGCGATAATTTTCCGCTTTGATGAACGCCCGGTCTCTTCTTTCTTCTATGAGGTGGAGTTCGGCTCTGAGCCTTTCCTCATTGTCAACTGGCTCGAACTCTTCCACCCGTCGGCTGGGAATCACTGCCTCGAAGGGTGCCCTTGCTTCGAAGCCATAGCACAGAGCGAAAGGAGTCTCGCCCGTCGCCTTCCTGGGGGTGGTCCGGAACGTCCAGAGTATGTTACTTAGCTCTTCCACCCACGCCGTTCCAAGGGCTTCCAACTTCTTTTGGAGCCCGTCTACGATCGTGCGATTGGTATTCTCCACCTGCCCGTTTGCCTGGGGATAGCAAACAGATACTCGACTTGACTCCACGCCCCACTCGGCGCAGAACTGCCTAAACGGTTCACAGTCGAATTGCCTTCCATTGTCGGAAATAATTTGCAAAGGGACCCCAAATCGGCAAAAGATATTCTTCCATATAAACTTCTTGCACTGCAGATGCGTTATGCTGGCGAGCGGCTCCGCTTCCACCCACTTCGTGAAGTAGTCCACGGCCACGATGACAAACTTCCTATTCCCCGCTCCGTTCGGTAAGGGACCAACCAAGTCTATGCCCCACCGGGTAAATGGCAGAGCGGTGCTAATAGGCGTGTACATAGTTGCCGGCCTTCCGGGGCTCTTCTGAAACTTCTGGCAGGTGTTGCACTTCCTTGCATAATCAGCGCAATCCTTCATGATTGTGGGCCAAAAGTATCCCTGGAGGACCACTTTCCTGGCCAAGGTGCAAGCTCCCTGGTGGGCCGAACATACCCCACCATGTAACTCCGCGACGATCATGTTTGCTTCATGTGGTCGCAGGCACTTCAACAATGCTCCGTTGTAAGATCGCTTGTATAGCTTACCGTCCAGGACGACATAGCTCGGGGCCCGTCGCCGGACGAGCTTCGCTTCCTCCTCTTGGTCGGGTAACGTACCATCGGCTATGTAATGTAGCAAATCGTCCACCCAACTCCAAGCTACTGGTTGCAGAGGAAGCACAGTTACCGAGGGTGAGGCTGCTATGCTCGATGTCGTCACCTCCTCGACCCGAGCAATCTTGGATATGTGCTCGGGTAGCCCCTGGGATAGACGGGATAGGAGGTCAGCATCCCCATTCTGGCTCCGCGGAATACAGATCAGCTCTGCTTGTTTGAACAACCCGAGTAATTCCCGGACGGCATCCCTGTACTTTGCCATCCTTTCCTCCTTTGCCTCGAAATCGCCTTTCACTTGAGATACGACCAACCGGGAGTCGCACTTCACTGTTATCCACTCTGCCCGCATGGCCGCAGCCAGTCGCAGCCCCGATAGTAGGGCCTCATACTCAACCTCATTATTCGAGACTTTGAATAGGTAGCGGTGGGCGTAGTACGCCCGGAATCCCTCAGGTGAGGTGAGGACGATCCCACCCCCGCAGCCTTTTGTCCCGGACGATCCATCGGTCGCCAAGGTCCACCAGTGTTCTTCACTATCTCTCTGCCTTTCGGTAACCTCCCTTGCCGTGCACTCTACGATGAAGTCCGCCAGCGCCTGCCCCTTGATGGACGATCGAGGCTGAAAATCCACCTCATACTGGTTGAGAAGCATCGACCACTTCACAACCCGTGTCGTCCCGGGGGTTCTCAGAGCTGCACCCAGAGGTTGATCCGAAAAGACCTTGATCGGGTGTGCTTGGAAATAATGAGTTAACTTCTTTGCCGTAACGTATGCAGCATAAATGGTCTTCTCCAGCGGGGTGTATCGCAACTCCGCATTCTGTAAGGTTTTACTCACATAGTATACGGGGTTCTGAATGCCGTCTTCCTCGCGGACCAGCACGGAGCTGATCGCGCCCTGCGATACTCCTAAGTACAATATCAGCGTCTCCCCCTTCTTTGGCTTACTCAGAAGCGGCTCAGAGAGAAGATACTTCTTCAGGTCTTCGAATGCACGTTGGCACTCCTCCGTCCATGCGAATCCATTTTGCTTTTTCAAAACCTGGAAGAAAGGTAGGGACTTCTCCGCTGACTTTGACATGAAACGCCCAAGTGATGCCAGCCGCCCAGTGAGAACTTGCACTTCCTTCACCGACCTCGGAGGTTCCATGTCAAGGATTGCTCTCACTTTTTCGGGGTTCGGCTCTATCCCTCTCCGGGTGACCATGTACCCCAAAAACTTTCCGCCCTGGACAGCAAACATGCACTTTTTCGGGTTCAGGCGCAGTCGGACTGCCCTCATGATCCCGAAAATCTCGGCTAAGTCGTCGGCATGGTCAGTCGCTCGTACGCTTTTCACGATCATATCGTCTACATACGCTTCCATGTTCCTTCCTAGCACTGTTCGAAACACTTTTGCAACCATTCTCGTGTATGTCGCCCCGGAGTTCTTCAAGCCGAAAGCCATAACTAGATAGCAAAAGATCCCCTCCGGGGTGATGAACGAGGTCTTCTCCGCATCATCTTCATGCATGGATATCTGATGATACCCTCGGAATGCGTCCATGAAGCTAAGGAGTTCGCACCCGGCCGTCCCGTCTACTAGCTGATCGATGTTAGGTAGAGGAAAGGGGTCCATCGGGCATGCCCTGTTGAGGTCCGTGTAATCGACGCACATTCTCCAAGTTGGGGGCTTCGGTGCCAGGACCACATTTGCCAACCATTCCGGGTATAATACTTCCTTGACGTGTTTGATAGTCAAGAGCATGGCTACCTCCTTCTTCACGAATTCCCTTCGTTCCACCGAAAGGTGTCTCCTCTTCTGCTGGATCGGCTTCACCGTCGGGTCGACCGCTAGCTTGTGAACGGCCACACTCCGGTCCAACCCCGGCATATCTTCAGGACCCCATGCAAAGATCACACTGAACGTGACCAACACTTGGATAATCTTCTCTCTCATCCCGGCCGGGAGCCCCAGCCCGATTTTGATCTTTCGCTCTGGGTGCCCGGGATCGATATGAACTTCTTCAACCTCGGAGGTGGGCTCAGCGCGGAGCTGGCCATCCTCATACTTCATGGCTTTGCTGTTGATAGTGTGGACCCTGAGGTCCCTCTGTCCGAGTTGCTTGCACGCCTTCATGTAACAACTCCGGGCCATCCTTTGATCTCCCCGAGCTATCCCGACCCCGTTCGGAGTGGGGAATTTCATACATAAATGCTCCTGAGAGATAATGCATCTCAAGTCCTCCAGCGCGGGTCTTCCCAGGATGATTTTGTGCGGACAGGTTAAACGTACAACGATGAACTCGATGTTCAACCTCGTCACACAGGGTTCCGAACCCACCACCACGGGCAACACCACACTGCCTTCCGATTCGATTGAGTCCCCGGTAAACCCGGACAAAGGTGTTCTTACCGGACTCAGATCCGCCCCGCTCAGACCAAGGCCCTGGAATGTGTCATAATACATTACATTCACCGAGCTTCCATTGTCCACTAAAACTCGATGAACGATTGTATTGTTGATCTCCACCTTAATCATTAAGGCGTCCCTATGCGGTGGTGGCATGGGTGGTAAGTCATCATCAGTGAAGTAGATCGGATCTCTTCTCATCTTTTTTTCTGCAGGTACTCGGGTAATTTCCCCGACGTACAAGGATCGAGCCCATCGCTTCCTTTCGCCCGATGTGTCCCCTCCTTGGGGGCCTCCCACGATGTAGGAACATCTGTGATGCTTCCGGGCTCCCTCTCCTAGGTCACATTCGTCATCCTCGGACAAAGCTCCGAGTTCGCGCTTCTTTGATGGTTGGTCAAGGGGCTGTTTCTCCTTGGACGTGGTGGCTTGATCGGAACGCCTCCATGTCAGGTTCCTCCCTCTCTGGGCATTTCCCGGTTTTCCTACAAATTGGCCCAGATATCCTTGTTTGATGAGTGCCTCGATTTGTCTACGGAGAACTATGCATTCCTCCGTATCATGCCCGAAATTCCGGTGAAACCTGCAGTACTGGTCGGTATTGCGTTTGGCAGTGACTACGTCACATTCCTCTGGAAAGGAGACCAAGCCCTGCTCCTCGGCGTAGTCGAGGACCGTCCCGACCGGTTGAGCCAAAGGTGTCAGATGTTTGGTAGGTAGGAGCGGACCGTTAGGGACGTCCGTCCTCCCCTTATTCCTATTCTTCTTACCTCTGATCCGGCCGCCCTTTCCACCAGACTTCCTATCAGCGTCTTCATCATCTGGGTCACCGCGTTTTCCCTTGTCCTTCGTGTCTTCTCTCTTTCCATCCTCTTCATCTCTCTTTCTCTGTTCAGCGTCCTCTGCCTCAGCCTGACGGTCTGCCCGCCTCAGGGCTTCCTCGTATAAAGCGGGCGGATTCCTAACAAAATCCTTATAAAGTTCTCCTGATCGGATAGAATTTGTCAGCATTGCCACTCCGGTCCTGTCGTCAAGGCCCTGGACCTTGACCGACTCGGCCCTCCACCTTGCCAGGAAAGCGGACAGAGCCTCCTTCTTTCCTTGCTTCAGGCTGAACAGGTGACTGAAATTCTTCTTCACATCTCGTGAGCCGGCGAACCTCAAGAGGAAGTGCCTAGCCAACTCCCTGAAGTTCCCGATGCTCCCATCGGGCAATGTGTCATACCACTCACGAGCCGGGCCATCTAGAGTAGCCGCGAACCCTCTGCATCGTATGGCATCTTCGTACCCCATCATGACCATATATGACAGGTAACGCGATATGTGGTGCTGCGGGTCCGAAGTGCCCTTGTAAGTATCCACATTGCAAGGTTTGTAGCCCCTTGGCAACGGAGCCTCCATTACAGCACGAGTGAAGGGCTCCGGGATATGGAGGTCGGCCACGTACGGCTCTCCCCCAACAACCCTCCTCCTTAGCTCGTCCAATCTCAATCTGAGATCCTTCACAGCTTCGGGCGCTGGTTCCACCGGCATGCGCTCAGCACGGGGCTGGATCCGCACATAGGATTCTGCGACCCTTTCACGCGCATGAAGTCGACGGCCACCACAGCGTCCTTCTATGGAACCGGTTTGACCGCTCGGACGGCGGGAATGATGAGAGAAGTCATCCCCGCCCTCCAATGACGAGACTCGGCGGGGCCCCCCCCTTCCGGGTCGTAGAGGCTGCTCGACCTGTCGGGGCATATGCTCCCTCCGGGGCAAGGATTCCCTTCGCGATTCGTCCAGACTGGTAGGTCGCCCTTCATATCTCCCAGAGGAAGTCTCGATGTTCTCAGGGGTGGTGTGTCTAGGAGTTTCATGATTAGCTCTCCGCGGCATCATCCCCTGGAAATTCTGAGCCAAAGCCTCAATGGCGCGCGTGGCCTCCTGTAGCGCCCGCACTCCAGCGTCAAGTCGGTTCGTGCGTGGAGCCCGACGACGGCGACCTCCGATCCGATCATGAATAGATTGTCTATCACGACTGCGGCTTAGCGAACCTCTTAGGTCCCCTGTGCTCGCCAAATGGTTCCGGAGATCTCCCAACGGTCTCACTACCTGACTTCTCACGCGATGGCCATCGGGCTGTTCTGAATGCTCGGTGTGAACGGAAACTCGCTCTTGCCTTGATGTTCCTGCCATTTTTCTCCTCGAAGATTCTACCGAAAACTGAGAGAATAGCTCTCAATGAAAGCACCAATGTTGGTAGAAAATATGTTGAGTAGAAAATTCGGCAGCAATTCAGTATGATAAAAGTGACGTGTCCAATACAAGGGGGGGGGGGGGGAGCGGCCTATTTATAGGCGCTTACAAGAGGCTTGTCTAAAGTTAATGGGCTTGGCCCAGTTAAACAACTAAAACAAGAAGCTTGATCTAAGGTCCATGGGTCGGTCGGCCCAAGAGCCAAACAAATCAATCCAAGGACCATATTCTCTAGCCGGACCGTGTGTTGGACCTGGTTCACGCCCGAGCCCATGCATATCGGGTCGATAGTATTGGACCCGGCCCATTATCCCAACAACATGTATTACATCCCGTGCAACGCACGGGTGAAAAATTAGTTGCATTTAATGGTGTAGATTTTTTAGAAATATCGTGACATAAGAAAAGTAACGTATGAGCTTTTTAAGGAAAGTTGGTCAATGATTTGAAATTGAATATGTAAGTGTTTTACATATGTAGCTCTGTTATTAATGATGTTAGTTTAAAGATATAAATTGCCCATGGAAGTTCTACTTAATTACTAAGTTGCTACTGGTGTTTTAATTCAATGCTCAACATAGTCTTGTGTGTTATATACAAAGTATGTGTTACCACTGTCATTTGCATTAGATACTCATTGCCATGCGCTAGATACTAGACCTTGTGTATTTGAGAAAGTCTAATACATCATTGATGCAATTACAAAAAAATATTGCAATTTTAATATTATGCTCTTTTATTAGTTCATATTGAAAACGTGTACTTTAAACTTGATTTATTGCAACATTAAACATCATGTGATGTACCTTAATTACTTATTATCAAAGTATCAAACTTCTCAATTTATAACATGATTTTCATCATATCATGCACAACTGCACTCATTATTCGTAATTCTACACCTATCATAAAATTATAAAATGTAACATATATGAAGTATATTAATATTACAATGCGTTGCACTAGTATACTTATAGTGTACACCATGTCATTTTAAATTTGAGCAACTGCGATAAAAACAATTGCATTAAAATTACAACACTATATAAATAAGAATCATACTGCGTGCAGTGCTATCGAACCTTTTACATATACCTAGGCAATTTGTTTTTTTTCTTAAACCAAAACTTGCTCCCATTTAAGTCCAAGTAAAAAGTGTTTAACAGTCTGCATGGGTTATAAAGTAAAAGGGCTAACAAGCACAATCTCAAACACTTCATGATAAATAACATAGTAGCAATTTGTTTTTATTAAAAGAGTGATTTTGTTGAATGAATAATTATTGGCTGCAATTATCAAACTTCTCAATTACGGCACTAAAGTCTACTATCACAACTAAAAGAATACATTCAAGAAGTTTTATAGATGACACTTCATAGCAAAATGGGAGATGAATTTTTTCTAGAAGATTCTTTGATTTTATACCTAGAATGGAATTTGTTAGTATTAGTTTGAAAGTATAAAGTATAAATTTTATACTTTGCAGTCTCATTATCCACAACTTCAATGAATATTCCAATAAATATTAAAAAAGTATTATAGTCTCTGTATGTGTTAAACTTTTTTTTTTCTTGGCCCCCATCCCACTTCATCTTCCTAGAAAATATGTTAAAAATCTGAGGAATTCTAATCACTAATATTACTCCCTCCGTCCCTAATTAAACTTTCAAACTTCTTTTTTCGTCGTCCCAAAATAAACTGTATTTTCCCTTTTTTTATAAAGAATTTGTGATTTCCATCAATTCTTACACATTCTTACCCACTTTTCTCTCCTATGCATAATTCTCTATCACACAATAACCAATATCTTAATCTCCGTGCCAAATATACTTTAAAAGTTAATTTAGAAACGGTAGTAGTATATGAACTTTTATCATCTCTTGCAAGTTGAGTTGAGGAGTTCACATTTTTTACCCACTCTTTCGTGACTATTGTCTTCGAATGCTGAATTGGATTATCAGAGATTTTAAACTCACAATCCGACTATTGTTGTGTCTAAACTCTAAAGAGACCTTTTACAATTGTCCGTCTCTTACTCCGTATTAAGGGTGTCTCTTTCGTCTCTACACATCATATTTAGTCTCTACACTCTTAAATTTAGTAAAAGGTAATCATTATGGACTTGATAATACAACACGGATAACTCGTTCATATGCTTGCTGTTCTCGCCCGCTTTTAATCACCCCTCCCCCCAACGCTCTGCCGTTACATTTTCTACACCCCACCCCCTCAGGCCACTACCCCACCCCCACCCTCAGCAGTATTTCAACCTCCCCAGTCCCCACGCTCTTCAGTTGCATTTTCTACTCCCCCCTCGCCTGCTGAGTGTATTTCAGTTTTCTTCTTCTGCTAAGCCCAGATAAGATAAGCTGAGACGAGTCGTCGTTGTCAAGCTTCTGGTGAGCATAAAGTTCCTTTCTTTCTGTTTCTTGCTTGGTGGGTTTTTCATTTCTCCCGGGAATAGTTATTTTTGTGTGGAGGTTGGTAGGAAAATGTAGAGGGAAGAAAGCGTGCTTGCCGAATTAGCTTCTTGCAGGTTGGAAAATGGATGTGAGAACAAGGTTGATGTGTGGAAAGAAAGGCAAAGTGGTTAATTTTTTTTTTTTTTTTTTTTTGCTACGGTGCTACCCCACCCCACCCCTATGCATACATTCTTATTTTAGATGGCCATTGACATATTTTTTCTGGAGTAATTAGTGGTTTTATCGTCAAGAACTTATAATTGTTGTGGATTTATCGTTAAGAACTTATAATTGTTGTGGGTTAGTGACTATACGGTCTATATCAGTGGATGGCGTGGATTATCAAAGAAAATAATTCATGCATGCTAGACTGCTAGTAATAATTATTAGCAAAAGATTCAATTTTTTTATTGTACTTCTTGTTGGAGATTTGATGAAATTATTAATCTTGATAAGTCCGAGTCCTTAATTCTAACAGTTCTGTCAGTTAGATGCAAGATTTGTTCTAAGTAATCTCACCTCAACACATTAGCCTGACTGGTTGCCCTGTTTGAAATAAGGGAAAGTTCCCGAAATGGGACTAAAAAAGTTTGAAAATTCCAAAATAGGACTGTCATGTTTTTATTCCCAAAATAGGACTAATTACTGCCAAATTTGGAAAATACTGCCATGTTTGAAAACTGGTACTGTCAAAACATGGCAGTAATTAGTCCTATTTTGGGAATAAAAACATGGAAGTCCTATTTTAGAATTTTCAAACTTTTTTAGTCCCATTTTGGGTAATATCTCTTGAAATAATGGGTTCGCTTGGGAGACAATTTGACTTTATTCATCTTCATCCTAAAGCCACCAGACTCTTGCATTTTCCTTAGGTCAGTTTAGTTCAACTTAACTACACAAGAGAGAGTCTGGTGAGAAAAATAACTATATGTTTAAAATATGTTAAGTGTATGTGGTAAGAAAAAGATATAATGTTCTAGACATGATTGGAAGTTCTTTTTCATTGCCCACAAGTACTTATGACCCCCCCCCCCATTTGTGATTTTGCTTAGCTGACTCTCTTATTCTGGGATTTAATCCTTTGTTGTATTTTCTGTGGGTCTGTAATTCTTACATACAAGAGCAAACTAGCAGAGTAAGTTGGAGGTGAAGAGAAACACTAGATTTAAAATTTTCATGTCAAATGGCTTATTAAGTACTTCTTTTTAATGTAGGTTTATTAACCAACCTTCCTATTTTCAATCTCGATACAGATTACTCCGGATGAAATGATGAAAAAGAGAAGCGATTTAGTTTCTTTCCTTTTCTTCTCCTCCATATTAAATGATGAAAAAGAGAAATGATTTAGTTTCTTTCCTTTTCTTCTTCTCCAAATTAATTAAATGATAAAAAGGAGAAATGATAAGTTTCTTTCCTTTTCCAATTCTCCATATTAAATGATGAAAAAGAGAAATGATTTAATTTCTTTCTTTTTCTTCATCTCCGTGTTAAATGACGAAGAAGAGAAAAAATTACTTTCTTTCCTTTTTTATTCGACTATCCAGGAAACTACCACATTGTATATTTAACCATCTAAATAGTGTTTTCTCGTGTTTGTTGTAGACTTATAGTGTTACGCTGACCCCTTCAATAAATTTAATTTTTTAAGGTGGAAGTTCTCCAGTATATCAGCAAGAAGATGAAGAAGAAAGGCAGTGGACAAAAGGTAATTTAAAATACTACACATAAAATATAAATGGGTTTTTTTGGTCTTTCTAGCATGCTTCTTTTCTTATATTATTAATTTCATATCTTGCTAAAAAATATTCTGTTGTTAAGAAATCTGTAGTTGAGGGCTTACCTCCAGGGTGGACCAAGGAAATAAGAATCAAGAAGAAGTGTGGCAAGACTAGGAAAGACCAGGTAACTTAATCCTACACATGGTCTCGCCTATTCTTATTTGTATTGATTTGTGGCCCTTGTTTGGCTACTTTTCTTTTCTTTTTCTTCTTATTTCCTTATTTTTTTTATTTTCATGAATGTATTACTACTTGCCCAGTATTATGTTGATCCTGAGAGTGGGCAACTCTTTCGCTCTTTGAAGGAAGTTTATTGCTACCTTGAAACTAAAGATTGTAGGCATAAGACTGAACTTGAACTGAATGATCAAGGTCTCAACAACATGCAAGCTGCAGGTTCTTCTTCAACTGTAAGTGTGTGGGCCTATTTTGATTTTTTATGTTACTGAACACCGTAATGGTGGTTATGTTACATGTCAGTTATCATAGTACTAGTGTAAAACCATTACATGTAATATCGGTTCTTATTAGGCTATCTAAATGTAGTTATCGGTTCTCATGTAGATGTTCGTTTCTCCATATGGAATACTCCCTCCATCTCTAATAACTTTGCAAAGTTTGACCGGTGCATGGAATAAAGTAAAAACTGCGTGGTTGAAGTTTATGCACAAATGAATTACATAAAAAAGAAAGTGGTGAAGTGTTTGGGACAACCGGAAAAGGAAAGTTGGAGGTAGTATAATAGCATGTGCTTAGCTTAACTTTTGTTTGGATGGAAAAATTCTGGCACAAGGAGGATAGTGGAGGAGCAGCGTGTGTTGCGGTCAGGGAGTTATGGGGGTGGTGGTTGAACAGTTACAAAATCTCAGAAGTCTAAAAAACTCTTCTTCTTATCTCACTCTTGGAAGTCAGGGTTCAAATATCCTGAACCACTTTTGTACCCCTTATATCGATTGAACCATGGCTACTAATTAGTTAATATGATAACAAATTTAAATTATTTCAACCAATCAAAGTGAGTGGTGCCCAAAATGTGGCTTAGAGGATTTGAGTTCTACAATCTGTGGATTGTAGGGGACCTCTTTCACTTCTCAAGTTCTTTTACTGAAATTGTTTTACATTATAATAGTTATAAATGTAGATTAATACTCCCTCTGTCCTATAGTTTCGTTTCCACTTTCTTTTCTAGAATGTTCCAACAATTTCTTCCCATTTCTCTAAGGGAAGATTGCATGGTTGATTTTTTTTATCTCCTTTTGACCTAATCCACAGTGTTGCAATATCACTTAATTAACAAGTTGGCCAACTCAAAATGGGAAGATAATTTTAGGACAAAGAGAATTCTTAATCATACCAAAATATATTTTTCCAAAATAATAATTTCTCTCCACTGCTCCCTCTTTTCTCCTCCCCTCCTCTCTCCTTTTTTTGAACCAAACAAGATCTAAGAGAAACTTATTCCTTATGAGTTTGACACATTCTTGACATAGAGAAGATGATCCTGTATTAGAAATGACCTTTATATCTAATTTCTTTCTAAATAAAGACGTCTTGACAATTTTAGATCTGCACCAACTTCAGGTTCCTTTGCACTCATAGAATATAGTTTCTTTTTTACAAACCTAATAAACTCATTTTACTTTGAAAATTGTACTCCTTACCAATTAAAGGTAACTACCTCGCGTTCTTGGGGCATAGTTATTGCCAGAGGGAAGCAGCGAAAGTGGCTATATGGGCCGTCCAAATCACCAAGACTGACTTGCGGGCCTAGCAACGTACTCTTGATTCTGTAACCTTGTCATTTCCTATTTTCAGTTGTAGTAAATTCTAATTAATTCTATTATGTTTCCTCTTATAAGGACTCTTCTAATAGCTATATAGGGTCTTCAGTTTTATTTAACAAAGTACATTTTGAATTACTTGTGTCTTTGACTAAGCCAGGCACTGATTGAGCTCCTGTAGGCTTCTCTTGTTGTTTTATCATATTCAAATCATAGAACCTTTAGTATTCTTTAGTCTTGGCTCCAACTCTTTTCCCTTATCCCGAACGCGGCCTGGGCCGATATCGTGAATGTGTGCTCATAATACCACTATATCATTATGTTTTGAATTTGTTACTTCCAATGGTGCTGTTCTTTCATCAAGCTTTTTAAATGTTCCTTTGGACCATTTTTTGTCCTTCCCTAGCTACCTTTTGAAGGTGAAGAACTAAAAGCTACTGCAGATGATGAACAGCTTGGTGTTGATGAGAATCTCGAGTTGGTTGGCAAGGAAGAGAAAGTCGTGATGCCCATCAGCACAGAATGTTGCACCTCACCACCCTCTGCAATCACTTGTCACCACTGTAAATCTCTCAACTTTTGCTACCAAATAAATAATCTGAGGCTTAAATAAGTTTCATAGATCTGCATTTTTTACTAAGTTCCTCTTAAAAACTTGTCTTTCCACCTGTCCCTCAAATTTACGCTGTTATTATTTACATCTTCAGTAGGGAGGGACTTAAAAAGAAAATGACCCAAATATAAGCTTGAATGACAAAGAATTGCAAATACTGGCACATAGTAATGGTCCCTGTGCTGGTTCCGGAGCTGGGCCAGGACTGGCCGTTTTTCTCCCAGAGACCGAATCGGTTTCCTAGTTAAAAGCACATGAATGAGTTCAAAATCCGGTCCTGGTTTCTCAAAAATGGGAATTGAGTCATTGACTGGTCCCTTTCCACTTTTTAAATAGTTAAGAAGCTGGACCAGGTTTGCACCGGGTATACCTGTTTCTATTCCCAGTTCCAACCTTTGCATGCCCAGAACTGACCTGTCCAGAACATGAGCTGGCCGGGTTCAGCCCTACAGAAAACTTTTTTAACCCTCTTATTAATTTTTTTGTCATGAAAGATTATAAGGACAAATTTCAGGAGAAATAAAGCAATATAACTGTCATGCTTATTTTGAGATTTTTTAGTCTTCGTAGCACGTGAAGAAGATTCAGTAATGGAGAGCAGTAACATGGTCGAAGTAAATAACGAGGATGGGAAATCTGCTGAATGTCAACTTGGTGGCTTTGGTGCAGATCATATAGACAAAGAAAATGCAGAGGTGGAAGAAAAACTTGGAAACAAAACCATTCTTAGTAGAAAGAACAAGTTGCGTGAGAGCAAAAGGCCCCATTTACCCATCAGAGTTTCCAAGCGCCTTGCTGGCATTAAAGACAACCCTTTGTTGGAACAGAAAATGAATAGTCATCAAGGACTAGCTGTTGCAAGGCAGGAGGGTCAAACAAAAGATGGAATTACTGATATTTCCATAGAGGATACCCCCGGGAGCGTAAAGAAACAAGAAGGTGACTCTTCCTCCCTGGGAAAGCTTATTTCCTTTGAATCATCATCATCTCCATCATTACAGATGAAGGATATTTGGAGCGATCCATGCATAGAATTTGCCATCAAAACTTTGACTGGTGAAATTCCATGCATGGGAGAAGAAGTGAAGAGAGTGGAGGAGACAACCCCACAGTCCTCCCTTAGTTCATCTGCTGTGAATCGCCAGTCGTCTTCTTTTGGGGCGGAAATGGCGGCATTTGGTGGTGGTAGAGGCATATTCGCAGATCCATGCATTGAATTTGCTGTGAAGATCCTTACTGACGAAATTCCACTCAGTAGCATTGATTTTTCGGCATTTGTGAAGCCATCAGAATACGTTCGGCAGCCACAGCAGGGGCCTCCCCCTCCCCCTCCCCCTCCTTCTGCATGACACCATAACTGCTGGGTAACTAAGTTCGGCTCAAACCAACCCATGTTGTGAACCCCTTCGAAAACTCTCCTAGGTTGGGCACAAGACTGTTGTAACTCTTTAGAGCAAGTGTTAGTTATGTTTCAATGTGTGGCCATTGATTGCAGGAGATGGAGAGTATTTGTACATGTTCTCTCTTCAAATTCAAGACACTGTTGTTAGGCAGTTGACAGTGAAACTTGTGATAATAGTTTGTTGTAGACAGAGTTCATTTTTTGGTGTAGAATACTTTTACTCATGATCTCACCGAAATCATTTAGGAAAACTTTTTTCATTTTCTTTTATGTAAGGAGCGTATTATTGAATTGTTTTTACTTCTGTAAATGAATCATAAATCTCACAAATTCACTTTATCCCATGAATACATGTATTTATGTTTATTAAAGGTAATCTCTAAAGGAGTGTTTGTGTTTGCTTCTACTTTTGAGAAGTGATCTAAATTAGAGATTATATGATAAGTGATTAATAGTAGAAGTTGGTCGTGTTTGAATAAAAAATTGATTTTGAAAATTAAAAGTTAGAAAATTGTAGAGTTTTCCCGATTAATTAGTGGATTTACCGTTAGGAATTTATGATTGAGTGGGCTAGTGACTATTGTGTTTCTACTAGTGGATTGCTGTCGATCATCAAATATAATACTACCTCTGTCCCCCTAAGTTTGGGACAAAAGAAAGTGGCACAGTTATTAATAAAAGTGGGTTTATGTGGTTGATATTGAATTGATAAAGTAAGAATAAAGTAGGAATGATTTAGAAACGGTAAAAATGAGGCATGAGACAATCTTAGTGGGACGGACCGAAATGGTAAAATGAGACAATCATAACGGGACGGAGGGAGTAATATTCATGCATGTTAGTAATAATTCTTAGCAACATATTCAGTTTTTTTTATTGAACTCCTTGGTGGACTGATGAAAATGTTGATTTTGATAGGTCTGAGTCCGTATTTCTAACACTTCTGTCAGTTTGAAGCAGAATTTGTTCTAAGTAACTTCACCTCGACACATTAGTCTGACTGGTTGCCCCATTGCAATTGACGGGTTTGCTTGTTAGAAAATTTGATTTTATCCATCCTCATCCCAAAGCCACCAGACTCTTGCATGTTCTCTAGGTCAGTTTGGTTCAACTTAACTACACAAGAGTGAGTCTAGTGAGAAAAATAACTACATATATAAAATATGTTATATGTATGTGGTAAGAAATAGCCACAATGGTCAAGACATGATTGGAAGTTCATTTTCCACTGTACACAAGTACTTATGCCCCTGCATTTGTAATTTTGCTTAGCTAACTCTCTTTATTTTGGGATTAAGTATATAAATTTTCAATGTAGTATTTTCTGGGGGAGGGTTCTCTATTTCTTATATAAGAGAAAACAATAAGTTGGTAAAGAGAAACACTAGATTTAAAATTTTCATGTCAAAGGCTTAATAACTTCTTCTATGTAGGTTTATTAAAAACCTCCCGATTTTTCAATCTCAATACGGATTACTCTATTAAATAAAAGAGAAACAATCTAGTTTTTATCCTTTTGTTCTTTTCCGTTTAAATGATGAAAACGAGAAACAATTTAGTTTCTTTCCTTTTCTTCTTCTCTGTATTAAATGATGAAAAGAGACATTTAGTTTCTTTCCTTTTCTTCTTTGTTTATAAGGGAAACTACCACATTGTATATCTAACTATCTAAATAATGCGTTTCTTGTTTTTTATACTGTTAATTTGACCCCTTCAACAAATTTAATTGTTTATGGAAGGTGGAAATTATCAAGCTTATCAGCAAGGTGATGATGAAGAAAGGAAGTGGACAAAAGGTAAAAGATATCAATTACAGATGGTTTTTTCGGGTCCTTTTAACATGCTTCGTATGTTATACTCCCTCCGTCCCCCTAATATTGTCTCATTTTACCTTTTCGGGAAATCCCACTAAAATTGTTCCATACCATATTTGGTAAAGTTTGTGTGGCTTGAAATCCTTCTCACTTTATTCTTACTTTATCAATTAATATCAACCACACAAACACACTTTTCTTAATAATCGTGTCACCCTCTTCCGTCCCAATATAAAAGGGATGGAGGTAGTATTATTAATTTCACACACACACATACTACATATATATTTGCAAAAAAATATTTTTCTGTTAAGAAATCTGTAGCTCCGGGCTTACCTCCAGGGTGGACCAAGGAAATGAAGAAGGGTGGCCAGACTAGGAAAGGCTGGGTAACTTAATCCTACACATGGTCTCTCATTTTCTTATTTGTTTTAATCTGTGGTCCTTGTTTAGCTACTTTACTTTTTCTTTTTCTTCTTTTTACTTACTTATTGATTTAATTACATATATATATATATATATATTCATTAATGTATTACTACTTGCACAGTATTATGTTCATCCTGAGAGTGGGCAAGTCTTCCGCTCTTAGAAGGAAGTTTTTTGCTGCCTTGAAACTAGTGATTGTTGGTATAAGACTGAACTTGTCTTGAATGATCAAGATCTCAACAACATGCAAGCTGCAGGTTTTCTTTCATCTGTAAGTGTATGGGCCCATTTAGCTTTTTTATGTTGCCGAACACTCTATAATAGTGGTTATGTTACATGTTAGGTATCACCGTAGTAGTGTAAAACCTTACATGTTAGGTCGGTTCTTATTAAGCTATCCAAATGGAAAATTCGCACAGATACTTATCACTATGATGTAGATGTTCATTTTTCCATATGGAATATAAAAGTATGTGATTAGCTTAAGCCTTTGATTGGATGGAGGAGTTCAGGGGGGGCAGGGGAGGATAGTGGGGAGGACTTGAGGGTGTTACATAGGAGAAGTATGGGCTTGGGGGGCTGAGATGAAGAGCTTTAAAACCTCAAAAGTCTAAACTCTTCTTATCACACTCTTGATTTGGGGTTCAAATCTTCTGAACCACATTGTACCACTTATATTGATTGATCAATGGCTATTAATTAATAAATATAATAAACAAGTGGAAGTTATTTCAACCGATCAAAGCGGGTGGCACACAAAATGTGGCATAGAAGATTTAGTTCCACATTTAACGGATTGTATGGGAGTTATTTCATTGCTTTAAATTCTTTTCCAGAAACCGTTTTACATTATTGTGGATTTGTAGTTATAAATGCAGATTAATACTTCCTGTGTCCAATAGTTTTCTTTCCACTTTCTTTTTTGGAATGTTCCAACTTCCAACATTAACTTCCCATTTCTTTTAAGGAAAGATTATATGGTTGAATGGTTGATATTGTTTTTCTCCATTTGATCTAAACCACAATTTAACAATATCACTTGACAACTATGCCAACTCAAAACTAGGAGATAATTTTAGGACAGAAGGATTATATTTTTAATCATAACAAAAAATATTTATCCAAACAAGAGCTAAGAGAGAGTGAGAGACTCATTTCTTATCAGTTATTTGAGCATAGACAAGACGACCCTGTATTTCTGAATGGCCTTGTCTTTAGTACACCAATCTCTGTGTACCTTTTTATATCTAATTTCTTTCTCAATAAAGACATCTTGACAAGAATTTAGATCTGCACCAACTTCGGGTTTCCCTTGGATTCTTATAATATAGTTTGTTCTTTGTCAATTTGTTCTTACAAAACTGATAGTCATCTTACTTGAAAACTGTACTCCTTACGAACTGAAGGCAACCACCACTTGACGTGGGTTTCTTGGGGAATAGTTATTGGCAGAGAGAAGCAGCGGAAGTGGCTAATTGGTTCATCCAATTAACCCAGACTGACATGTGATGTGGGCCAAGCAACACAGTCTTGATTCTGTTAACCTTGTTATATCATAGTTCCAGTTGTAGTTAAATTCAAATTAGTTAGTTGTGTGTCATTTTATAAAAAGGATTCTTCTAGTAGCTATATATGGTCTTCAGTTTTACTTAACAAAGTTGGTTTTGAATTAATTCTTGTGTGTTTGATTAGGCCAGGCACTGATTAAGCTCATCTAGGCTTCTCTTGTTGTTTTCTCATATTCGAATTATAGAACTTATATTATCCCCCAGCCTTGGCTCCTCCTCTTTTCCCTTTTCCTGAAGTTGGCCTGGTACAAGATCATGTATACGTGCTCTTCATACCACTTTATCATTATGCTTAGAATTTGTTACTTCCAATGGTGTCTTTCTTTCATCAAGATTATAAATGTTTCTTTGGACTATTTTTGTCAGTTACCTTCTGAAGGTGAACTACTAAAAGCGGCTGAAAACAAAGCAGATCATGAACATCTCGTTGTGCATGGGAGTTTCGAGTCAGTTGGCAAGGAAGAAAAAATTGTAATGCCCTTCAGTACCGAATGTTGCATCTCACCACCCCCTGCAAGCATTTGCCACCACCACTGTAAATCTCTAAACTTTTGGGGTACCACATAAACAATTTGAGGCTTATATAAGTTTTTCAGCCCTGCATGTTTTTCCCAAGTTCCTCTAAAAACATTTTTCTACATGCCCCTCTAATTTACGTTGTTAGTAATACCCTCTGTCTAATTTACGTTGTTAGTATTTACATCTTCAATAGGGAGGGACTAAAAAAGAAAATGACCTAAATATGAAGATGAATGACAAAGAATTGCAAATACTGGTATGTAGGAATGGACCTTGTGCTGGTTTGACTGGTTCCAGAGCTGGGCTGGGACTGTGCAGTTTTTGTCCCAGAGCCCGAATTGGTTTCCCAGTTCAAGACAAGAATGAGTTCAAAAACTGGTCCTGCGGTTTCTCCAGAATAGGAGTGGATGGGTTCAGTTCCGCTTTTTAAATAGGCTAAGAAGCTGGAGCAGGACTGGACTGGGTATACCATGCTTATCTGACCCAGAACCGACCTATCCTGAACATGAGCTGGAATGGGTCCAGCCCTACTGGTCTAGCCCTCTTGTTATTCTTTGTCATCAAAGACTAGGACAATCTTTAGTAGAAATGAAGCAGTACAACTTTAGTGCTTATTTTGACATTTTTTAGCCTTTGTAGCACGTGAAGAATGCCAACTTGTTGTGGATCATATAGCCAAAGAAAATGAATAGTTGCAGAAAAAACTGGACATAAAATCATTCCAAGTAGAAAGAACACGTTGGGTGAGAGCAAAGGATTCCACTTACCCATCAGAGTTTCCAAGCGCCTTGCTGGCATTAAAGCTGACCCTTCCTTGGAGCTGAAAATAAGTAGTCATCAAAGCTTAGCTTCGCATGGCAGAAGGGTCAAACAAAAGCTGGCATTACTGGTATTTCCATGGTGGATACCCCTGGGAATGAAAAGAAACAAGAAGATGCCTCTTCTCTCCTGGGGAAGCTTCTTTCTCCTAAACCATTATCATCTTCATCATTACTGATGAAGGAAATTTGGATGAAACCATGCATAGAATTTGCCATAAGAACTCTAAGGGGTGAAATCCCATGCATAGGAGGAGAGAAGAGAGCGGATGATACAACCCCACAGTCCTCCCTCAGTTCATCTGCTGCAAATCGCCAGTTCTCTTCTTCTGGGGCAGAAATGGCTGCATTTGGTGATGTTGGAGGAGGCATATGGGCAGCAGATCCATGTATCGAATTTGCTGTGAAGATCCTAACAGGCAAAATTCCAATCAGTAGTGTTGATGTTTCTGCACCTGAGAAGCCGTCAGTATATGCTCAGCATCTGCAGCAGTGCCTCCTCCTGCATTCGGCTCAAACCGACCCATATTGTGAACCTCTTAAAAAACTTTCCTAGGTTGGGTATCAAACTATTGTTGTAACTTGCAACTGCTGTAAGAGTTTTATGTGTTAGTTATGCTTCAATGTGGGTCGATTGATTGTGTGTGTGGGGGGGCCATTTTTAGGCAGTTAGACTAAGTAACTTGTTTGATGTGGGCCAAGTTCTTTGTTTTGGAGTAATATATAAACAACAATGTTTCATGTGTCTTAAGTTTTTCTTTTCATTCTTCATTTCGGGTCATAAAAAAACTTTGCTCAATTCCTTTAGGGTATGTTTGAGAGTTTGAAGGGAATGGGAGTAGAGGGTTTTGAAGGGGGAAAGTGTTGAAAACCCTTCTTCTTGTTTGGGAGTACCAAATTTGAAAAAAATAAAGGCTTTGTATGAATTATAATTAAAATCCTTTCACATATGTCGCGAATTCAAATAATTGAGTTTATATTTATTTAAAATTGAGCTAAAATTTTCATTTAATTAGTTATCCTTCAAAATCTCCCAATTTGGGACAACTTGAAAATTGAGCATTTGAAGGGTTTTAGAGGGTTACAAAAGCCCTCCAAAATCATCCCACCATATTTTTTAACTCCCCAAATATGAAAGGGAGGGTCATATACCCTTGTCAACCATCCGCTTCCTTCCAAAACTCAACTCCCAAACATAAGAAGCCTATTATTCAATTGCTTCTACTTGCCATTTGTATTGGTTCTACTTTTCTTAATGAATCATAAACCTCATATATGCACTATATACCATTAAGACATGTATTTATGTTTATTAAGCGGTTATATTTGAACTTTCAAGAAGTGATTTCGTTTGTTTCACCTTTTGAGAAGTCATTGATCTTAGAAATTATATAAATATTGATTAACAGGGGCAGATCTCTTCTATGCAAGGGTGTTCATGTGAACACCCAAAAGTAAAAAAACAATGGGAATATATATATACAAATTAGAGTAGTAATTTATTTATTAGTATTTTAAAGAGAAAATGTGTAATTTTGAACACCCAAATTGTAAACCCTAGATTCGCCACTGTTGATTAATATTATAAGTTGGTATTATTTGAAAAAGAATGATATTTAAAAAGTACGGCCTAAAATCAAAGAAAATAGTATTATACCGTCTCTACTAGTGGGTTGCTATTATATAGTCTCTACTAGTGGGTTGCTGTGGATTATCAAAGAAAATAGTATTCCTAATTATTAGCAAAAGATAAATTTTTTATGGAACTCCTTGTTGGAAATTTGATGAAATAATTAATTTTGTTAATTGATGTTTCTAACACTTCTGTCAGTTGAAACAAAATTTGTTAAGGAGTGTTTGGGTTTGCTTAAAAAAAGCACTTTTGAACTTTTGGCTTAATTTTTGAAAACCCTCTACTCCCATTGAAAAAAAGCACTTTCCACACTGACTGTTTGCTCTATTGCATATATGTGACGGGTTTGCTTGTGAGACAATTTGAATTTATCAATCTTCATTCTAAAGCCACCCGACATGCATTTTTGTTTGGTCAATCTTCTTTTTTAAAAGTAGAAACCGAATCAGAATCAATTTTTCAGAAATTGTCTCCCTCAGCTTCTAAAAGACTGATTCTAAAGGGGTGTTTGGGGTTGCTTAAAAAAAGTGCTTTTTATCTTTTGACTTAAGAAAAGCTGAAAAGAGTGTTTTCAAATGACAGCTTCTGCTTAAATTAATCACTTAAAAGCTAAAAGCTGGAAGCAGGTAGAAGGGTGCTTTAAACTGCTTCTCACTTTTCCTATTACACAAAAAGTACTTATTTTACCAAACACTACCAACTTTTACTTTTTCATAATCACTTTTTTCTCAAACACTACCAACTTTTACTATTAATCACTTTTCCCAAAATCACTTTAAAAAATCACTTTTTTAAAGTTGAAGCAATTGCAAACACTCCCTAAGAACAATTCAGAGCACGCAGAAGTACTTCTGCAGTTTCACCCCAACACTCCAATATTTTCTTTGGCTCCCTGAAGAAGCAGAAACAGTTTTAAGAAGTAGATCCAACCCCTAACTACACAGTAGAGATTCTGGTGAGAAACACAACTTTATATTTAAAACTAGTTATTTTACGCGCGTTGCGCGAGTGAAAGATGCCCAATATTATTTTAGTGGCAGTAATAACATGAAATTTTATTTCTTAGTATAATTGAGTTGTTTGGAATTACACAATAGTTATGTATTAAAGAAATCATAGTTATCAAATTGTTAAAAAACGATGTCATGTCTCTTATGCAAAAGAAAGTGGCAATTGTTATAAGAAAAATATATCAACACGATTCAAATAAAAGTGACCCTTAGGTGAAAAGTAAGACTAGCCTGACAACTTTAGTGACCATACTATATTAGATCATGATAATGTTCAACTTTTTCACTATAGTAACTACATATAGTGACTATGCAGATTCTCAGAAGCAAAAATTCCAATCCCGGTGAATATTTTATAACTCTACTCATATTTCCATCAAAATCAAATTTAAACCGTGTTCATATAGTAATCTTGGATTCTTCCCATATGTCATCATCAAGTGCAATGAAGATGATAATTTATTGATTACCCTGTCATGCATATTAAAAATTGTACTAATGTTATATTCCATTAATTAATTGATATCTTAATTTCATTCTTTGTTATTCCACCACATGACCGCATAGATCTCAAATCCCAATGCATTTTAGAAGTGTGTAAAAACATATCATGCGGAATATAGGAATGAAATTAAAGGTCAATAAAACTGATTGAGAAGAAAATTGAATTCGTCGTTCACTATTCTGCACTACATACATCCGTATATATACAAAGCATTAGCTCACAAATATTCTAGAAGAAAATATACACTCGTCTAAGATAAGTTCATACATACGGCACTAATTTGATACTATCCTAGATTAAGATTAGGAGTTACAAAAACGGATGTCCTAATTATGGTAACGGTTTCAAGTTTCAACACCCCCTCAAGATGGAGCGTGAGGATCACGAACACCCATCTTGGAGAGCAAGTAAAGAAATGTATCAGCTCCAAGGGCTTTAGTGAATATATCTGCAAGTTGCTCAGATGACTTTTGATACATGGGTTGAATTGTTCTGGCTAGAACATGGTCCCGTAAAAAATGACAGTCAATTTCAATGTGTTTTGCCCATTCATGAAAGACAGGATTAGAAGCTATATGGAGTGCGGCTTGATTGTCACATAATAGTTTAGCTGGACCAGTGTGGACATTAAGCGAACGGAGTAAACTTTTAAGCCAAATGAGCTCACTGGTTAACATAGCCATAGATCGGTACTCTGCTTCAGCCGAAGATCGAGACACAGTGAGTTGCTTTTTCGTACGCCAGGAGATAGGGGAGTGACCAAGTGTAACAAAATAACCAGAAACCGAACGACGTGTCAAGGGGCAACTTGCCCAATCTGAGTCACAATAACCAGTCAAGGTCTAAGTAGAGTCACTGCGCAAAAGAATGCCTTGACCGGGATGTCCTTTCAAATAGCGCAACACTCGTAGAGCTGCTTCCCAATGGGCTTGACGAGGATTCTGCATAAATTGAGATAAAATATGCACCGAATAACTAATATCGGGCTGAGTAAGAGTAAGGTAGATGAGTTTCCCAATCAAGCGGCGGTAGCGATCTGGATCAGCACAAAAAGTACCCTCATCAAGCTGCAAACGATGATTTTGAACCATAGGAAATGACACCGGACAAGCACAACTAAGACCTGCTTCAGAGAGAATGTCAAGGACGTACTTGCGTTAAGAGAGAAAAATACCGGTAGAGTTGCGGGCTACCTCAATTCCCAAAAAATATTTCATTTTACCAAGATCCTTGATAGGAAATGAACGCCCAAGAAAGGACTTAAAGTCACGAATCATCTCAGAATTATTTCCGGTAATAAGCAAGGCATCCACATAAATGAGAACACAAAGTATAGAAGCATTTCGCTTCAAGGTAAAGAGTGAATAATCGGCATAAGATTGATGAAAGCCATATTGTTTCAAAGTGGTAGTAAGTTTGGAAAACCAACACCCGGGGGCCTGACGAAGTCCATAAAGTGAGCGTTGCAGGCGGCACACCTGTCCGGAAGAATAAGAAAATCCAGGTGGAGGATACATATACACTTCTTCACGCAAGTCTCCATGCAGAAAAGCATTATCGACGTCCATCTGATGCAATTCCCAATGTCGTGATGTAGCAACAGCAAGTATCGTACGTACCGTGACCATTTTAGCCACCGGTGCGAACGTGTCGTGATAATCTATGCCTTCAGTTTGTCGATTTCCGCACACGACAAGACGAGCCTTGTACCGTTCTATCGATCCATCACTCTTATATTTAATTTTATACACCCACTCACAATGAATGACTTTCCTCCCAACGGGTAATTTTTGAACAGTCCACGTGCCATTTTTTTCCAGTGCATCAATTTCTCGCCTCATGGCCTCACGCCATTTGGGGTCTTGGACAGCTTCCCGGTAGGTACTAGGCTCAACCTGTGCTGATATCGCTGCTAGAAACGCCCTGTGCTGCACTGAAAAACGGTTATAATTTATAAAACAAGATAGTGAATATGGATACCTGAGGCAACTAACGAAGTAGAGTCAACAGGAGTGGGGCCAGTTTTCACAGTATTAAGTCGGACATAATTATTATGCCAAGAAGGTGCTTGCCGTGGACGGTTACTGCGTCGTAAAAGGGGCTCTTCTGTAATGATATGTCTATCCGTGCTATGGGCTTCTACTTGCTCGACCTGTGAAGTGTTAGTCACACAAACGGCCTCATGAGGTGATTCAGATGATGAGGTGTTGGGCACTTCTGAATTATCACCAGGGGAGTAATTGGGAGGATTACTTTCCAACGTGTGCTCTTCTTGCACACCTACTTTGTATGGGAGATATGCTTGCACATCATCATCATCATCATCGGCGGGTAATTTTCCTTGAAAGGAAAATTATCTTCTATAGTTCTATGAAACGCACGTCTCTTGATACGAAAATATGCTGTTTTTCTAAGTCATAAAATTTCCAACCCTTTTGAGAGTGAGCATACCCTAAAAACATTCCACGTACACCACGATCGCCAAATTTGTCCTTCACACGGTTTTTTTGAATGTGCATAACAAAGACACCCAAAAACTCGTAAATTTGTGTAATTAAGCAATTTACCATGCAATAATTCATATGGTGTCTTACCTTCAATGACGGGTGATGGGAGTCTATTGATTAAATAACCCGCCGTCAAAACACATCCCCCCCAAAAATTTAATGGAAGTCGAGCCTGAAATCGTAAAGCATGTGCCATCTCAAGTATGTGTCGATGTTTCTTTTCCACCCGTCCATTTTGCTACGGAGTGGCCACACAGGACGTTTGGAAGAGAATTCCTTGTTCTAAAAAATAATGTTTTAAGCACACAAATTCACTACCATTGTCACTTCGTACCACTTTCACCTCCTTATTAAATTGTCTTTGCACCATTGATAGAAAATTTTTCAAAATATTTTTCACTTCACTCTTTTCACGAAATAGATGCACCCACACACACCGTGAGTAATCGTCAACTATGTTCAAGAAATAATGAGATCCACAGGTTGTAGGTGTGTGATAGGGCCCCAAATATCACAATGTATCATCTCAAATAATTCAATTGCACGTCCAGGATTAGCTTTAAAAATGTCTCGGGTTTGCTTAGCTCGTGCACAAGCATCACAAAAAACAGACGAACTTACACAACTAATATTATTATTAATTTTCTCGAGACATCTCATTACTCTTGGTGACGGATGTCCCAACCTCATGTGCCACAATTCTGGAGAATCTGCTGTCTTTACTGCATGCGCTCTGATTAGTTCCATACTGTGAAAATAATAGACCCCCCTTGCGCTGTCTTCCCACTCCAATTAGTGTCCTCAAAAGTGAGTCCTGTATTAGACATATCTTGTTAGCAAAAATTATAACGCAATTCAGTTCATCAACCAAGCGTCCTAGCGATATCAAATTGCATGACAATCCCGGCACATAAAGCACATTATTTAACTCGAGATTATGATCAAGTTTTACCCGTCCCGAGCATTCAGTATGGATTATATCACCATTAGGCAATGTTATCTCAATACCCGGTATTACTTTCCTTGCCAAAAAAACAGTCTCACACCCACTCATATGGTAGGAAGCACCTACATCTAATATCCAATTAGTTGCTGAATTTTTACCTGAAAAGTTTTTAAAGGACTGCGTCTTACTGTCATTTAAAAATCTGAGAAAGGTTGGCAATTGTTCAGCGGTTATTGATGGGGCTTTCACGCTGGTAGCGTATTCGCCATTTGACCGGCCACCATTCACTTGTACGGTATGCACTACTGCACCTCCTCGTTCCATGTCGTATCCGTTCATCATTGTTGTATTCGTCCGGGTCTCCTTTCTGCTGTCAGAATCAGCCGGCACCATCATCTGAATTATTTATATCGGCTGGTTTGTGTTATCGCTCTGATATCATGTTAAGACTCGGGGTTCCATCCTAAAAGGTCAACCTGTTAGGAGGAGTAACCTGAAGCTTAATACAGCACTCTAATGCTTCTCAATTTTCCGGTGTGGGATATTTAACACCCCTCCTCACGACAAGACACTTCGTCTAGATCGTGTCGTCATTCATTTTTTCATCGGCTCGTCAATTTTTTTTATCGTGTTGTCATTTTTCATAAGGGGCCCCACACCATGGATCGATTCGGCTCTGATACCATGTAAAAACATATCATGCGAAATATAGGAATGAAATTAAAGGTCAATAAAACTGATTGAGAAGAAAATTGAATTCGTCGTTCACTATTCTGCACTACAAACATCCGTATATATACAAAGCATTAGCTCACAAATATTCTAGAAGAAAATACACTTGCCTAAGATAAGTGCATACATACGGCACTAATTTGATACAATCCTAGATTAAGATTAGGAGTTACAAAAACGGATGTCCTAATTATGGTAACGGTTTCAACAAAGTGTCAAATTATATAACATAGCAGCTGGAAAATCGAGGACTCATAAACAAAGCTAATCATATAGTTAAGGCACTACACTATTCCAAAACAATAATCGTAATTATTCATTCATAAAAATATATTACACTCGTTTCTAAGAAAAGAAGAGTAAGCCTTTTTCTATAAATTAAAGCATCTAGATCATATTAGTGACTGATTGAACTAAATTAGACTATATAGGCATTAAAATAGTAATATATTGAAATACATAGGAAAAATGGATAACAATAATCACAACTTTGTAGGTCCGCTATATATATATATATATAATCTCAACTATATATGAACTATTTTCAGAATAATTTCAACTTTAGGGAGCTTCCGTCAATAATGGTTTCACATGACCGACTAATTGTTTGGCCAATTAGAAAAAATTATATGAGTGCAACAATCTAAACTATGACCCGGTTGACTTTTATTAGACCTTGAAATTAAATGGAAGTTTCCATTAAAAAATGGTTAAAAATTTATTACCAATATTTATTTTTACTATAATTAATTTTTTAAGTAGTTTATGTTTATGGAATTGAAGAATATAAAATATATAAATATAAATATGGATAAACTTATATAATTTCAAAATTAAAATGTTATAATATGTAAGATATTATAAATGCATAATAAATATAAAAATACAGAGAGAGAAATAGTCCAATATAAAAACTTTAAAGGAAAAATGAAAGTGAGAATCAAGTACAAATTCAGAGTTAAAAAATGAAGATATACAATTTAAATTTAAGAAAGTGAAAAAATAAAAGAATATTTTTATAAATATTAAAGAATTTTAAAAACTAATTGTCCTATACATTAAAATATTGAATAATTTTAAAATTAGTTAAAAATCAATAGAAAATTATGAATTAGCAAAAGATTCCAAAAAATAAATATCTATCAAGAAATAAGTTTTCGTCCAAAATTTAAAATATAAAATGAAATGCTTTGTAAGTTATTATAACATTTTTCAATGTTTTGTAAAAAAAATGAGTTGATGATTGAGACTATTAAAAGAACGGGCATAATTCATATTATTTATAAGCATAATTTTTATTTGAAAGTGATCTGTTATAACAGATCATACCTCAGTTGCGTTATGGACAATTATTGGCGAACAAATCGTATAGTTGGAATTATATAGAAATAATCAATAGTTGGAATTATTTTGAGCAAACCGATAATAGTGGAATATTTTTTTCAATTTTTCAAAATACATAAGCACAAAAAGGTGTATGTATAAATAGCACTCAACTTTCCCTAAAATAATCAAATCTCAAACATTTTTTGCATGAAATCAAAGACAAAACATTATCCCATATTTATCATTCATATTTGAGCGGCGGAATATTAAAAGCTGCAAAGGATATAATTTGAGTGGAAGAATCTCATGAAAGTGTTTTATCCCAAACCTTGACCGGCAGTGATTTAATTATTTGACCGGCGGTGATATAATTATCAATGGAGGGATGAAATGAATTTTCTATTATATAGAATGATTAAATCTAAATAGAAGCAAATAAATAAATGCAAGGAAATCAAAAGGCATATACAACACAAAAAAATAAACGCATCCAAGGGCTTCCATTTTGGATTTAACGGAGTTAAGTTAGAAATAGGAGTAAAAATAAATGGAACAATAACTAACCCATAGTATACAATTCTATATTGCTTTAGTGTTACACCAACATATTTATTATACTAAAACATCCTAATTCTTATTGAGGATTATAAGCTTTTAATTTAGATTATAAGCTTTTAGATATTTTAAATATATGCGATAAGATGTAGTCACAATGGTCAAGACATGATACTTAAAAAAAATGGTTAAGACATGATTGCATAGGTCACTCTCTTGATGGGGGGTTTATGTGAAGATAAACTTAACGTTACATTTAAATTTGTCATGTGAAAGGTTTTATTAATATCTTATTTCAAATTAGGTTTTCATGTTTTCCAACCTCGATACGAATTACTTCGTATAAAATGATGAAAAGAGAAACAATTTAGTATTTTTTCCTTTACCTATGTCTTAATTACTGAATGATGAAAAAGAGAAGCAATTTAATTTATTTTCATTTCTTCTTCGTTTATTAGAGAAAATATGTCATTGCATATCTAACTATCTAAATAAGTAAATAGTGTGTTCTCGTGTTTCTTAAAGTGTTGTATGTGCTGATCCCTTCAATATTTGTTTTTTAGGAGAAAATTTTCCATTATATCATCAAGGACGTGAAGAAGAAAAGAGGCAGTGGACTAAAGGTGATTTAAAAAAACAGCCAATACATATTGTTCTATATTTTTAACAAGCCTCTTTTCTTATATGTCATTAATTTCATATATTCTTGCAAAAATTATATTTGAAATCGAAGATTTCATACAAAACTTATTAATATCAACTTAGTTGAAACTTTGCTACTTAGAGAGTTAGAGTCCTTAACCATTGAAGGCAACCACCAGCTAGTTGACGTGGAAGCACCAAAAGTGGCCGGTGGGATCGTTCATATCTCACCGACTTGCAACCCTAATTCTCTTAACCTTGTTATTTCCTATTTCCAATTGTACTTGGATTCGAAGTAATTGGCTTATGTTTCCTTTTATACAAGGCTCTTATGAATTATGATGACTATATAGGGTTTAGCAAAGTGTTTTTTATTAATTCATGTGTGTTTGACTAGGCCGAGATTGTGTACAGTATATCAGTATATCACACAAGGCTCTTTGAAAGACGCTTACTAAGGGTGTTTAGAACTGATTCTACATATGCTTCTTTTTTTCTGCTTCTTTTTTAAGCAAAAACGGAATCGGAATAAGTTTTCAGAAGCTGGTCCTCCAGTTTCTAAAAAACTTATTCTAGAAATAAATTAGAGCATCAGAATCACTTCTGCACTTTCACCCAAACACTCCACTTTTGCTCCCTGAAGAAGCAGATGAAGAAGGAGAAACAGTTTTAAAAAATCAGATCAAACACCCCTAAAATCATAGATCGTATATCACCTCTCAACCGGGTTCCACCTTTCCTCCCTTTCCTCAACTCTGCTTAGATCGAGATTGTGTATTCGTGATTTATCTTAATATCACTTTTTGATTTGTTATAGAATTTCTACTTAACCGGTGTCTTTCATTCATCAAGATATTTTTAAATGCTCCTTTGCACTATTTTTTCATTCATTCCTAGTATTGGGTTCCTTCCTTAATTGAGAAATTAATGATAATTCTAGAATATTGCGGAGATGTCTAGAATTCTCTAGATGTGTGTAGAGAAATATTGAATGTTCTAGAATATTCTAGAGCTTTCTAGAGAGACGTGAAATTATCTAGAAGCTTGTGGAAGAGTGTAGAATATTCTAGAACATTGTGGAGTTTTCTAGAGAAATGTGGAATTCTCTAGAATCGTGCGGAAGTTTGTGGAAGCCTCTAGAACATTCTCAAGCAATGTGGGGTTCTCTAGATCCTTCTAGAAGATTAGAGAAGCTTGTGGATAGTTCTTGGAAGAATCTAGAAATGTAGTGATGTATAGAAAGTTCTAGAGAAGCTTTGAGATGAGTTGTATAAATAGGGGTGAGATTCCTCATTCCTAAAGGAGAGAGCCTCTAGAGTGAGAGCCATGTGAGTGAGGGCCTAGAGAGAGAGCCTCCTTGAGGGATGTAAGAGAGGAGCCTCAAGGAGAGTTCTTGAGTGAGGGAGAGCCTCCATGAGATAGGAGAGTGAGAGTGAAGTAGTCCCATATGCAAAGAGTGATGTGAACTACCCGTTTACTTGTAAAATATCTCTTGTACATTTCAACTGTATAATACAAAGTGATATTGTTAGATTGAATCTTTGTGTTACGAGTTGGTGGGTGAATGTACAAGAGACCATTGAGCTGATGATCCTGGAAGAGGTCGGGGCCGGGGTCGTGTTTTCCCCAACACCTAGTTACCTTCCAAAGGTGAAGAACTAAAAGCGGTTGAAAGCAAAACAGATGATGAATAACTCGGCACGGAAGAAATGGTCATAATGTCCATCAGACATGTCTTACCACACTAGCTACCCTTACAAGCACTTCTCATCACTTTCACTCAAATTTTGGTACCACATAATTATCTTGACTTATTTACGTTTTTAAACTCCACATTTTCTTTCTTAATTCCACTAAAATATTGTGTTTCTACATAGCCCTCTAAATTACGTCATTGGTATTTACATCTTTAGTAGAGGACTGAAAACAAAACCACCTAAATGTAAAGATCGATGAATGACAACAAATTACAAATACTTGCACATAGGAATGGGCCTTATGCTAGTTTTGGAATTGAACTTGGGCCAACTAGCTATTTTTTTTATCCCGGAGATTGAATCGGTTTCTAATTCACGACCAGAATAAATTTTGGAATTGATTTTGGTTTCTCCAAAAATGGAGCCGAAGCGGACCTGTTCTATTTTTTAAAATAGGCTAAGAAGTTGGATCCACTGGATTGGGTATACCCGTTTATGATCTCGGGTTCACCCTTTACAAAACTCACAACGGTCTTGTCTCGAGCTGGATTGGGTCCACCCCTATGGATCGGGCTGATCCCTACAATTTAACGCTATTGTTATATTTTGTCATGAAAGATACAAGCTAAGTACATACTCCCTTCGTCCCGCAAAGATGTTTCCGGTTTGACCTACACACATATTTAGGAAATAAATTTGACTTTACTGTTTAGACACTGTTTGGCACTGTTTAGACACTGTTTGGCACTGTTTAGACACTGTTTGACACTGTTTTGCACTGTTTGACACTGTTTTGATGTAGGATAACTTTTCATTTAGGGAAAGGGAACTTTTTGGGACATCCAAAAAGGAAAGCGGGAACATCTTTGCGGGACGGAGGGAGTATTCTAGGAGAACAGTACTACAATTTAGGCAGGGGAGGATCTGTATACGGGTTATGGCAGGCTAAAGTCCAGGGCAACTGAGATTTTTTTTTTTCTTTTTGTAGTGTAAATTTTTCATTTTTCACATTTAGCTCATCTCTCTAATATTTAAGCCTAGTATAATTCCTATTCAGGTCAGGGCATCTCAAAATCCTGGATCCCCTCAATTTAAGTGCTGATTTTGATATTTTTTTTAGTGTTCGTAACATGTGAAAAAGATGCACTAATGGATAATGATAGCATGATAGAAGTAGATAATGAGGATGGAAAATTATCAGAATGACAAGTTGCAGATCATATAGCTGAACTTTCACGTGCTTTGTTGACATTAAAGTCGACCCTTTATTGCAATTGATACTGAATAATCGTCAAGACCTAACTTCTTCAAGGAAGAACGATCCAAAAAGGATTGCATGATTGATATATTTCCATATATAGTGGATGCTCTCATGAATGAAAAGAAAGAAGAATGTGAATTTTTCCCTTTGAAAAACTTCTCTTCCCCGAATCGTCATCTTTATCATTACTAATGAATGATATTTGGATGGATCCATATATTTGGAAATGTATGGACAACAGATCCATGCATCGAATTCACCGTGAAGATTCTTTTTGGAGAAATTACAATCAATAGCGCTGATGTTCTGTACTTATGAGTCATTAGTATATGTTCAAAGTTGTAGTAGCTAGGACTCCCATTCCGCATACCACCAAAACAGATGAGTAACTACTACAACAACAACATCCAAGTTTTAGTCCCAAAAGATATTGAGGTCGCCTAATATGAATCGATACATAATTATTCATATTTCGATTCATGTCATGTGATGTGACCAAGTAATACTATTGGCTGTCACGCGTCTACCACAGCAGCCTAGCTCCTCCTTTATCCTGGCTTGGGACAGTTCTGATACCAAAAAAATGATCTCATGACGAAGTTAAAACAAATGAGTGACTAACTAAATAAATAATGTTCAAACCACCCCATATTGTGAACCTCTAAAAAAAATTCTTCGATTGGGTATCAAATTGTTATTGAAACTTGTAAGTCTTTAGTGTTAGTTATGTTTGAATGTTGGAGATTTATTGAAAAAGTACATCTCATGTTTTTATTTAAATGATCCTTGAACATTTTATAAATAAATGCTGTGTATTTTTTAAATAGTGTTAAAGGAGTATCTATCTATCTAAAATCTTATAATAAAGCACAATAAAGGTTAAGGGCTTTTTGGGTACAAAAAAATGTTGGTGGTATCTTAAAGCAACAAATAGTTGTACACTATTTTTTTACATGTTGTACTATATTCTTATTATCACGTGTTCCGTATGACTCCGTTAAATTTTTAGCAATAACGTCGCACGGCTTTCTTTCGTTCTATCGCACGTCCGTCACTCTCCCAGCTTACCTTAACTTCATTTTGCGCACATTTATCATTCATTAATTAATTCCTAATATGCAAGTTCCGTTTGGAGATCTCATCACCATTACAGATCCAAATTCAGAAGCTACACGTTCCATCTTTTGTTTTGGAAATCCCTAACCTTTATTAATTCGTTGATTTCATTCAATTATTTGCCATGACCAATTTAAGTTTTCAAAATTTTGATGTTTCTTCTCTATCGTACTTCGACAACGCTTTGGTGATGGAGAAGCTGTATGTTTAGGATTGCATTTTTGTTTCATCACAGATTTAACTTTTGATTTATAGTCATTTCTTCTTCTTTTGCTAATCTTTTTTTTTTGCTACCTACAAATAATGTAATTATGCTACATAAAAGAAATTAAGAAAATATTTTCAACTAATGCTTTAATATCCACAAGCCACAGCAATTTGTTTTCTTTTTTAGAGGATCGATAATGCTATACTTGCATATATTTGATCTTTTGACCGAAACAAATCATTTCAGGACAAACTGGTATATCTTGGGAAGTCGCTGAATCATACTCCCACCGTTCCACAAAATTTGGTCAAAGTTGACTTGCACGTAAAATAATACGGAGTAAAGTAAAAACCGCGTGAATTGAAATATTTGTAAAGAGAGAGAAATAACTTTATGCACACATTAATTACTTTAATTGAAAATGACAAAGTTTTCTGGGACGACTAAAAATGGAAAGTTGACATATGATGAGGCAGATCGAGGTAGTAGTTAATTCGGTGCAAGTCAGCTGGAGATTGTACATGTCGTGGTTATTGAATTTGAGAAGAATGAGGTATTAATTTTCTGGAGAGATTTTAATGCAAGTGAAAATATCCTTTGTGATCACTAGTGCATGTAAATATGAATTTAATTTGATAGAGAAAATTAAAATTCTATGGAGCATAAGGTCTTTGTGAACAGGCCTAACTGGGTTCATCATCATCATCATCATCATCATTACATACTCCATTCATTTCAAATTAATAGTAATGCTTTGTTTGAGTATTTAAAATAAGAAAATGGGATAAAATATCTTAAAGTTTCCTTTACCTTTACGATTTTACTAATGTAGTAATGAAAAAGTGAGTAAAGTTGTAATGACAGAGTAAGTTGTAGGTTTAAATAAAAAGAAGGGTAAAGTAATAAGATTAATGAGGTGTAAGATTGTTTGCCAAAAAAGAAAGCATTATATATATTATCTCTATTTTGGAATAGTTCAAAAACAAATAAGTATGTATTATTTTGAATTTGAGGGAGTATTGCTCTTCCTATAAAACCGTTGTAACTTGCTCATTATAAAATGGAGAAAAGTGTCGGTTTAGTACATCAAATTGTAAGCGGGGGAGTAAAGAATACATCATTTTGCAAGTGTGTTTGAGAGGTACATGAAATCGCTAAATAATCATTGCTAATTGAGTCCATCTGTGTATTAGAACATTTAAAACGCCTAGGTGGCAAACGGATCAGTGATAGGGAAAGTTACTGTTGCAGTTTCTTGCTCCCAAGCAGATCTGAAACGATGAGTAGGATGTTGCCAGCTTCTGTTTTATCACACCTATCAAATGGTAGCTGATCTCATTTGATTCAATACATTGAAGAAATCTCAGAAAATGATTGGGGAAAGGGGGGATTTCAAAGCTGGGATGATTGAATCGAAAAAGGGGGAACCGGTCAACATTGAGTTGGAAGAAAAAAATTAAAGCCTCTAGGTTAATTGATGAGGTGGATTTTATTTTGCCCTATCACTAATCCGTTTACAACTTAATGCCTTCTTCAATCGGATTTTATTTTGCCCTATCACTAATCCGTTTGCCTTCTATTGTAATGGCATGTTTAAACTAAGTGTTGTAAATAAAGTGATTAATTCTGTTTATATGGTTTGTAATTCTTCTTTGTGGCACAATAGGTTATGTCATGTTAATTACTGTAGACTTAGTGACATGTCTAAAGTAGGATTAATTCATTCTTTTAATGTTAACATAGAAAAATGTAGAACTTGCATGTTAAATAAAATCACTAAAAACTCTTTTCAAAATGTTGAAAGAAAATCCAACATGCTTGAATTAGTGCATAATGATTTGTGTGATTTTCATAGCACTCCTTCTTTTGGAAATAAAAATATGTAGTCACATTTATTGATGATTGCATGCACAAAATATTGTTATATATATCTTTTATTTTCAAAAGTTGATTTTTTGGCCAGTTGACACGAAGTCAGAATCCGCCATTGTATCTTCTTACTTCGCAGTTATGATGCTTTGTTTTGTGTTATGCTTGTATTCCACTGCTTTGTATGCTTCTTTTTCACCTTTTGTTCTCCAACTCTAATGGCTTGGCGAAGAGAATTGTCCGTGCTGAGAGCTTTGAATTTTTAGGTTTCTCGATGAGAGTTTTTTTCGATCTATTCAAAGTTTCGAACAGTTGTATTGATGAATTGAGGCGCGAATACGATTAAGTGTACCACGCGAATACGGCGTAACTGGCAGAAGGTGGGGGAGATGCGGTTCCTTGATTCATTAAGAGCAACTCCAACAAGCACCAAATCCTACACCAAAATGGTGGATTTGCCAAAAAATTGCTCCAACAGCCACACCATTCTTTGCACCATTTCACCATTTTGGGGGAGAGGGATTGGCTTTACGCCATATATGGCGTACCCCATATGTAGCACCATCTTCTTTTTGTATTTTTTTCCTTTCAAATGTGACCCAAAGTTTTGATTGTTATAGTTTTGACCCATTTTTAAAAGAACAAATTAGGATGTTTTACTTGGACTGAAATTTGTTGGTCTGCTCTGATCTGGTCTGGTCTGATCTGAACTGATGTGGTCTGGTCTGATTTCTTTGTATTTTTATAACTACCCAAGTCTGATCTAATCCGGTCTGATCTAACTGAGACAAATTACAGTCCAAGTAAAAACATCCTTATAGAACAACAAATTAAAATTATTAATTTGATAGAAAAAAATATAATAAAATTTAAATCACACAATATTATAAATAAAGTTTCAAATCCAAACAACATAATAACAGAATACAAATGATACTTAAGAAAATAACATAATTAAAATTACAATTAATAACACCATTATAATTAAAATTAAAACATAATTAGTGAAATGCGTGAAAATACATATTAAAATGGTGCATTTTAGTTTGTATGTGTGAAATAATGTGTGAAATGTATATTAAATGAGGGGCTAATGTATAAATATATGATAATTAGATCTTAAATATTAGAATGGTGAAAAGTTGGTAAAAGAATAAAAAGGGAATATTCCTTTTTGGTGATAAAAATAGTGTAAACTGTTGGAGATAAAATACTGTATGATGTGATGACGTGATGTTTACACCATTTTAATGTAAAAATGGTGTAAACTCTTGGAGGTGGCCTAAGGGTATTAATGTCAACACACTGTTTTTTAGTCCTAGTCAAACTACCGAAAAATTTAGGTCCTATTTGTGAATTATTTTTATGATTTGGTCCTATATGAGTAATTTTCTCTATTTTTTAAGAAAGAAGTGAATCGTTCAATTATTTCTACCTCTCATTCAAATGACGTCTTAAGAAATATGGAACATTGTTGTTTAGATCTTACTTGCCTCAAATTTTGAGTAAAAGTATTCAAACACCCAAAAAAAGAACTTTATCCACAGTAAACAATAATCACAAGTTTCACAGTCAACTGCCTAACAATGATTTCTTGATTTTGAGGAGAGTGCACTTCAAAATACTCCCCTCTTGCAATCAATTAACATAGTTCAAAACACAACTAACACTCAAGCCAATTATTAGTAACAACAACAGTTTGGTACCAGCTCAAGAAACAACAGTTCATAATATCGTTTAATTTGAACCATTTTAGTAACCGAGTTGTTTTGGTGGTATGGAGGATGGGGAGGAGAAGGAAACCTATTGTGGCTGCTAAATACTCCTTCCCTCCTGTTAAGATTGTCTCGTACCAATTAGGTAAAGTTTTATGGTTCTAAATCATTCTTACACTTCTTATTTTATCTCATCAATATTAACCATTTAATCCACTTTTCTTAATAATGCACCACCTTTTCATATTCCAATGTTAGTAGGATGGAGGTAGTATATATTAACGGATTCTCATGTGTACGAACACCAGCACTATATATTGAAATTTCTCCAGTAAGGATCTTCACAACGAATTAGATGAAAGGATCAATCTTTTGCCCATACCTTACTACCATGGCCACCATTACCAAATGATGCCATTTTTGCCACAGAGGAAGACAAATGGCAGTTTCCGGTAGATGAACTAAAGGAGGTCTTTGGCCGGGGTCATCTCCTCCATTCTCTTCTCTTCTTCTCCTATGCATGGGATTTCACGGGTCAGAGTTCTTATGGCGAATTCTATGCATGGATCGATCCAAATATCCTTCATAAAGATAATGATAACTCGGGGGAGTGAAGCTTTCACAAAGGGAAATTAAAGAATCACCTTCCTATTTATTTTCATTCGTGAGGGCATCCATTGTGGAAATATTAGTCATGCAAGCTTTTGTTGGATCCTTATACCTTGTAGCAGCTAATCCTTTGTGGTTGGTTATTCACATTCAATTCCAATGGAGGGTCAACTTTAATTCCAACAAGGTGCTTGGAAGTTGTGATAGGTAAATGAGACATTTTTCTCTCACGCAACTTGTTATCTCTACTATGAGTATAATGGTTTTGTATCCCAGTTCCCCACTTCTTCATGTTCTTTGGCTCTATTATATGAACGGATGAACCAAAACAAGTTGGCATTCTTTGGATTTCTCATCCTCATTATCAATTTCTATGATACTATTTTTGCCCATCATTACATCTTTTTAACACAAAAGATATATCAAAATCACCACTAATGATGTACTACCTCCGTCCCTTTTTTATTGGGACGGAAGAGGGAGGCACGAATTTTAAGAAAAGTGAGTTTATGTGATTGAAATTAATTGATAAAGTAAGAATAAAGTAAGAATGATTTTGAGCCACACAAACTTTACCAAATAAGGTATGAGACAATTAAATAGGGACATCTCAATATGGTAAAACGGGACATTCAAAAGGGGACGAAGGGAGTATTATGTTTCTCTCAAAAACTATGCTTTAATCTCTCATGACAACAAATAATACTTCGTAATAAGGAATAATACATAAGGAGTAGGGGCAAACCCAATTTGCAAAGATGGACGCGATCTAGTAGCCAGTAGGGCAGGACCAAATCCAGACCGAGAAAGGTCAGTTATGCGTTTTGTATAGTCTAGCAGCTTGGTCCGGCTTTTTAGCCTGTTTAACAACATAATTGGTCCGATGTGGTGTTATTTTGGAGAAACCAGAATCATCAATTTTTGAATTTGCTTCAACCATAGCATAGAAACCGATTCGGTTTTGAAATAAAACCAGTTGGCTTATATTTGGCTCCAAAACAAGCACAAGGCCCATTCCTATGTGTCAACATTTGTAATATTTTGTCATTCATTCATCCCTGTAGTTAGGCCGTTGTTGTTTTAAACATTCTCTAATGAAGATGTAAGATGTAAATTAGAGGGAAAATTAGGGAAAAAGTTCTTTTTGTGTTTGTGGAACTTCGGGGGGGGGGGGGGGGAATCAAAGGTGAATATAACGTATATAAGCTTCATTACTCCGTATGTGGTACCAAAAGTTGATAGATTTAAAGTAGAGTTTATAATTAGGATGTTTTTTTGGACTGAAATTTGCCGGTCTGGTCTCGTAAACGTCTGATCTCTGTGTATTTTATAACTACGCAAATCTGGTCTGGTCTGGTCTAAGACTAAAAACAGTCCAAAAGAAAAATCCTTATACTAATGTGCATTATGACCTTTTTCTTGCTAAACCAACTCTATATTCATCCACAACAAGGTGTTTATCATCTGCTTTGCTTTCAATTGTTTTGAGTTATTCACCTAGAAGTTAACTATGAATGTATAAAAAATAAACCAAAGAAACATTTAGACCCTATTTGGTAGCACTAAAATTGACTGAATTGGTTAATTTTGTTAGAATTTATGTAGTTCTTGTTGAAATGGCTGAATTGGTTGGCTTTACTCAATTATGAAAAAAATTAAAATATATTTTATTTACTCCCTCCGTTCTTTAATATTAGTCCTCCTAGGCTTTGGCACGGGTTTTAAGAGGAAAATAGTAGGGGTAGTGTAAAAGGTGTAATGAGTAGTGGGTAAATGAAAAAGTAGGAAAAAGAAAGAGATAATTGTAATAAAAGTTGGGGTATAAAGGTATATTTAGAGTAAAAACTTTCCTTAAATGGAAAGGAGGACAGATAAAAAAAACGTCCTAAAAAGGAAAGAAGGACTAATAAAAAAGAACGGAGGTAGTATAAAATAAAGAAAAAATTATGAAAAAAAGATAAAATGATTCTTTATACTCCGTAGTAATCAATTCTGAAAAGTTTGGTTTAATATCAGGGAAAATGGAAACTAATAATCCAACCTTTTAGCGGTCTTTTTACAATAGTCTCACCTTTTCATTATTCATGAATAATCCAACCTTTGCACCTCATCTTCATTCACTGGTCCCTGACCGGTTGATGACATGATATTCCAAATTATTTTCTTATCTTTACAAACCATTATACCATAAATCTCACCTTTCACAAAGATAATATTTTGCAAAGATAAGAAAATAACTTAAAATAGTAGGTCATCAACCGGTCAGGGACCAGTGAATGAAGATGAGGTGCAAAAGTTGGATTATTCATAAATAACAAAAATGTGAGACTATTGTAAGAAAACTGCTAAAAAGTTGGATTATTAATTTCCATTTTCCCTTTAATATCATTTCAAATCAATATTGTCAAATAACGACCATGGAGGTGCTATGGCGGATTTTTTTAGATATCAAACGCGGTATAGAGGTGGCATACTCGTGTTGTAGATTCGCAGTAGTGCTACAATTTAGCCAATATGACGGTGTTATCCTTCAATTAGACCATTGGTAGGAGTAAAAAATGTTAAATATGGGATTATTGACTTCTATCGATGTGTACTCCCTCGTCCCGAAAATAACTTCTCACTTTCCTTAAATGGATGTCCCAAAATTAACTTCACACTTCAATACTTTTCTTATTTGGCAAATTATCTACATCAAAAAAGTGATAAACAGTGTCAAACAGTGTTTAAACAGTGCCAAACAGTGTTTAAACAGTGCCAAACAGTGTTTAAACAGTGCCAAACATTGTTTAAACAGTGCCAAACAGTGCATTCTACAGTAAAGTCAAATTTATTTCCTAAAAGTGTGTGAAAGTCCAACCGGGAAGTTGTTTTCGGGACGGAGGGAGTATATGCGAATATTTTAGAATGAATATATGGAAGAGTCAGAGTGGAAAGTAGGGCTAGGAAAAAACTCCTGACTCCCGATCCCGATTCCGACAATCCCAATTCCGACTAGTCGGGACGGGACCAGGATTGTTTTTTAAAGTTGGGATCGGGAAAATCCCGACATCCCGACATTATTTATATATATGTGTGTGTGTACACATGTATATAATTATATATGAATATATAAAAAATGAATATACATTTATAAAAAATGAATATATATCTAAATATTTGCATATCTTTATTAATTACTTATTCCTTACATAGATTAATCTTTTACTATGAGTATCTCACAATATCAAACTTCTAAAACTATTCGGCATTTGTCCGAAAATGAATATTCGGGATCCTAACTAAATAAAGATTATTCTTGATCCCGACAATCTAAATCACAACAATATTACAAATTTTGCGGTTCTGATGAACTCTTTAAAAAATCATGATCGAGACTAAGATTTCTTTCTTTAGTAAATAATCATAATATGTATTTGTACATTATATTCATTGGTCGCAAAGTTTCTCAATGAGTCTACTTAGTTTTGAATTTTAAATAATATATGTTACACATCCTTCTTTTAGGGGTTTTTGTATAATGTTCGAAGTAAGTTTCACTAAGCCTTGATAGCTTATTCAAAAATTATACTATTAATTAATTGAAGTTACAAATAAAAATTATTCTACAAGTATGTACAAGTGTGAATTTGAGATGATAATTATTACAATAAATTTTATAAGTAGATGATGATAAATGTGGTATATATAACAATGAACAAAGAATAATCTTGAAACCACTAAATATCAAAGTTAGTGTTTAACTAAAGAAATTACAAGTACATGATTTTATGTTTGATACTTCATTGTCGGGATTTAGTGTGATTAAGCGGGATTCCTGATCGGGATCCCGACTTAATCGGGATTTTAATGTCGGGATCCTGACTTAATCGGGACGGGATGCGGGATCCTCTTGTAGTTTGAATCGGGATCGGGACATGATCGGGATTTGGGCAATCGGGATCGGGATCATCCCGATCCCACCCCTAGTGGAAAGTGTATTTCCCCATTCCCACTTAACTCCCATACGAATAAAAAAAAGGATTAAATGGACAAGTGACGTTGTGATGACATCAACCCCTAATAGTGATGAAATTAAAATTTGTTTATGTAAATCTAATGCTTCAAATGCATTTGGGACTGTTAGAATAGAACAAATTGATTCGTAGGCCCAAATGAAGTTCAACAATTAATACGGAGTAGGTTTTTTTTGAATGTTCAGAAGAGAATCAAATGATAATCGAGTTTTACTTAAATTTATTTATTTTTTTATTGACCAACAAAAAAACAAGAAAATTCGTTTGTCCAATTTTAATTTGTTGAAATTGAAATGTATTTTATGATATTCAGAAAAATCTACTATGTATAATATAAGTTAAGTAATATTTTATGAAATCGATATGTAAACATATGTAAATTGGATATCATTGACAATGCTCAATCAATCAATCAATATATATATATAAAAGAGGAATTTTTTAAGAGCATATAAAGCGCCACCTAATCATGCCATGTCATCCATCATTTAATTTTTTTAATATCCCGTATCTTTTTTTATTTTATTAGATTCTATTTTTGATTGCATATTGATATGGAAACAAAAGACTTTATGATAAAAATCCACCTTATTTGGAAACTTTTTCGAAACCTATTTAATAATTATGAAATTCATTAATTGGAATCACACTTATTAAATAATCAATCATACGAAGTACTTTTTATAAAGTACTTTTATAAGCACGTATAATTTTTTTGATTATTGTTATACTTCTTATTTTTTATTACATTTTATTGAAGAAATAAAGTATCTTTGTTTTGCCCACTTAAGATAAATCAGTTCCTTAAAAAAATAGATAAATCAGCCAAATTGCTATTTATTTTGTCTTCAAAATTATTTTTATATATATATATAAAAGTATTAATAGTGTCCTGTTTCCTAAAATGTTACTCCGTATATTTTATTCTTCTAAACTCAATGTTGAGATCATGATTAAAATTTTAAGCTATAGATTTGAAACTGTGTTAATACTTCATATTTTTCTACATCTTCGTATAATGCTTTCTTAATTATTAACACAATGATGAAAATTATAACCACCGAAATTTTGAAATTAAAAGCGAAATTAGTACTATTAGACATTCATATATAAAATCATATAAAGAGAATACTTCTAATCAAGTAGCTTATCTTTATTACATACGGAGTAGTATTTAATAAGGATGAAAGTTGATATCATACATGCATATGCGTGTTCACAAGTTAATACGGTTAGTCTAACCAAAAGTCAATATGTTGGATTGTTTCATTTCTTTATTTTTACTACGGAGTACCAAATTGAGTTAAATGTAAGAACCTAACTCACTATTAAAATTTAAAAATATGTATTTCATACCAAGTTGATTGAGAAATATTAGAAAAATATTATTTTGAAATGCTCATTAAAGTAATATAGACGTTCATAACAATTAAAAATGTGACGAAATAATGAGTAAAATGTAAAAACACTCCATTTCTTACATTTTCAATGTGATGAAATAATGAGTCAAATGTAATATCTTACTATTAAAAGTTAACAGTAAATACTCCACAGTTCATACCAAGTTCAATGAGGAATATGAAAAAAAATTGAGGTGCATAATAAAATAATTTAGAAGACATGAGATTAATTAAAAAACTTCTCTCTCAATTCTTTAAAATTGGGTTCACCACAATGGTGTTTAGTTGAGATGCTTATGTAAAAGAACATTTTGAATATTTTCCATATAATTGTCTCTTTATTTTACAAGTGATTTTTTTTTTAATTTTTTTCATGATTTGAGAGATTCTGCCTATTCAGCCCATTCAAGTGATTCAACCCGAATTTAATCAATTTCAGTAAAATAAGCTGATTTCGCTAATTTTACTACGAGTATTATCAAACGAACTCTATATTTAGATTGATTTTTATTTTTCTTTTGCATCCCATTATATATGATTTCGAAAATATCAAATTTAAAATTAACTAAATTATGTACTACCCGTGCATCGCACGGGCTTGAAACCTAGTAATCAATATAGGAAAAAACAGAGTGAGAGTCGAGCGCAGATTCAAAAATCCTAATTGGAAGAGTAATTATATTAGAGTTAAACATTATTAATGAGATAAATCAAATATCAAAAATGGAAAATTGACACTCCAAAATATTTACATAAATATTACCGAGTACTCTTTAAAATGTGATTGAGAAAAGTATTAATTACTCTCTCCGTATCCTAACAATGGAACAAGAGAGAGTGTCACGCAAACCAATAAAAAGTGGTTTATGTGGCTGATATTGAATTGATAAAGTAAGAATAAAGTAAGAATAATTTAGGGCCACATAAACTTTATCAAATTGATATGAAACAATCTTAGTGGAACCGAAAAGATAAAATATGACAATCTTAAAAGAAGTAATAATTATAAGTGACAATAATTGTATTCATAGCTACATACTCACATTTTATCCACATGGACTATTCGTATTTTATATTTTTATCTAATCCAAAAATAACAAAAGTAAACCCTACTTTTTTCCCTTCGATCGTTTGTTCATGCCTGCTCCCTTGTGGTCTCGCTCCTCTCAGCTTCTTCACTTGGCGCTTCAGACCTAAAACTGTAAGACGCGCATACTCCATCTTATTCTTTCAATGTTATATGAATTCAGCTCCAAGTTTGAAACTTTGAGATATTGCTATTATCGGCCATCTATAATGAGAACATACATTATTTTCTTATTGATCTATTCATTTATGAATATCTTAAACATCACAATCATACACTCACTTAAAAATATGTAGCTGTGCCATAGTTTCTTATAGCTGAGCTTCAACTCTAAGTCTGAGTGTTGTCTTATAGTCTTGTAAACTGTGCTTTCTTAAAATATGAAGCGTCCAGACAGTGTTGGCTATAACTTTGGCAAGATTGGAGGCTATAAACACATATGCATGTTCTGTTTAATAAAAAATATTGATTCTGCACAGGATTGGAGGCTATATAATATGGATTATTATATAGCCTCCTTTATGCAGTTTGTTGCCAAGAAAGTGTGAAACATTTGTTTTTCATGCCCATGTACCGAGGTCCGAGGGGACTTTAGGACTGAATCTTTTTGTTAAATGTTGGACTTTTCCACTATAAAATGATGTTTTTACATATAAATTATGCTTTAAATTTTTGTTTTGTTTTAATTTCTTTTATTTTCTCACACACAATTCCACTATACACCCTTATCTCTGTTTTTATAATAAAAATCAAATTTTGTTTTAACATTAATCACTCTGAGAAAATGAACTTTGTTGTGCTAGCATGTTGTATTATACTTGGTATAATTCACGTGAGCTGTATTTTGTGTCATGCTTCTTGATATACTGACACTTCAATTCTTAGGGTGTACCTTTTTTGGGGACAACTTCCTTAGCAAGAAATATTTTTCTTTTATACATTAGTAGATTTAATAGGTTATGGGAGTTTTAGTTTTATCTTTAGGAGAAAAAGAACAGAAAAATTGCAGGTGCACGTGCCCTTATTTATAGCTTTATCTATGCCTTTCACGTGTATTTTGAATCTCCCTTGTGATGATCTTCACCATTGGAATAATTTAGCTAGTTTCATCGCACTTCAACTTTGAAATGTTTGGTATTGAATGCTTTGCAGTAGGCTGAAGTTTGCACTTTTTGAATTATTACTTATTAGATTCTAAAACTATTTTTATAATATTTTGTTTTCTTTACTTCTCTGATATTTCCCTGTCTATTTTTCCATGTTTCAGCAAGAACCTCCTAAATTAAGGATTTAAGGAACTTGATTGAGCGGCAGAAATGAAGCAGTAGTACTTTATGCCTTTGGTTTATCATTATATTGACTTTAATGTTTCTTTTTCAAATAAAACCATATTTAATTCTGCCCGTTTACTGATATATGTTCTATGCTTTTTTCCTTTGGTTTGTTAGGCGTCAAGTAAGATGGGATGAGCATAATCTGGGAGAAATTGATGCAAACAAACCTGTAAGATAGAAAATAGCTGAGCCAAAGACACCATATCACCGTATAATTGATGATGATGGTATACACCTCTTGCTTTCTTTTCCCTTTTTTTTTGTGTTTGTGAGCACTTTTGCTATAATTTGGGTGCAAGTGTAATCATTTAGGGATTGATTTGTGGCTCCTCTTGGCCCATAATTTTCTTCCTGGTTTGAATTAGCACACTTGTTAAGAAAGTGAAATTGTATGATTGTGATTGATGTGAAAGGAGGGGAAACAATATCAACCATACAATAGTGTCAAATGGCGGCATCATGGCGGAAATATGGCAGTCTGCTATATGAAACTTGTCAAGAATATTAGTTTGTGGCTGTTTATTGCTGATTTTGTCAATCCACCATACTACTCCATTCACCATTGATAACACTTTCATACAATATACTTTAAAAAGAATCAGGAAGAAAATTTTGAGCGAAAATTTTGTGGCATCCCAAATAGAATAGTGGAAGAAAATTGTGGGACATGAGTAGTACTTATTGGCGTATTATGACGTATTTATTGTTTATTGGCATTATCTGAATCATGCTGTTGCTTGTTGCCCGTCTATGGTTGTTATAGGATCTTTGTCTCCTATAAGGGTTGGCTCAAGTGATGAGTCTGGGGATGCAATACATGCTGAAGCTATAAGGAATGCATTGAATGATGTTGCATCTTCTCCATCCAGTAAAAGTAAATTGGGATCTGATGGTGGTTGGGCATCATCTGAAGATGATGAGGCAGAAGCAATGGATGAAGATGGTGGAGGTTCATTCATTTTCTCTACTAAGCTTTTGAACCTACTAATAGGCATGATCCTTGATAAGTCCGTATTTAGACACGCATTTGATGCGTGTTCAGGTCGGATTTTGATGATTTTCCTGGCTTTAAGGCGTTGCAAGTCTCAAATTTGGCTCAAGTTGTGTTTAACAGGCGTTGGATCGAGTTTCATAGCATTTGGAGTTGATTTGAAGAAGTTAGAGTCCGGCAATCGGCGCTTGAGAGGCATTCGGGAAGGGTTTGAAGACATTCGAGAGAGATTTGGAAGATTTGGAGGCCACCGGGAGATTCACGACGAAATTCTGGTGAAGAAAGAGCATTTGGATCGACGTCGTAGGCATTCGGGAGCATTCGGAACGAGAAACGAAGAAAAATGGTGAAGAAAAGGGCAGGCACGGCCGTGCCTAGGTCAGGCACGATCGTGCCTGCCATCTTAATCAACGCGGAGCCACTGGCATCCAGACACGATCGTGTCCGGTGCAGGCACGATCGTGTCTGCAAAATTTTTACGCGTCCCTTCCGCAGGCACGGTCGCAGGCACGATCGTGCCTGGCACCGTGCCTGACCCCGTTTTGTCCTAATTCAACTCAAATTCTCCTGTTTTCTATAAATAAGGCCTCCATACCCACTTTTGGGGTTACGAACTTTGGAGAGAGGCCTAGGGACGAGTTTTACCTGCGTTTTTACGTTGTTTAATCCAAGAACCTGGGATTCTTTGTAAGTTCAATTCTTTAATTAATGACAATTATTTCTATTCATCCAAATTCTTTTGATTCGTCAATTATGAGGCGTGAGTAGTTTAATTAGGGATTTGGGGTTGATGAAGGGGTTAATCATGATTGATGGCTAGATTCTTGTCGGTTTAATTGCATGAATGTCGTTTAATTTGTGTTTGAATAATTTAATTGATATCTTTTGTAACCTAGACTGCAGCTAGAATTACAATTGCATGTAGAATGAATTAAGAGAGATCTAATTTGTTCTAGGACACATTCACACACACTTAATCGTTCGCTAAGAGATTAGTAGCGATTAAGGGGCCGTAAGCTCGCTTGTCTTGGCAATAATTTGGGATCCTGTCGCATGAGAGATCAGCCTGGTCCCCTAAATTATTGTACTCTACGCCGCGAGAGCGGTAAGAACTTAGTAATGATTAGCTAGGCTCAATTAAATTAAATTCATGTGATTAGGCCTGTTCTGCCAGAAATCTGGTTAACCCCGGAATCAATTCCTGTTCCCTTCGTCGTTAATTAAGGAAAACCAAATCTTTTTATTCGTTCATTAGTATTAGTTTTAGTTTAATCAATCCATCAATCTCGCACAATTGCACTTTTATTTTATTTATTTCTTTTTAATCGCTAAAGTTTAATTAATCTTTAATTCCCTTTTGTCCGTCCCTGTGGAGACGATACTCGTACTTTCAACCACTTTACTACATCCTTTTTAAGTGCGAGAAAACACGCATCAGTTTTTGGCGCCGTCGCCGGGGACGGTGTCGGATTTAAGGATTAATTAATTTTAGCGACTTGTTTTTAGTTTTTCGTAGGATTTTTGTCTACTAACCTTGCAGGTCAGATCTGTTTATGCATACACGCTCTAAGAAGGGAGAATCACTAGTCCCTCTTAATCCTGAGATCGAGAAGCTAGCTAAGCAGAACCGCAAGGCCTTAAGAGAACAGAAAGCAACCATGGATCAACCATCCGCATCTGGAATAGCTGGGACGTCTGAGGTCCAAACCACTTCTGGTAATCTGGATTTTTATGTTAATACCTCTCCCCAGTCTTCACAAGAAAATTCACCAAGAGCTTATCCGGGGTATCAAAATCTCCGTACCCCATTCTTCCACCAAAATCAGTCCACTCCACAACTAAATCTTCCACCACTCTATCAGCTCTTTCAAAACACTTCCATTGCTCCCGAACCCACCTTTCAAAACCAAACCTTTGGGATGCAAGGTCTAGGGCAAAATAATCCGGTTTTTCAGCCCAGACAGAACCAACCGCCAGTCACACAAAATCCACCCCCTACTCAGCCACAAAATCAGCCCTTCCAACCCCAATATCAACAATTCCATCAAACCCAACCTCAGCCAAATATCATCCGTCCACAACCCATAAGACCACAACCAGTTCATCACCCGAGATATCAAGCTCCTCCTTACCACAACTATGTCCCACATAACAACCCGCTTTATCAAGGAGAGACCATCGCAGATTTCCTCACTCCGGACATCACAGAGTACGACAGCATCCAAGTGCAAGGAATTACTGCACCTCGCTATGAGATCAACCCAGCGGTGATCAACATGGTGTCCAATAATCAGTTTGGAGGGAACCCTACAGAAGATCCAGTGGCACACATTACAAAATTTCTGAGGATGTGCCAAACGTTCAAGATCCCTGGGCTAGATGATGATCAGGTACGGATGCTATTGTTCCCTTTCTCATTGAGGGATGACGCGCAGAGGTGGTTGGATAGCAATCCACATCACCATATTCAGACATGGGATCAGTTGCACAAGTCCTTCATCAAGGAGTATTTTCCGACATCAAAGGCAATAAAGTTGAAGAGGCAGCTGCAGGATTTCAAGCAAGGTTCTTTGGAGACATTGGCCGAGGCATGGAAGAGATTCAAAGTGCTAAGAAGAGCTTGCCCTCAAGGCAAGATGACTGATAGTGAGATTCTATCTTGTTTCTACAGCGGAATCAGCGATGAAGGGAAGATGATGCTTGATGCTTCGGGTGGAGGAGCTTTTCCTCAATTACCATCTGAGGTGGCGGAAGAATTAGTGGAGAAAATAGTTTCTAATAATGCTTCATGGTATGGCTCTCGGGACACACCTCACCAGAAGGCCCCGGGCTTGTACGAGATCAGTGATAATTCTGCCCTTTCTGCGAGGGTAGATGCTTTGACTAGCATGATTCAGAAGCTTGCTACCAGTGTGGAGGATAATCAAAAGAAGACGAATCTTGCTCTATCGGTGCCTAGTGTTAATATGGTAGCCCCCGGTCCTATTAGTCCCTCTTGTACCATTTGTGGGGGTCTCCATTCGCCTCATGAATGCACTATGATGACACACTTGGCAGCCCCTGGAGTAGAGCAAGTTGACGCGATGTATTACCAGCGACAGGGCTACCAAAATCAGCCCTACGGACAGCAGCAGCAAGGAAATTACGGGCAAGGAATTCAGCAGCAATCTAGGAACTTTAATCAACATCAAGCATCTCAGCCAGTGCAAGAGAGTTTTAAGAGAGAAACAGAACAAAGATTTTCTGGCATAGAGGAAACACTCAAGAAGTTGCTGCAAATTCAGCAGCAACAAATGCAATCTCAACAACAAACAGATTTGAGGATGCAGCAGGCTGACTCAAGGATGCAGAACATGGAGACTCAATTGGGACAGATCTCAAGGGCTTTATCTGAGAGGCCTCTGGGATCCCTCCCTAGCAATACCGAGCCAAACCCAAGAGAACATGTTCATGCAGTCACCTTAAGGAGTGGAAAAGAATTAGAACCTGCTGCCATGGCAAAGAAGCCCGTTGAAGTTAATGACGTACCGGCTGCCCTAGAGGAAGAAAAGGAGTTAGAAGAGGGACGAGAGGTGGCGCCTGCACCAAAACAGCCCGTTCCGGTTAAGAATTACACCCCACCTCTCCCCTATCCGGCGCGATTGACTAGGAAGAATGATAGTGACCAGTTTGGTCATTTTCTGAAACTCATGAAACAAGTCCAGCTCAACATTCCATTCGTAGATGCACTAGCACAGATGCCGAAGTATGCCAAGTTCATGAAGGATTTACTCACTAACAAAAGAAAGTTGGAAGACGCGTCAACGGTAAGGCTTAACGTGGACTGTTCAGCAGTGATTAGGAGGGATCTACCAGAGAAGCTTAAGGATCCAGGTTCTTTCACTATACCTTGTTTAATAGGAGATCTTACTTTTGATAGGGCCTTAGCTGATTTGGGTGCAAGCATTAATTTGATGCCATATTCCTTGTATGAGAAGCTTGCACTCGGTCCACTTAAACCAACGCGTATGTGTATTCAGTTGGCTGACCGTTCAGTCAAATATCCTAAAGGTATTATTGAAGACGTGTTGGTTAAAGTGGACAAGTTTATTATTCCTGTAGACTTCGTTATTTTGGACATGAATCAGGATCGTGAGGTACCTTTAATTTTGGGCAGACCATTCTTGGCAACTGCCCGAGCGCTTATTGATGTTGGAGACGGTAAGCTTGTCCTCCGTGTTGGGGATGAGACTGCCACCTTTGATATGTCCAAAATAATGAAGAGGCCCTGTCAGGACAGTGGAGAGTGTTTTTATGTGGATGATATTGATTCTATGGTGGAGGATTGCACACCTAACATGCTTTCCAAGGAAGCCCCGTTTGATATTTTGTTGGAAGAGAGTATATCAGCAGAGGATCTTGAGCCCCTCCCTAGCTTTGATTGTCTTATGATAAGTGGAGGGGAGGATTCAAGTGATGCTAGTTCTGAGCAAGAGACGAGAGGTGATTTAAATGAGCATGATTTTATTGATGATAATCCTGACCCCCCTGTCATTTTTACACCCGAGCTTGAGCCATCCCAAAATTTCACATGTTTTAATTTACTTAGCGAACAAGGGGAAGCTCTAGCTCGGAAAATTTTTGACATGAAAGGGAGTTGTCCATTCTTTGACCCATTCTTTGCTAAAGGGCCTGATAAAGGCCACGATCCATTCTGTTGCTTTACGGGTAACCCTGAGATGCGTAATTGTTTTCATGAATTTAAGGTCTTACGCCATCTCAGGGCATTTGTTGATAAGAGGTTTGATTTGTGGAAGACAAATTTTCTGAGCGGAAGTGTCTTTGATTGAGTTTTTGAGTGCGTAGTTGCGTCGGGCAAACGACGTTAAAAATAGCGCTTCTCGGGAGGCAACCCGAGCTTAATTTGTGCTTTGTTAGTTTAGTTTTACTGCTTTTCAGAAAACCCACAAAACCCACAAAAAAAAAAAAAAAAAAAAAAAAATAATTCGATTTTTGCCAGGCACGGTCGTGCCTGGGCAGGCACGATCGTGCCTGCAAAAGGGGAAAACACGCGAGGCCACTGCCAGCCAGGCACGATCGTGTCTGGCTGGAGGCACGATCGTGCCTGCAAAAGGGGAAAACACGCGAGGCCACTGCCAGCCAGGCACGATCGTGTCCGGCTGGAGGCACGATCGTGCCTGGGACGCGAGAGGAGCGTGCCCACTGCCTGCCAGACACGATCGTGTCTGGCCTAGGCACGATCGTGCCTGGGCAATTTTACCTAACTACCCTCGCGAATTAAAAAAATACCCCAGCCCTTCTCCCCCCTTCCCCTTACGCGACCAGAATACCAAACCCCCCCATCGATCCTTCTTCTTCCTCGAGGCCAACGACCACCCAGCCGCAGCACCGCCGACCCACCACCGCGACCGCCGCGTCCGCCGCGACCGCCGCACCACCGACCGACCTCCCTCGTCCTCTCTACTCTCTTCTCCAAGGTAATCTTCTCCTTCTTCCCTTCTCCTTCTTCCACCATTAATGGTTTGAAGCTTTTAGGTCCTAATTTGCATGTGCTCGAATCTTTGTAATTGTGATTTCTTTTTGATTAATTGAGGCTTGAATTGATGTTATTGATGCTCTTTGTTGATGAATTTGCCTCTTTTGATTGAAATCCCTAATTTTTGAGCTAATTTAGCCAATTTAGGGTTGAAAATTGATGAATGTGAGAAAAATTTGGGGATTTTTTGTGCTTGATGCTTAAATTAAGGAGTGAATTATTGCTTTTGATATTGAAACCTTGTTGTTTAGTCCATTTGAGCATAAATCCCCAATTTTAGGCCAAATTTGAGAATTTTGGGTTCTTCCCCTAATTGTGATCTTTTTGCTAATTCTTTTGGGAGGAACTCCATTCTACAAACACTGTTGTGATGAGTACGCTTTCTTGTGACCTTGTTTATACCGTGTGTCGTTGAAAATTTGAACTTTTATTCAAAAGAACTTTTCTTTGATAAAAATTCAAACTTTTCAACTATTCTGGTTAAACTTGGGTTTGTTCTACTAAGATGATATTTTTGCCTGAGTAAGTGCTGACGGGGCCATTGCTGTACTTTGAAAATTTGTTCTAACATTTCGAAGCCCCGTTGGAATTCTTGTTTTGATTTGTTTTGACAGATGGCACCGAGGCAAAAGCACACTAGGGGTGGAGGTGCCGGCTCTAGCCGAGGCAACACCAGCCAGTACCAGCCCAGGTTCCCGCAACTGCGGGACGAACTGAAGCATACGGAGCTGCTGCAAAAGCCTATGGGCACATTCTACTTTCCGGATGAGGACTCTCTCACGGCAGCAGGAGTGAGAGATGACGTGATGTTCCTTTTGAGACGGGGGTGGTGGAGACACTTATTCTTTGGGATCCGTGATATCACATATAGAGAGATTACTTGCGAGGTGCTAGCGACATTCAAGATGCCGAAGGTCATCCCCATTGATGACAACCATAGGCCCGTCATCAAGTTCCGGGCATTCGAGGAGGATCATGCCATCTCCATGGCGGAGGTGCGCTATCATTTGGGTTTTATGGGGATCGAGGATAACGGCCAGCACGAGGCTACTCTGACAGACTTTCCCCCAGGCGTCGATCGCCAGGCATTCTGGGAGTCGATTACGAGAGATGGCGGGACTTACACACCGAAGAAGTCCCCTAGCACTTTGCTTTACCCCCGCCAGTACCGCATTATACACGCACTCCTTTCCTCCACCATCACCGGCAAGGCCGAGGTTGCCGGTAAGGTCACTCAGACGGACCTCTTCTGCTTATATTGTATGATCCACAACTGCAAGCCCCACATGGGCTATCTCATAGCCAAACTCCTCCACCGCCAAGCCACGAACCACATCAAGGCCATTTATGTTGGCCCATTCATTACGAGACTTTTGACTAGGATGGGGTTCGGGGACCGCTTTCAGAGGATGGAGGAGAGCTCCAGTTTTGCTGCTTTGACCCGGCTCCCCGAGGTCAACACTGGCGTGGCGAGGAGAAGGACACAGCAGGCAGCACCAGCAGGAGGAGGAGGACAGCGAGATGATGATGATGATGATGACGACGCTGATGATGATGATGAGGTAGAGATGGAGGAGGCTGCTCACGAGGCTTCATACGATGCACCCCCCTACGGCACAGCATTTCCGGATTCTTGGGCGGGGATGCATGCGCATCAAGATGCCGTCTATCGGCAGTTGTCCGCTGAGCAGCATGAGCGGTTCGATCAGATGCGCTTCGAGCAGCAGGACTTCTACAGAGAGATGCGGGAGGACCAGGCACTCCACTATTCACAGCTCCAGTCTCAGTATACAGGGATTGATGAGAGACTCACCTCCATGGAGACCAGCTGGAGTTCATTCTTCGATGCCTATCCACCACCACCCCCTCCTGAGTTTTAGATTTCATTAGATTGTCCTCTGCTAGCATCTGTATCATGATATTGTTGGATGACTGTACCGTAAACACTATCACACTCACACTCTCACTCTTTTACATTAACTCTTTATTTTGTGCTTTGCTTGGTGTTCATGATTTGTTGCAGCTTAGTGGATGAATGTGTTCGTGCGAATCAAGACTCAGTTCTGTTCCTGACTGACCAACGCCATAGGGGAGTTTCCATGATTCTTTGAACTTGATGCGTAATGTTAACTTGAGTTAATTTTGAGCACGCGTGACCCTTTCCTCTTTACCCCTAGTACATGATGCATATTTGGTCATCGAGGACGATGCCAAAGTTTAAGTGTGGGGGAGTGAATTGGGCATTCGGGCAGTAGTTGTCACATGTGATTTGTTAGAGTTAGCATGCGCAGATGTTAGTTGTATATTCATAGGAAATTCATGCAAAATTTTTGAAAATTTTTCTTTAAACTGTGTCTTTGTGAGCTGGCTAGCGTTTTGACTATGCTTTTAGAACATCTTTGAAGTATTTAGGCTTAAATTGCTTACACTATAATCTAGTTGTTGAAAGGATGAAGGCATTAGTTACCCATTGAATTAATCCATTAGTCATCCACCCCACCTGAATAAGACCCTTTAGGAGAAGCCATTTTGAGCCTGACCGTTCTTTGTTTACCCAATTAATTTAGCTCCATTGCCAAATGGCCTGTTTCCTTACCCGTGAATATTTCTGGCTTACTCTTGATGTTTAGGGAACTAGGGGATTAATTTGCTAAGTTTAGGGAATTTTTGTAGGAGCCATTTTTTGCACTGTTCCTATGCCCCAAATGGGGTAAGAGCAGTCACTTTTTAGGAATTTGATACTTTCGAGGATTGCATTGTGGGCATGGATTCACTTTTTAATTAATGAACTTTAATGGCTATTTTTCCTTGGTGAGGCCGAGATTAGAATGGGGTAATGTCTAGTGAGAATCCGAAAGGTAAAAAATTAATATAGCTAGACCTCTTGCCTTACGAAAAAGAGAATGGGAGCCCCGGTCAAAAAGCGTAAGATGAGACTTGGGTATCTTTCGAAAGAAACGGCGTTCTCGTGCCAACATGACAAGGAAATTTAAACTTAATCAATGAACTTGGAGGCTATTGAAAAACTAGCTTTAGTCCTCCGCGTACCTCAAGTATACGTCAAAGCACAAAAGTGCCGAGACGGTTTAGCTTAGTTGTACACCATGTCTACTCTTTGCATAGGCGTAAATGATTGTTCCTAATTTGTGGCCTACTGAGTTCCCTATCCCCAAAAATAGCCCTGAAGTTCCTAAATACATTAAGTCTTTGTTAGAATATTCCTATCTCTCAAGATAAAGGGACTACTTTCATTATTATCCATTCACCATCAAATTCACAAGTCCTTCTGATCAGTAGCTAGCTTATTAGTGAATGCTGTCATTACTTTGAGGATGTTGTGAATAATCGTGTCAAATAGTTTAGCTTGAGTACAAAGGTGTAGTTTAGGGAAGAATTTTCTTGATTTAAATTGTCTGTCCTGTGAATATCCCTTTAACTACGTATGTATGCTAACTGTTTTAAATTCCGTGTGGTGATTATCGTAAGTCCCGTTGTTCGATTTGCTTGAGGACAAGCAAAAGCTTAAGTGTGGGGGAGTCTGATAAGTCCGTATTTAGACACGCATTTGATGCGTGTTCAGGTCGGATTTTGATGATTTTCCTGGCTTTAAGGCGTTGCAAGTCTCAAATTTGGCTCAAGTTGTGTTTAACAGGCGTTGGATCGAGTTTCATAGCATTTGGAGTTGATTTGAAGAAGTTAGAGTCCGGCAATCGGCGCTTGAGAGGCATTCGGGAAGGGTTTGAAGACATTCGAGAGAGATTTGGAAGATTTGGAGGCCACCGGGAGATTCACGACGAAATTCTGGTGAAGAAAGAGCATTTGGATCGACGTCGTAGGCATTCGGGAGCATTCGGAACGAGAAACGAAGAAAAATGGTGAAGAAAAGGGCAGGCACGGCCGTGCCTAGGTCAGGCACGATCGTGCCTGCCATCTTAATCAACGCGGAGCCACTGGCATCCAGACACGATCGTGTCCGGTGCAGGCACGATCGTGTCTGCAAAATTTTTACGCGTCCCTTCCGCAGGCACGGTCGCAGGCACGATCGTGCCTGGCACCGTGCCTGACCCCGTTTTGTCCTAATTCAGCTCAAATTCTCCTGTTTTCTATAAATAAGGCCTCCATACCCACTTTTGGGGTTACGAACTTTGGAGAGAGGCCTAGGGACGAGTTTTACCTGCGTTTTTACGTTGTTTAATCCAAGAACCTGGGATTCTTTGTAAGTTCAATTCTTTAATTAATGACAATTATTTCTATTCATCCAAATTCTTTTGATTCGTCAATTATGAGGCGTGAGTAGTTTAATTAGGGATTTGGGGTTGATGAAGGGGTTAGTCATGATTGATGGCTAGATTCTTGTCGGTTTAATTGCATGAATGTCGTTTAATTTGTGTTTGAATAATTTAATTGATATCTTTTGTAACCTAGACTGCAGCTAGAATTACAATTGCATGTAGAATGAATTAAGAGAGATCTAATTTGTTCTAGGACACATTCACACACACTTAATCGTTCGCTAAGAGATTAGTAGCGATTAAGGGGCCGTAAGCTCGCTTGTCTTGGCAATAATTTGGGATCCTGTCGCATGAGAGATCAGCCTGGTCCCCCAAATTATTGTACTCTACGCCGCGAGAGCGGTAAGAACTTAGTAATGATTAGCTAGGCTCAATTAAATTAAATTCATGTGATTAGGCCTGTTCTGCCAGAAATCTGGTTAACCCCGGAATCAATTCCTGTTCCCTTCGTCGTTAATTAAGGAAAACCAAATCTTTTTATTCGTTCATTAGTATTAGTTTTAGTTTAATCAATCCATCAATCTCGCACAATTGCACTTTTATTTTATTTATTTCTTTTTAATCGCTAAAGTTTAATTAATCTTTAATTCCCTTTTGTCCGTCCCTGTGGAGACGATACTCGTACTTTCAACCACTTTACTACATCCTTTTTAAGTGCGAGAAAACACGCATCAATCCTGATTCATATTTTTCCCTTTTTGAAACAACATTTGCGTGAAGGTTCAAAGCCAGGAAGTAGAAGCAGGTCCTTTAGGGAACACAGACGGGCCCACTATGATGAATATCAGAGGGTCAAAGAGCTGCGCTCAAAGGGTTCCTCCATGGAAGATGAATTCAGTGAGGAAGATGCTGAGAAAAGGGGTGGTGAAGAAGATGTTGAAGAAGACGTTGAGAAAAGGAACAGTGAAGAAGATGGTCAGAAAAGGGGCAATGAAGATGCTGAGGAGAAAAGGGGCGGAAGATGTGATTCGTCCTCATCTTTAACAGCCGGTGTTAATAATATAGAAATTGTGGAAGGTAGTCCTCCAGATGCTAGTAAGAGTATAGTAGTTAATGACGAAGGTAGTGAAGCTGTCGATAAACAATCAGCTCCAGCCAATGGAAAAGTTGATCCAGAACCCTTGCAGGTTAATGTACCATAAAAGTCATAATCTTTAACTGTTTAATGATTAAGCACCAATTTTTGGGTTCTACAAGATTTGATTGGTAAGCTTTCTGACCAAGCATTGTTTTATGTTTGGAACATGTGTTGAGATTGAAGACTCTTCCATTTTATTATTGTCTAAGACTTGCACATTTTGTAATGGCGTTCTTCTGTGTAAACTTGTAGTTCCAGATTTGTAGTTGGTCTTCATCAGTTGAACTGAAATGGATGAAGCTACATATTTTGGTTGTATTTGTACATAATGTATTTATAATACATTTTTAAAATAATTTAAAGTAATGTGTACTTAAAATACGTACGGTGGGGGGATAGAAGTATTTTTGTTTTCACATTTCATGTCTGCCACTTATTTCCATCATTCTCAATAGAGTCAAAGACCCACTATTTTTTTGTTTGGGAATATGATTGAATAAAGCAAAATGGCTCATGAAATTGTCTGTGCTTCTTTGATATGAAGCAACAGTTAGTCCATGCAATTTTTGACGCGGTATTCACTATGAGTCACCCGAAAACAGTCTCTCTCTGCGTTAGTACAAGAGTAAGACTATGTACAATATGAGCCTGGGTGACTCTGGGATGATGATGATTTCATGTCTACCATTAAAAATAATTGCCATCTTCACTCAGAAGATCGTGACAAGGCTCAAAAGGAGGTCTAAAATGTCACTCTTACAAAGGAAAAAGAAATTCAAATGATGTTATTTAAAAGTGTCATTGTTACCAACTTACCATAGATCAAAACTTCAATAGTGAAAAAAATTCTTTATGTAAATTCAAATGTTATTAATATGGAATAATTTATTCCCAGAAACTATACAAATTCACATTCTCAAACATCCCTGGCTAACACACCAATCAAGTACGGTGATGTCTGTGCAAACAGATGGGGTGCCTCTAAAGTCTAATAAAAACTTGCACACAATCAGGAGAAAATTGTCCAACATAGGACTAAAACTCAACCTTTTTCTCAAAATAGGACCACATGCATGTTTTTCTCTAAATAGGACTAACCTTACCTTTTTTACCCCTAATTCTATTTAATTAATTAATTGATCTAAATAATTGCCCCCCTAGTTTCCTTGCACAACCAAGGCAGTCCGTCGGTGGCGGGGCAGTCCGTGATGGCGGCAGCACTCCGGCAGCGGCCGGCGGCGGATTCCGGCAGCGACCGGCGGCGGATTCCGGCAATTAATTAACCCAATTAATTGCCCCCCCTAGTTCTCTTGCACAACCAAGGCAGTCCGTTGGTAGCGGGGCAGTCCGGAGGTGGCGGCAGCTTGACGGCAGCGGAAGAGGCGGTTTCCGGCGGCGGCGCTGCCGCCAGCGGCCGGCGGCAGAATGTTGGCAAACCTCCAGAAAAAAATCTGGAATTTTTCCGGCGGCGGCGGGCGGCGGCGGCGGGCGGCGGGCGGCGGTCCGGCAGTCCTTGGGCAGCAGTGGTAAAGGTTGTGAGGGGTATTTTGGTCCAATCACTAATAAAAAGTCCTATTTAAGGATGTTTAAACTAGGTACTCCTACTTTGAGAAAAAGGCCATGTTTTGATCCTATTAAGGTAAATCTCCCCACAATCAGCCTAAGCAATAATCTAAACTGATTGAGAGATGCCAATCTGGATAGGTTGATATAACCACCAGTGACAATTATAAAATATTCCAGACATCTTCTCCACCAGAAGGGATCAGACACAAAAAATTTGAAGAAACAGAAGACACACAGTTTCCTTTAATATTCTTCTGTGCTGCGCTGCTAGATGTTGAGCGGTCTTGTTCATGAGTAGGTGTGTGAAGCAGACATGTTGGTGTACACAACTACACAAGCTCACTGATGATAAGTGGTGTAATAACCCCATCTCCTGCTTTGATGATGATGAACCAGGTAGTTTTACAAAAGAGACAATTCCACGCCTGCAAAGCGGGCATGGAATGGAGCCAGGCGGACACATTAATTCGGACAGGTTATTGCTTGCAGTTGCAGAACAAAGGTACAGTGCACATCTCACACAAAATGCATGCCCACAACCTGAATGAAAGACCATCCATACGCAGTATTAAAATTGAGGGTCCCACAACTTCAAATGACCACAGTCAGAGAAATCTTTCAACACTACACTTCACGGGCCACACTTCGTCTGGACCGTGCGATGTTCTTTTATAAGACTCATACATTAGAGTCTTACCCAGACACTAGGTAGTAGTAAATTAAATTAGAGCAGAACATATCACACATAAAATTCATTTTTTTAAACAAAGCTCACAGAAAGAAAACTAGTAAAGTTTTAGATAGGGTAGTGGTAATGTAAAAAAAAAAAAACAGATCGAATGAGTGAAGAGTGGACCTTCAGCAGCAATTGTGCATGTTCTCTCCAAACAAACTGCACAAGTATCTATATCATCATCACTAGTTTTTTCTGAGGACTGCAGGCCCTGCTCTCTGAAACCATTAAAATTCAGACCATTTTTACCATCTTAATTTCATTGCAAGGTAGATATGCTTTATCTTTTTAGGCATGGGGTAATATCAAGTTCTGACCTAAATATAACGTTAAGTAACTTTTTGGCAAGTAGGGTGGTTGCACATTTGTTTGTTACAGATTAAGAAACTTCGATACCATATTAATACTTAAGGTTTTATTAGAAAGATTCAACCTCATGGGTGGAGTAGCTCAAAACCTAATACATGAGTTTGTATCAGTGTGCATTATTAAATGCTAGTTACCTAGCAATTTCAAGTGCACTCAAGAGTGGCAATGACAAATAGGTAGATGACAGGAATGGCGGAATAGTCGAGTTAAAATTTGGGTCAAGCAGCGGTTCAAGCCAATGACGCCCCCACGTCCTGGAAACCTGAAGAGGAAGCCACTTGGTGATAGAATCCATCTGTTATGCATGTCTTTTTCAACATTCTTGTGATACTAACAATTCATTGTTATTACACAAAAGCTTAGCAAGAAGCTAACGATGAAGTACTGTAGTTTACCCACCCGTTGCAGTTTAATGTCGACTGACTGGCCCCTCTTGCAATGAGGATCTGAAGAATCAAGAAATAATATTTGGAATACTTTCATTCCATTGAGTGAATACAATAGCTTAACATTTACTCACCTGACAGCATTTGATAGTTCCCCCACAAGCAGCATAGTGCAAAGGAGTACTCCCACCTCCTGCAATATCACATATTTGAGGCTTTTCATTTTAATCTCTATACATGTTGGAGCACACAAAAAATGTTTTTAGACTCAAGGGCTCGTTTGGTTCAGGGATTTTTGTATTGTGAATTTAGTCAAATAATGTGTTCTTTAATTTCATGATTTTATCATCACCTCCTCGGCCCCTCCCCTGCACAATCCTGAACCAAACAAGCCTTATGTAAATGTTATACACATAAATACACCTATAAGATCAATGGATGTTCCATAATGAAATGTAACAGCTGATACATTAGCATGAAGATCAAGCAGGAGTTGTACACATTCAAAATATCCGTTTAATGCAGCCATATGAAGAGCCGTAACACCACCATCTGCAACCTTATTTACAAACTTTGCCAGAGCGCTGAAGGTATGAAACAACCCAAAATACAATCAACACAAACTTCTAAGCTATAATATAATGTGGAATAATTACTTCAAAAAAAGATCAACTGTTCACTATACAGTAAAAATATGACAGAAAATTTCGATAACAAATTTGACTAATGTGGTGAGATAAAAAAATCCAATTTTTACTTGTAGATAAAATATAATTCTTCCAACTATTGACCGTAGAACATAAAAACGTTTAACTTTTAAATGCAGGCAGATCTCCTATGAGCATGTCAACACTTCGCCCACATTCTTTTTTGAAAATGACCTTGTGTTGTTTTTGGTATAAAATGAAATAGTTAGATATCTATTAGTAATTTTTCAAGATTAGGATTATTTTTAGACTATACGACCTAGTTGATACTTCATCCGTCCCAAAATCATATTCACTTTTACTTTTCTTGGTCAACACAATTCAATTTTATTCTCTAATTTTGAGTATCAATATATGACTATTTTTGGCTTTGTATTAGTCTATCTTCTAAATATGTATTAAAAATTCTGAGGGGAGAATTAACTTCAATCTCAGCCAATGTAGTAAACTTATTTTTTCACATGAAGTTGGTACGGTTGAAGTACTATTTAGTCATTTTCCCGTACAATTAAATAGATATTTTGTTTAATTTCAAACTAACTATTCAAGGTTCCAAGAGACTGGACAACAAGATCATACATATTCCAAATATGAAGTGTTCATATTTATCATTTAAAAAAAGTCTCACATTTATCATTTGAGACAGTTTTTCCATCATTTGCAATGGAGCCAAAGATTCACTATTTTTTGGCTTGAGAATATGATGGAATAAAGCAAAATGGCTCACTAAATTGTCTGCGCTTCTTTGCTATGAAGCAACAGTCAGCCTAAGCAATTTTGGACGCGATTTTCACTATGGGTCATCCGGAAACAGTCTCTCTATGCTTTAGTACAGGGGTAAGACTGCGTACATGCGACCCCCCCTACCCTACCATAGGTGGGAGCCTTTGCGACGCTGGGGTAATGATAATGAATGATTTATCATTTGAGACAGGACATTCTTGGTAATCCTCATGTTATCTACTGAAATATTTTATTAACTCAGATTAAATAACTTACTGGTGATCATGTTTTCTCTTTGAATGAGAACTCTCACTTCTTTCAGCTACACTTGCAGATTCTAAAGGAGAACTGGGAACAAAGTCGGCCTAAACAAGTCTTATGCACCTGACATGCCCATTCACTGCTGCAAAATGAAGAGCAGTCCTCCCACTAAGATAGTCTGCTCTTGTAACCTGGAGATGAAATGGGGGGAAATGACTCAAATGAGATTGAATAAAGTGAAGTATCTATTTTTATACTCCGTATAACTTTTATTTTAAGTCAGCCTTCATTGTTGACTTCTTACTAAATGGAGAGCTCAAATGAGAAGCAAACGCGCATTGCCTCTTACTGGAGGTATAACAATAAAGTAAAATAAATAGTACTGGCAAATTAAATATGGGAATGAAATGAAGATAACCAAGAGAAGTTACTCCTTGTTTAAATTTAAACTTACTAAATGGAGGTAAATAAGAAGTAAACTCACATTGCATTTAAAAAGAAGAAGAGTTTGAACAGCTTCCCAGTGGCCATTTTGACAGGCTTGCATCAATGCTGTCTAGGGATTACACATAAAACTTCTCGTAAGGTTTTAAGCTAATATCAATCAATTTCAAGATATATACTTCATTGGCTGCAGATTATTCGCAATTTCATTACTCATTCATTCAACACAATTCTTTTTCATTCTCTAATTTTAAGTTTTGTGATTTAATAGAATTAAACACTTAGAAATATAAATTCTTAATTATTACATAGTAATTGTGAAGTTTTCCACATCTAATACTTATCGAATGTGTGTCTAATATATAACTCTAAGGTAGACTTTACTTGTAGAATTAGTTGGACCCAGGGGCGGACCGTAGTACAGACCCAGGGGGGCTGCCGCCCCCCAACAATTTTTTTTAGTATATATATATATATACAAAATTTTTATTTTTACCCCCCAACATTTAATTCTCGCCCCTCCAAGAAAAATTTTGAACTCCCCCAAAAAATATTTTCTCCCCCAAAGCATAGCCCACTCGCAGAAACCCAATTGTTTAAGAGCCTAAAAAAATAGAAATTTTACAAGTAATATTATATCAACTCACTCCAAAATTTATTCCCCATTAACCCACCCCAAAATCTAATCCCAGCCCACTGCCCAAACCAAACTAATGAAAAGCATGCGCACCTAGAAGAAAGAAACGGAAAGATCGATTATTTTTAAATGATTGTCCTTATGCCTACTATGTTCATTGCTTAGCACATCAGTTGCAATTAGCATTGGTTGCTGCTTCTAGAGAGGTGAAATATGTGCACAATTTTTTCATCGATTCAGTCTTTATTATTAATGTGACTAATTCTTCTTGCAAACGAAGTGATGAATTAAAGGAAGCTCAAGCACTTGAAATTGCAAGAATGTTGGAAATTGGTGAGCTTGAAACAAGCAGAGGACTTAATTAGGTTGGTACATTACAACAAGCTGGGGAAACTCGTTGGAGCTCACATTTCAGTTCTGTTTGCAGTTTGATTAGGATGTTTGCTGCAACTTGTTCTGTTTTAGAAGATGTTGAAGAGAATGGCAATAACTATTCTACTCGTGGAAATGCAGCTAGAGAACTTAAGAAGATTAAATCTTTTGATTTTGTTTTCTTGTTGCATCTTATTAAAGAAATTATGCGCATTACAGATCTTCTATGTCAGCATATACAGAAGAAGTGCCAAGACATAGTAAATGCTATGCATTTGGTGTCAAGCACCAAAATGTTGATCCAAAAGTTAAGGGAGGGTGGATGGGATAACTTCTTAGAAATTGTTAAAGAGTTTTGCACAAAGCATGAAATTGAAGTTCCTAATATGAAGTCTCCTTATGCGGTAAAACGCAAACGCCATGATCAAGAAGGGTTTGATATTGAACGTCACTATCGGGTTGATATGTTTTACGCAGCCATAGGTTCATAATTGTTGGAGCTGAATAGCAGATTCGGTGAACAGATAATGGATCTTCTTACTCTTAGTGGTGCTTTGGATCTTAAGGACTCATTTAAGTCTTTTAACATTGATGATATCTATTCTTTAGTGGATAAATATTACCCCTTTGATTTTATTGAGCAGGAGAAGGTGAGCTTGAGGTTTCAATTGCAACATTATAAGCTCAATGTTCTAAACCATCCAAAGTTGGCGAATTTTTCTACAATGGGTGAACTTTGTCAAAGATTAGCGGAGACGGAGATGTCAAAAGTGTACTTTCTTAGCTTGTTGATAAATTGATCCGACTTTTGTTGAGTCTACCGGTTTCGACAGCAACAACCGAAAGGACTTTTTCTGCAATGAAAATTATAAAAACAAGGCTTCGCAATAAAATGGAGGTCGAGTATGTTGCAGACAACCTTATTGTTTATATCGAAAGAGAAATTGCTAAAACTTTTGACTAAAAAGCCGTGATTGAGGAATTTATCTCGTTGAAGAAGCGTTGGGTACAATTCTAAGGTACTAACTTTAACTATTTTGTAATAATATATTTGTCTCTTCTTCTATTATAATGCTTCATTTAATTACTACTCCGTATTATATTAAGGTTATAACTTATAATAATAATCGCCTAGATTTTTTTTGTTTAAATTATCGCCCCCCCAATATCAATTTCCTGGGTCCGCCCCTGGTTGGACCTAACTTAATAAGTCATAAAAGCTTGGTTTGGCTGTGGATTGTTTGTTTATTTAGGTGTCATAGTTTCGGGTAGCCCGTATGGATTGGTGTTACCCATTATCCATTCTTGAGTTGTTTATTTGTTTTTATATCAATTTTTTTTAAATAATTAACTTGCGATTTTTTGAAAGTTAACTGTAGTTACTATTAACTTTCACTAACAAGTTGTAATATCTCCATACATGTATGAATTACCCTCTTGAACCACTACACATAGTACTCCTCAGTCCCAAAATGAGAGTACCATTCACTGGGCTTAAAGATTAAGGAAGAGGGTAAATCCCACAAATCCTAATATAGTTTGGATTGGACCAAGTTTAACAATGTACGACGTATGAATTTGACCACTAATTCATTTGATTATCTACAACAACCAAGCTTAACATAAAAAGAGTTTGAGAAAGCTTCAATGGTGAGTGTGAGGAAGTTTACTTCAAGGTATGATGAAGCTTCTTTTGTCTTTCATAGGCTTGGCTATATGATAGAATAAAGGTATGAAGTAGGCAAGTAGCAGCTAGTCCATACAATTATCGATGCGATTTTCACTATGGGTCATTCAGAAATTATCCGTTTGTGCATCCAATCCCCTTACCCGCCGTAGGTGGGAGACTTTACGGCATCAGGGTAATGATGATGATGGAGGCTTAGAGGAAGCTTATAGGAAGAAATTGAATTCATTAAGTTATTGTTCATTAAACTAGCAAAAAAATAAGCAAAGAGAGTCCAACCTGACCGCAGTAGTTTCTAGAGTTCACATCAGAACCGTTCTCAAGCAGCAAAGCCACAATCTGAGAAACTTAACCATAAATTCAAAAAAAGGAATTGAAAGACAAGTTTGAAGCTATGCAGAATGAAAGAGCAAAAAGATAATAAATAAGATCACCTTAGAATGGCCCTTGGAAGCTGCAAAGTGAAGGGGAGAGTTAAGACCACCAAAAGTGGAGTAATTGGCCAAACAGGGGTTGCACCCAAGCAGCACCTTAGCTTCTATATAGTCACCATCCCTTGCAGCTGAGACTAGCCTCTCCCCTGAAGCTGAGCAACCAAATGAGTTTCCCATCTCTGCTCTCCCTCCCTCCCTCCCTCTCCCTCTGTTATTTTTTGTCTCTTCTCTGCCTCTCTATCTGAAGAATCTGTCTGTTTTCTTGTAGGTAGTAGTCTTATGTTCAATTAAATATGAAAAATTCTGTTTGTACGTGCCTGTGGGCTTACACGTCCAAAATGTCTATGTCATTGACAATTTGACTCGATTTTTTGAGTCAAATTGGAGGTGATACCGAAAAATTGTCGCTATCAAAGTTAATTTTGGTTGTGATTCACTCAATTTGTCTTATGTGGTGTTTGGATATACGTAATACTTTTCAAAACTAATTCTACTCTTACGGTACGTAAATCGGGGAGATCCGCGTTTGAAAAACTGATCCTAATTCTACTTTTACTAATAGAAAGAAGCAAAATAAAAAAATCAATGTTAAATACTTCCTTAAAAGCTTTTGAAAATTCTTTTGTATCATTGACAATTTAAGCATGTACATGAAATAACTTTAATTCAATATTTCATATTCTTAGTTTAGAATATAGAGAGACGTGTATGTGGAGCTACGTCCCTAAATTATATAGAGACGTGTAACAGTTTATGCCTAAACTTATATTTTTAATTGGCCTTTTTATTCCAATATTACTAAAAATAGGATAAAAGATAAAAAAGTGATCTGTTTTTTAAAATTACAAAAATGTGACGAACATCACAATTAACCCTACAATGTAAAGTGACTCCGGGCAAAGTGACTCCGGCCAAAGTGACCCCACTGGTCACAGTGACTGCCCCAGCGACCACAGTGACTGCCCCGCCGACCACAGTGACTCCCCCACCGCCACAGTGACTTCGCCGCCACAGTGACTCCGCCGCCACAGTGACTCCGCCGCCATAGTGACTCCAACCACAGTGACTCTGGTCATAGTGACTGCCCGCCTACTACCACAGTGACTGCCCACCTACTGCAACAGTGACACCGCCGCCAGCATAGCCCAATTTCCGCCGCCGCACCGCCCAATTACCTCCGGCAGCCACCAACTCCGGCCAACAACTAGAACCACTACACCCAAGCCCTGTCATCAGTCCACCACCAATCAACATCTCTCTATCCACAGCCCTCCACCACCGGCCAACATCTTTCCGTCCATAGCCCCCAAAAATCTACTCGCCAAAGTGACATCACCACTCAACCTTCGTCACTCCAGTAAGCGGTGACCAACGCCACCATGGCCCGCAGACTATTGTCCAGACTGAAACCTTAGACAAATGGATCTGAAAAATCTAGCTGTGGGGATCCAGAAATCTGCCAGTCCCATTGACGATATAAAAAGATAAGAAGAAGAGGAATGTTGTGGCGATGGTGCTTGAGAGTTGAAGTAACGATGGCCGACAGTGAGAGATGAAATTTGGGGGTCGAGGAATGAGTGACGAACCAACGGCGGACGGTTGAGAGACAAAGGAGCGGCGGACGACGGCGATGAGAGATGAAACCTTGGTTTTGAGACGAATCGGCGACCGAGGGATGAGATTTGAGATGAATCGGCAGCTAATGGTTAATAGATGAAGGGCACCTGCGTTTGGGGTGAGAGATGATGAGGCGGCGGCAGACCATAGGAAAGGAGAGAAGGTAGAGCTGCGGACGATTTGTCTTCGAAGATGGTTTTAGGTTTTGTTGAGAGCATTCATTTTAAATAAGTCACATTTTTGGGAAAAAGGAAAAGGTGTCATATTATTAGAAATCAAAACCCAATTAATGATATCCCTGCAATTCTTTCTTTTTAATTTAATATTTTTGCGTTTACATCAATATTGGATCTACATCTCATATTTTATTTTATTTCTAGCTTGCATTATGAATGTTTAACGAGATGTTTTCTTTTAGACTGTAGATAAAGTAGATCAGATTAGACCAGATCAGATCAGACTTAAACAGAGGAGACCTGACTTAAATAAAGTAGATCAGATTTGAACAATTATAAAATACACAAAGACCTGACATTTAACAGACCAGACCAATTCAGATCAGACTGGACCAAACTTAAACAAACCAGATCCAATCAGACCAGACCAGCAAATTGCAATCCAAAAGAAGACATCCATAGTATGTGATAAATAATGTTTACATCTATTGCCATCTTTTGACAGAAAATTTGAATTTATAACCTAATTGTTAATCGAGTAATTTTCATGAACGCAAAAATGTACATTGTTTATATACTTACCTGTGTACACAGACAATTAGTGACTATTTTAAACGAGGTGTATATGTACACCTGTAACATAGTGGGTGTATTAGGATGTTTTCTTTTGGACTTAAATTTGCTGCTCTAGTCTGATCTGGTCTGGTCTGAACTGGTCTGGTAAACGTCTGGTCTTTGTGTATTTTATAACTACGAAAGTCTGATCTCGTCTGGTCTGGGACTGAAAACAGTCCAAAAGAAACATGCATATTATATATAAAAAGTGTGCAAAAACACGTATACATCTACTTTGCATTCGACTCTTGCGATATAAAGAAATATTTTGGACCAATCAAATGCATGGTAGGTACGATATCCCATTTTTTAAATGGGTACCAGAGTTATCACCAAATGTTAATTATAAGAAAGATAGTTTAGAGTTGACCCCTTGACCGTAGCTACTTCTTCCCCAGGCAAGACTTTGAAAGTTGGGGAAGAGAAAGAAGTTCCCCTCCAATCAACACTTATTCCTAAGTAGCTCATTATTAGCTCATTATTAGTAGGGGTGGGCAAAAATACTGAACCGGCATGATACCGAACCGGACCGGTATGGTACCGGACCGATAAACAGGGTTTGAAACGGATCTCAAGGTTTGTTGTCCCGAACCGGACCGAACCGGTTCCAAACAATGCCATGACCGGTTCTCATCATAAAATGAGAACCGGTACCGGACCGAACCGGACCGAAGTATGGTTTATTAAATTTGTACTACTATAGTTTATCTAAAATATATTAATTACCTCATCCGTCCCAAATTGATTTGCAAAGCCAACATTGTTTTGTCAAAGTTAATGTTAAGTTCTTGATAATTAATACACTTTTTAAATAATTAAAATTTACATATTTAGAAACCACATTAAAATCTCTCTAAAGTTGCAAAATCCAAATTAAAATATACGAAGTACGGAGTAGATTTTTTTAAAGGTCAAATTAGAATATAATTAAAAAGTAAAATTCTAATTAAGTGAATAAAAGAAATTGTTTGACCAAAAAAGATTGACTTTGCAAATCAATTTGGAACGAAGGTAGTATGATATATGAAAATTGATAAATTGTGTGGATTTTTTGGAAGATGGCTAAACTTTAATTTTTTTCTTAAACACCTGGAAAAGTGGCATTGTTTGGTATTGGTATGGCATGGTACCGTCCCGTTTGAAAATGAACCGTACCGAACGGGTTTGGGTCTAAGACCGAATCGTACCGAACCGTTTCAATAGTAACGGTACGGGTACGGGTTCGGCCAAATATTGGACCGGACCGGACCGTGCCCACCCCTAATTATTAGGGAAAAGGTCAAATTTGAATGACTTTCCCAATGAAAAATCTAACAATACAAAGTGCTAATGTACTATTGAAGGTAAAAAATTGAATTCGAATACAATAAAAAGATTTCTTCATCATAAAATCACATGTTTAAAATGTAATCGTTAATCAAATTTCGAAATCGATTGACTCAGATCAGATTTTTACTTGAATTGTAATTTGTCTCAGCCTAGACCAAATCAGATCAGATCAGACCAGACCAGACCAAACCAGCAAATTACAGTCCAAGTAAAAGCATCCCAAATAGCCAAATTGACGCGGCCAACAACCCGTTCTTACATTTCTTAGATGATAAAAAGTAAGGACAGTGTCACAGACTCACAATGACATTTATATCAACTTGTTGTATAAACTTTTTGTATATATGGGTCGAAATGGATAAAATAATTAGTTTGGTCATAAATAAAATTTATTTGCGTTAAGAAATCGATCTAAAAATTTGTAAATTGTTCAAACATGTAAGGAATATCTGTAATCATTACTTTTTCTGTGCCAAACATTTACTTCCCCCCACTACAAAAAAACAACGATTTTGGCACGGATTAGGCACGGAGTTTTGGCACGGATTTGTCAAAATTCATAGGGTATTTGGCACGGATTTGGCACGGATGCGTCAAATACGTGCCAAATTCCGTGCCAAAGTCGTTTTGTCACTAGCTATTTGGCACGACGTTGTGCCAAAAATAAGTTACGGTCCGTGCCAAAGTCGCCCAATCCGTGCCAAGTCCGTGCCTATTTCGATGTTTTTTTGTAGTGCCCATTTTTAGTTACAATAGTCTAATTTTCACGTTTGTTAACATACAACTTCGATCATCAATATATTTAACTTACTATTAGTAAAAAATTAAAAATTAAATTATGAAAATTCGTAATGAGAAGAATTCAAAAATATTTTAACAAAAAAAATAAATTTTGCGTTTTAATAAATAAAATGTAGTCAAAGTAGAGCATGTGAAGCATTGGAAATTTGTATGTTACAACTAAAAAAGAAATGGGTACAGTATTTATCTACGTAGTATAATTAAATTTAGATTTGTTCAACATACATATCGTATAGACGTGTATGTTGCCAAATTTTAATGAAAAAGAAAGTGTCGATGCTAAGAATTATGAACATGCGTACTACAAGGGTACAACTTTTGGGTACATCAAATATTTCTGTAAAACTAATAGTGTGAAAGCTAATTATATACTTTCATTGTTGTAGAAGCACGAAGTACTCCGTAATATTTATTCAAAATAACATAATTGTACCGTTCCAAAGTATAGTTCTTGTTGGGTTTCACACACGTTAAAAAATGTTGAAAATAAAAGTTTTGGTTGCAGTTAAGATACAAATAAGTGAGGCTAGATGACAAAAATGACAAACTCCATATTTCTTTCTTGAAAACAAAACGTCAAGATCGATTTTCTTACCACGTCAAAAATGAATTTGATTTTATTATGCCTGAGTAATTATCTTTCAAGACTATAGTTATTAAAACAAAAATCAGAAATGATTGGGGGAATCAGTTAATACTGTGCTATTAATTAATTGGTTGATAGTGTAACTTAAGTTGGACGTGAAAGAGACTCTTCAATTGGCGATTTAAATTGCGCATCATGGGGCAGAAACCAAATACTATCGTATAAAGTAATGTACCTAAGAAGACAAGTAATCTAGGAAAATCTTTTTGGGCGTTTAAGCTGTAAGTACATTATTGGCTCAATTATTCTAAAGAAAATGATAGATTAACGAAGTAATAATCAATCAAGTTGAGGGAGCCGTTGAATGATGCTGCACTTCCCTTGAGTCTTGAAGGTAATATCAGGTTTACTTTAGGCGCGATTATTTTAATTAATTGGGAAAAGGGGCAAATAAGTCTTCGATCTAACAAAAAAAAGTTCAAATCACCCCTTAAATAGGAGGTTCTGTCTGGCCGTCGCTATTTGGAGCGGTTCCCGGTGGAAATTTTTGATGAATTTTTTTGAGCATCTTCTTCATTAAGTCTAGTTTACCCGTACCAAATTTTAGCGAAAAATAGAATCGGAAAGGCAGTCAAATGATTTTCTGAAATATACTGCACTGTTTAAGTGCGCTGTTATCTTCAAAAATTCATTGACTGCCTTTCCGATTGAAATTTTAGCTGAAGTTTGATGTAGATAAACTAGACTTAATGAAGAACATGCTCAAAATATTTCATCAAAAAATTCCACCAGAAACCTTCCCAAATGGCGACGACCGGACAGAACCTCCTAAATAATGGGTGATTTGCACTTTTTTGTTAGTTCGAGGGCTTATTTGCCCCTTTTTCCTAATTAATTCAGGAGATTTAGTCTGATGGAGTATATGGCCCAGGAACCCCCGGCCCATAGACTCCTACTTCTCCTACACAAGTTCATTGGGCCCAGGGAACAACTCAGGCCCAAAATGCAGCGGCCCAAGCCTCAACGTAGCCCAGAATACGCACTGGGGTGCCTTCGGTCTCCTTGGCCGAAGGCTCCAAACCTCACAGGTAGCCTTCTTTGGCATAAGAGGCTACTGGGAGAAAACGGCGAAAAACATGAGCCTTCGGCATTATCGAGCCCTCGGCATCAGAGAAGCCCCCGGCTAAACCATGCCTCCGGTCACATAGGGCCTTCGGCTACGCAGGGATCCTTGGCTACATGGAGCCCTCGGCAACACAAGGAGCCCTCGGCCAAGCACATTCAATCATCAAAGATTCCTTTTAGGGACAGCCAACCACCGCATTTAATGCCACGTCACGTCCGCCAACCGCATTCAATGCGGTGGACGTACCACTGCCGGTGCCAACCGGCTGATGTGACCCTTCGGCCGTTGGATTACTGACACGTGTACTCCCATCGCATTTATTGCTGCTATAAATAGCAGCCCATTTCTCCTTGTAATCGGCATCTCAACTCCACACGCTGAGTTCACTTAATAAATCGACTCTCTCTCCTCCTATTTGCTCTGACTTCTCTCTAAGTTATTCCCGCAATAACCCCTCGGATAAGATACCCCCCGGGTAGACTATCCATCATTTGGTGCTCTCGTTGAGAGGTCTGAACTATCAAGTAAGAAACCCTCCCCCTCTACCGAATACAGAACACCTACCAAAAATGGGAAGAACCACTCGTGCCCAATCGAAAAACCTAGAGGAAAGCCACGTAGCCCCCGGCGAAACCAACGGGGCTGAGGCCTCCAACAGGCTCTTAGTGCCCGAGGGTGGTATCATCCTCGAATTGGAGCAGGCTACTGCTGACCTCCGTCAGCAGCTACAGAAGAACGCCCCTGACGCCCGCATTGGCCTTGATAATCGAAGGAGGGATCGGAGTGAGAACCAAGTTCCCCCTCCGGCCCCGGCCATCGATCTTCAGGCAGCCTTTGCGGCCTTTGTTCAGAACATGGCTCTCAATTCCGGGGCCCTCATCTCTCAGGCTCCCCTTCAGCCTTACGCTGGAGGAAATGTTATTCAATTACCACCACTCCCCCCTCTGTTCAACAATCCTCCCCCGGGGATTGGCAACGCCGAGGGGGTCATAGCACAGGACACCGCCTCCCAAGAGGCCCAATCCAAGGACAAACGCCCCATGATGAAAGAGAAACCCCGAACCTCTGCACTTGAGAGGTTAGGGGGTGCTCCCGGGCACCGAGGGGTCCAAGACCGCCTCGGGAAGCAAGCGCTCAGCAGGCCGCAGGAAAGTGGAGCCTCCGCTTTGGGTGCCGAAGGCGTGCCTCCCCCCCGAAGCAGAGGCAAAGCTCTCCTCCATGCCGATGACAACAGGCACCAAATCACGCAGGCGCAATCCTTCCAGGCCAACACCCAAGGGGTTGCCCCGAAGGATCCCAAGGACGAAATCATTGAGGCCCTCCTCCGTCGACTCGAGGAGAATCGTCAGGCACCCCCGACGGCTTCCACAGCAAGGCCAGATCCTGAGTACGCCGACCTCCGGGCGCAGGTGGAGGAAATGAAGCGTAAGCTTGCCGAAGGCTCAGGCGAGCCCCTCATTCAACTCCGCACTAGAACACCCTTCACCCCAAGGGTGTTGGCGGCCAAAATCCCCCACAAATATCGCGGGCAACCCATCAAACCGTATGAGGGGAAGACAGATCCCCAAGAGCACTATAGTCGCTATCAAAATAGCATGATGATGATGGGGGCCTCGGATGAGTACTTATGCCGCTGGTTCCTTTCCACCTTGGAGGGGCCCGCGTATGAGTGGTTCAACCGATTGCCCGAAGGGAGCATCGATTCTTGGCAAGAACTTGCCCATCGCTTCCTTACGCAATTTGCTGGGAGACATCGCTCAAAGAAGCACTTCTCCCACCTCCTGAACGTGAGACAACAGAAGGAGGAAACCCTTCGGAGTTTCCTGGAACGCTGGAGGCAGGCCTCCCTCGAGGTCGAAGGCGCTGATGACAGGACACTGATGGCCCTCTTCCACACCGTCCTCCGCAACGGTAACTTCTCCCGGAGCCTCATTACTGATCCCCCCCGCGATTATACAAAGGCCCTTCAGCGGGGGGACCGATATGCTGAAGCGGAGGAAATCGAGAAGGACCGCCGCAACACGGACCCCTCTCAGAAGAATGAAGGCAGGAATCGGCCCGGAGGGCCTCCCCCTCCGGCCAACCGCGAGGCCCAATACAACGATCGCTCCCGGGGTGGCCAAGCCAGACCCGGGGGCGGTTACAAGAACAATCCGAAGGCATGGGCGCAACCCGTCCTCCTTGAGCACCCACGCACTCCCTTGACGCATCCCGTCAGCGTCATTCTTGATCATGCGGAAGAGCGGGGGCTCGTTGAGCGAGACTCCCGCACACCCCTCGAGATTTATGCCATCGGTCCTGATGAGCCCTACTGCCGCTTCCACCGCCACCATGGACACAAAACCGACGACTGCCATCAGCTGAAGAACGCCATCGAGAGGCTGATACAGGCGGGCCATCACTTGCCCCAATTTATCAGGGGCCCTCCGCCCCAGGGTCCCCCTCATCATCAAGGCCCTCCGCCGAAGGCAAACAAATGGGTGAACCCCAACACCATTCCCTTGGGAAACCCGCATGGGAAGAAGCGTGAAATTGGCGGCCTCGAAGACGAGGGGGAGGGCTCCCATCAACAATACAAGCGCCATATTCACATGATCAACGGCGGCAACACTGGTGGAGACTCCACCAGCCAACGGAAGAAGTGGGCACAGTCCCTTTACATTGGGGAAGTCAATCACATGCCCCCAACTAAACGGCCGAGGGCGGATCCAATTTTCTTCACAGATGCGGACCTCCCCTCGGGTTCTCTGCCGCATAGGGATGCCCTCGTCATCCGCACTGAGATCAACGACGCCATCATCCACCGGACTTATGTCGACACGGGGAGTTCTGTCAACGTCATGTATCTCAGCACTTTTCAAGAGTTGGGACTCGACAGGGGGTCCCTTCGGCACATCAACACCCCCCTCTCCGGATTCACGGGGGACAGCATCGACGCCGAGGGCGTCATCACACTCATGGTCGAATTCGGCGACGGATCCCATAGAGCCAAGCTCGAAGTGGAGTTCGTCGTCGTCAACCTCGACTGCGCACATAACATCATCCTCGGCCGGCCTGCCCTCGAAGATTTGGAGGTTGTCATCTCCATGAGGCACCTCTGCCTCAAGTTCCCCACACCTACCGGCATCGGTTACTCGAGGGGAAATCAGAAGCTCTCCAGGGCCTGCTACCTTCAACTTACCAAGAAGGTTAGTAAAACCGAATTTCGGATTGACACCATCACCGCCAAGGCCCTGGAGGAAGAAGAAGGTAGGCCGAGGGCTGAGCCTGCCGAGGAGACCGAAGATTTCTTGCTCGATCCGGCCAAGCCGGAGAGAGTCCTGAAGATTGGAGCCAAGCTCCCCGAAGACTTGAAGGCTGGCATCACCAAAGCCCTCCGCGCCTACTCCATTGTTTTTGCATGGGGGCCGGAGGATATGCCGGGAATTGACCGAAGGGTTATCACCCACCGCCTAGCGGTAGACCCTTCGACCAAACCAGTGCAACAGCGGAGGAGACCCCTCTCGGCCGAGAGAAGGGAGTTCGTGAAGAAGGAGGTAGCCATGCTCCTCTCCATCAAACATATCAAAGAGGTGAAATACCCCTCTTGGTTAGCAAATGTAGTCCTTGCACAGAAGCCTCCTACTTTCCGCATGTGCGTGGATTACACGGACCTGAATAAGGCGTGCCCTATGGACCCCTTCCCCCTGCCGAACATTGATCAGTTGGTGGATGAGACCGCGGGATGCGAAATCATGTCTTTCCTCGACGCATTCCGCGGATATCATCAAATCTACATGCATGAGGAAGACGCTGAAAAAACTGCCTTCATGACACCCGAAGGCATCTTCTGTTATCTTGTGATGGCCTTCGGCCTCAAGAATTCAGGCGCCACCTACACCCGAATGGTGGCCAGAGTCTTTCAAGCTGTCTTGGGGCGCACTATGGAGGCCTATGTTGACGATATGATTGTCAAGAGCAAGAAGGCCGGCACTCACGCCGAGGACCTCCAGGAAATCTTCGCCATCATGCAAAAATTCAACCTCCGGTTGAATCCAAAAAAATGCACCTTCGGCGTACAAGGTGGAAAATTCTTGGGCTACATGGTAAGCCGAAGGGGTATCGAGGCCAACCCCGAGAAAATTCAGGCCATCATCAATATGGAGCCTCCACGCAACGTCAAAGAAGTTCAACGGTTGACGGGTCGCCTGGCGGCCCTCAACCGTTTCCTCTCCAAGTCAGCTGAGAGGGCCCTCCCCTTCTTCCAAATCATGAGGAAGACAGCGGGTTTTCAATGGACATCTGAATGTCAAGAGGCCTTTGACGAACTCAAGAAATACCTCTCTTCTCCCCCAGTGCTCTCCAAACCAAAGGCGGGGGAGACTTTATACTTATATCTTGGTGTTAGCCCTTCGGCCATCAGCTCAGTGCTAATCCGAGAGGAGGACGGCGTCCAACACGCCATCTTCTACGTCAGTAAGACCCTCCGGGAAGCCGAACTTAGGTATTCTCCCGTCGAGAAGACGGTGCTAGCCATCGTTTGGACCGTCAAGAAGCTTGGCCACTACTTTCAAGCTCATCCGGTCCAAGTGCTCACACATCAACCCCTCGGTGCCCTCATGAGGAGCCCCACAAGTTCCTCTCGAATGGTGAAATGGGCCATCTTCCTCAGCCAATACAACATAGATATCCGTCCGAGGCCGGCCATTAAGGGCCAAGCCCTGGCAGACTTCGTAACGGAGTGCACCGCAAGATCAGCGACAGACGAGGAGCCTTCGGCACCCCTCGATGAGTGGTGGGCACTCTATACCGATGGCTCCTCGGCCACCAAAGCATGCGGAGGGGGAGTAGTTCTGATCACACCCGAAGGCTTCCGCGCCTATTATGCCATCCGCTTCTCCTTCAAAGTCTCCAACAACGAGGCCGAGTACGAAGCCCTCCTCTGTGGCCTTCGGCTGGCAGCAAATCTGAAGGCCAAGATGGTCCACGTTAAGTGTGACTCGAAACTTGTCGTGGGTCAAATTTCCGGGGAATACGAAGCCAAGGAAGGGAGGATGAAACAATACAAAGAAGCGCCTAAGGAGTTGCTCAAGGTATTTGAGGCACATTCCCTCACCCAAATACCAAGGGCTCAAAACTCCGAGGCCGATATTCTATCAAAGCTCTCGGATGAATCCCCCGAGCACCTCTCCAAAATTGCAAGAATTGAGGAACTCAGCCTCTCAAGCATCCACGCGAGCCCCGTCATGGACATCCACCTAAGGCCGGAGGATTGGATCTCCGACATCATCACCTTCATCACCACAGGGCAACTGCCCCAAGACGAAGCCCGCGCCAAGTTAGCAAAACTGAGGGCTCCCAGCTACACCCTCGAAAACGGGAGGCTTTACAAGAGATCTTACAACGGCACCCTCCTTCGGTGCCTTCATCAAGATGAGGCCGAAGTCGCCATGGAGGAAGTGCACAGTGGCACTTGCTCAGCTCACCAGGGACCCTTCTCCATGTCCCGAAGGCTCATAGTTCAGGGCTACTTCTGGCCCACGATGGCTAGAGATTGTGCTGATTTAGCCCGAAGGTGCATCGCTTGCCAACACTTTCAGAAGGCCCCCGGCAGACCAGCGGTCAACTATGCTCCCATCAGCACCGCTATACCCTTCTCCAGATGGGGGATTGATTTAGTAGGTCCTCTGCCGAGGGGTACCTCCAACAACAGGTATATCATTGTGGCAATTGACTACTTCACCAAGTGGGTAGAGGCCGAGCCCCTCGCCAGCATCACTGAGGCCCGGTGCCGCCACTTTGTTCTCAAGAATATTCTCACAAGGTTTGGCGTCCCCCAACAAATCATCTCCGACAACGGGACCCAGTTCGAGGCAGCCCCCTTCTGTGCCCTCCTTGAGGCTTGGGGCATCAAGCACACGTTCTCTTCCGTTGCCTACCCTCAGGGCAACGGGCAAGTAGAAAATGCTAACCGCACCCTCCTCGAGGGGTTGAAGAAGAAGCTGGAAGCCGAAGGGGGAGGCTGGGTAGAAGAGCTTCACAACATCTTATGGGCCTACCGCACCACCCCTCGGCGGGCGACAGGCGAGACACCCTTCTCCCTGTGTTATGGCTTCGAGGCTAAGGCGCCCACGGAGGTTACCCTTCCTACCCGAAGGGTGGAACAATATGAGCCCGAGGCCAACGACGCCAACATGGCCCTCGACCTTCATCTCATCTCGGAACGCCGAGAGTAAGCTTTCCTCAGGGCCGAAAACTATAGAAGACAAGTCAAAGGATACATCGACGCCAAGGTCCGCTCCCGGGAATTTCAGGTGGGTGACTACGTCCTCCGACGAAGGGAGGCCAGTCTACCCACCGAAGGAGGAAAGATGGCGCCCAAGTTTGAAGGCCCTTACATTGTCTCAGCCATCATCAAACCGGGGACATACAAATTAAGATGTCCTAATGGGACAGAGATTCCTAGACATTGGAATGTGCACCACCTGGTAAAGTTTTATCAATGAGCGGCCAAGCCCTCATCCTCAACAAATGTAAATATCAATGGCCCAAGGCCCCATCTGTTTTTGAAGAATAATCAAAAGGCCAAGCCTTCATCACCTACATATTGTACAAGCGGCCCAAGGCCCCCTTTCTCTCCTACAAATGAGTGGCCAAGCCCTCATCTCTTCACCAAAATAGGCCCGAGGCCTCTTCCTCTCAGGAAGGGGAACAACAATTTAGGTACCAAGTGTGTGGGTCACCCCCATCACTCTTTGAAAACACCAAGTGTTTTCTCACTAAGCCGTGCCCCACGAGGACGCAACCATGCATACATTATGCATACTTTTACATACTCTCCTAAAAAAAAAAAAAAAAAAAAAAAAAAAAAAAAAACGGGGGGTGCAACACCCCTCGGCTCCGGCTGGTACCAAGTGCCCCCGGCTATTTGTGTTCCACACGCAAATAAAACCCTTCCAGGAACGCTTTCCGCGCCATCCCCCAAGGGGAGGCAGGCAACGGACCATGTCCCGGGCCCAGGATTCGACTTCCACAAACGAAACGCTCCCCGCGCTATCCCCCAAGGGGAAGCAGGCAACAGACCATGTCTCGGGCTGAGGGGACGACTTTCAAAACCGAGGCGCTTTCCGTGCTATCTCCCAAGGGGAAGCAGGCAACAGACGATGTCTCGGGCCGAGGGAAACGACCCTCAAACCCTTCGGGATATCGGAAGGTCATTCCCGAAGGGGGAGCCAACGGTTAGTTCCGTTGCCTCCCATATAGGCCAAGCCTTTCCTAGACACCAAGTTTCTAGATGCCTCTCCTACACCATCTAAAAAAAAAAAAAAGAGATGTGTAGGGGGGAAGGAACTCCCCGGATACTATTCTCCCCGGAGGCTCAACACTTCGGACATACATTCCCGCAGGCTCCTACAAAGGCAACAGAAAATTTCTCAACAACGAGTCATCCGGCTACATAGCCGAAGGCTTCATTACATGAAGCCTTGGAGTACAAGATTTCCACCGGAGGCCCAAGAAGAAGGATCACTGACCGAAGGGTCACTCTATTGGAGACAAATCTCAGGATTCCATTAAGCCCATAATCTTGAACCCCTCGTCAACTACATGCACCGGGGCCTCAGCAGTTCCCACGCCCAAAGGTTCACTACAGCTCCTATTGAAACTTCGTGGAAAAATGACTAAGTCCACAATTGGGGACCCTTCGGGTCGAACCGGAATGCCATCTACATCCACAGGCTTACAGCCGATGGCCCACCTAAACTACTGGGCGATAACCTGAAGCTACACTACAATCGGAGGCTCGTCACTACCGAGGGCCTAGTCACCGAGGACATATTCTGGGATCTTACTTAGAAAATTTTCTAGGCCCACAGCTTCAAGCCCCCCGATGGTCCTACGCTACCGCAGAGGGCTCATGACAAAAGTTTTGCTTAGAAAAATTTCTAAGTCCACAACGACAAGCCCCCGGCAACCTCAATATACGACTGGGGGCTCATGATTGGGTTTACACTTGGAAAGTTTTCTAAGTCCACGACAACGACCCCCCGGCGATTCTACTCTACAACCGGGGGCTAGCAGGGAGTTACACTTAGAAAAATTTCTAAGTCCACAAACTTATGGCCTCCGGGAAAAAATACATTCACCCAAGTGAAGAAAAGCATTCATACACAAACAGAAAGAAACGAAGGCATACATTCAAGTTCAAAATAAAGGAGGCATTCATATAAAAGAACCCGGGGGCATATCATCCATTCAACATGGAAAGTTGTCAAAGTACAAAAATGTGTTTCATTACAAGACATGGCCGAAGCCGGGACCTACGGACTATTACAAAATTTGAACTTAGAAAACTTCAAGGTTGAGCTTCTTGACCCACATCACCCTTCGTCTTGGAAGCGGCATCGTCCTCGACTTCCTCGCCACCAGCCTCTTGCATAAGCTCGGAATCTTCAAGATCCGGCCTCTCTTCACCTGGGGGGAGTGGCACCCTGACATCTGGCTGCAGGGGGGAAGGCCGTAAGCTGCCGGGTCAAATTCCTTCGGCTCGATTTTGAAATGCCTGGCTAGCCTCCTGTATATGAGGTTTTGAGTGAAGAACTCTCCACCATCATAATAATCTTTGCCCCTCTGGGCTAGCCACATAGCCCCAGGACCCTTCGCCCACGCGTCCACCGAGGCCGCCACCACCGACTCCACCCATGCCCTCCGATCTTCCGCCTTCCACCCATCAGCAACGAAGGCATCGACGGCATCTTTCTCTGCCTGGGCGACGGCCTCCTTCTTCTTGGCCTCGGCTTCCTCCGCGGCAGCCTTGGAGGCTTCGGCGGCGGCTCTCTCAGCGTCGGCCTTCCCCTCGGCCCTGGCGATTACTTTGTTGTTTTCAAGAATGGAATTGAACGCCATCTTCTCCAGCCGGAGGGTCTCTTGGGCCTCCTGGAGTTGCCGCCGGGACTCCGCCAGGGCCTCATCAGCCTGGCGCTTCTGCGCCTGATATTGCTCCATCCTCTGGAGCAGCTCCCCAAGACCGAGGGCAGCCTGCAGGTCAGAACCGCCATACATCAATGATCAGCTTAAAAAAAAATATATACGCCAAAACCATCAATTAAACAAAAGCTAAGAGAAAGACTTACGGTGACAGAGGCTTGGAGCACTTTGGCGCTGAGGGTATCATCCTTAGCCCTCGACAGCACCGACTTGTCAGTCGGGGGCGTGGCACCCTTTAGGAACTCCCTCGGGTTGAGGGTGCCATGCATGATGGCAGTTCCCTTGGTGATAGAGAACTGCACATCATCCCGGGGCCAAGCCAGACTGTTATCTTGGCCCCCGGGAGGAGGGAGGACATTTTCTGCGGGGGAGGAGGAAGAGTGCTCTTCAACAATGACAATGGGGGCGTCCGTCTTCTCGGGGGGCCCCCTTCTTCTTCTTCTTCTCCGGAGGCATCACGCCCTTGCCGGAGTTTTTCCTCTTTTGCTCCGCCTTGGAGCCCCCGGCACCAGCACCGGTATCAGCAGCTTGGGAGGGTCCCTCACCCTCCGGGACCTGAGCATCCCCTTCCTTTCGGAAGAACTCATCGACAGGTTTCTGAACCCCCGTCTCCTTCTTCTTCTTCGGCTCCTTGGCCAGCTTCTTCTTCAGCGCGGCAAAGTTGGAGACGTCCATGCTAACACCTGCAAAACAACGGTAAAGTCAGACCGAAGGGGTCAACTACAAAAGAAGGGAAATGAGGAAGTACAAAAATCCTAAGTACAGTAAAGCAGACCCTTCGGTAACTACCTCCAATGCTACCGAAGGCTCTCTCGAGGACAGGGTACTGTTCGTCCTTTTCACCCAGGAAACGATACCGCCGGAAGCCGAGGGCCAGCAAATCTTCGGGGAGAGTCGAGTCTTTGACGGTCACGTGCTTTGTGGCCCCCGGCAGCAAAGCAGCAATCTTCTTCCCCTCCCTCTGAAGTACGGCATTTCCAACCTTCGGGTGCCGCCGGAAATGGTTGCGCAACTCCCTCGGGAACGGATTTTCCGCCACCTTGATGTAGCAGAAGCGGTCCTTCCATCCTTTGTGGGACGAAGGCACGTCATCAAACAGCCTCCAGGGAGCAAGCTGCTGCAGGTTTGCGAACCCCTCAGAATTGGTGTGACCCCCTCGGCACAAATTGAAACTTTGAAAGAATAGGTCGAGGGTCGCGGTTACCCCCCGGGCCCGGCATAGCTGAAGGAATCCTGTGATATAGGAGTGGCTGTTTGGGGTGAGCTGACAGGGGGCCAACCCCACGTACCTGAGGTACTCGAGAAGAAATGGGTGCAGTGGGAACCGAAGGCCCATAGCAACTGATAGCACATGGACGGCGAAGCATCCTTCGGGAGCATGGGAGAGAAGATCGTTGGGCCCCGGTTCAATCACGGTGGCCGAAGGGCCCACATGCAGCTGGGTGACGTAGCATTCAGCCCGATCAGCTCTCGGCTTCAGCGCGAGGGCAGCAGTATTCAGCCACGAATGCCCCTCGGGTATCCCCACGGGCTTCCCGCAGTCAACGGCAGTTTGCTTGCCTTTCGGGGGAGCCTTCGTCTTCTTTCTTTTCTTCCCCACGGCGACACTGAGGGGTTCCGGATCTAGGGGCCGGGAGGTGCTCGCTTCGCCGGCACCACGAAGGGGGGAGGACAGCAACGGTGACTTCTTGCCTCTCCTTCTCTTCCTCTTCTTCGGCCACCTGGAGCGCGAGGGCCATTTCTTCATCCTCGGCTACCTGCTCGAACTCCTCTGCCTCCATCTCAACCCGAAGGTTACTCTGTACCTCCTCAGCCACGGCAAGGTCATTATTGGTCGAGGACTGCTCGCTCGATGACTCCGAATCAGAAAAGCTCTCTACTGCAGCTGAGGGCTCCTTCGATAGGTCTTGTGAGTCGCTGACAGAAGACATCCTTCGGGGCTTGTCTTTCGAGAAAATCGGGAGAGCAGGAATATCTAATGCCCTAACAGGACTCTAAACACTAGATCTAAGGCCACAAAGCAAAATATATGAAGAAGCTGAAGAACAGGTTGAGAACTGACCTCGGAAGTAAGGGATTCGATCAAAAGCAGGTGTTTCTCTCTCTAGAAATATTTGGGCAGAGCTTCGCTTAAGAACTATCGCACAATCCAAATGGCTTGGGGACTTGGGTATTTATAGGAAGTGGGCCTCGATAAATGGGCCTCCTTTTAAAAAAAAACCATCATTACACGCCGCCGGTTCAACCAATGGGTAGCACCCGCCAACTGAATCACGCCACGTGGAACCCCCCTCCAACGGCTCTTTTTCAAACGGCTACATTACGCCGGCCAACGAGCAACCTCATGCGGTAGCCTCCGGTCGCCACCCACGGCAACCTTCGGTAAGGAATTTTCACCAGGGGCCTCCGAGCCAATTACAACATAAGCCTCCGGCCATCAACATTACCACCCTCGGGGACTCATCAACTCATCATAACTCCTTCAGCCCGAACTCGCCTTCGGCCTAAAGGAGTGGGAGACTGGGACACACCCCTCGGGAATCACACATGACCAAAAACAAAAAATTCCCACATACAAGAAACCTACAAATAACACATGTAGCCCTCGGGTGCGTACACCATTACACCCTTCGGCAAAGCAAAATGTCAGAAATTTTCCACAGAGTCACTGACAATAATGAAACAGCCTTCATCACAACACATACGGATATTATTTACGCCTCCCTCAGAAAACCCCCGACATGTGAGGGACTGAGGAGAGGCTCCGGCATTCATACAAGTGTTATACTTCCTTCAGAAAACCCTCGGCATGTGAGGGACTGAGGGAAGCCTTCGGCTATCAACAGAAGGCAAATTCTCAAACAAAGGCACCCAAACAGACGATGAAGCCTCCGGAAGAATCAACACTTCTACTCCTTTCCCCTCAAGTACCTTTCGGCAAAAGGAGTGAGGGACTCCTGATGGAGTATATGGCCCAGGAACCCCCGACCCATAGACTCCTACTTCTCCTACACAAGTTCATTGGGCCCAGGGAACAACTCAGGCCCAAAATGCAGCGGCCCAAGCCTCAACGTAGCCCAGAATACGCACTGGGGTGCCTTCGGTCTCCTTGGCCGAAGGCTCCAAACCTCACAGGGTAGCCTTCTCTGGCATAAGAGGCTACTGGGAGAAAACGGCGAAAAACATGAGCCTTCGGCATTATCGAGCCCTCGGCATCAGAGAAGCCCCCGGCTAAACGATGCCTCCGGTCACATAGGGCCTTCGGCTACGCAGGGATCCTTGGCTACATGGAGCCCTCGGCAACACAAGGAGCCCTCGGCCAAGCACATTCAATCATCAAAGATTCCTTTTAGGGACAGCCAACCACCGCATTTAATGCCACGTCACGTCCGCCAACCGCATTCAATGCGGTGGACGTACCACTGCCGGTGCCAACCGGCTGATGTGACCCTTCGGCCGTTGGATTACTGACACGTGTACTCCCATCGCATTTATTGCTGCTATAAATAGCAGCCCATTTCTCCTTGTAATCGGCATCTCAACTCCACACGCTGAGTTCACTTAATAAATCGACTCTCTCTCCTCCTATTTGCTCTGACTTCTCTCTAAGTTATTCCCGCAATAACCCCTCGGATAAGATACCCCCGGGTAGACTATCCATCATAGTCCATTCATTCAGTTTGATTATTATGGAGTATAATTTATCATAAAGATATGTCGGACTGTTGTAGACTTGTAGTATGACTATTAATTGCTCATTTGCTCGTTTAGCACGTCTGCTTTTAGACATTTTTCAATCTCACACCAGACCAGACGAAACTAGATCAAACCAGACCAGACTTGATTTCCGTAGTTATAAAATACACAGAGACCAGACGTTTACCAAACCAGAATAATTTAGACCAGACCACCAAATTTCAGTCCAACTATGCAACTACTATACGCTCACCATTTGTTGTAGCGCTCGATCAAGTGAGATATGTTTTTGGGTCTATGCCTAGTCTTTTGTTGCAGCGTTGAAAATGGGGGATGCCCCTATGCAGCTACGCTCACCATTTATAGAGCCTGTTAGGTAGAGCCGAAATCAGTTGAATCAGCTGGTTGTGTTTGAAGTTCTGATTGAAGTGACTGTATTGACTGATTTTGCTGATTTATGAATAAATTATGTTTAAAATATATTTTATTAATTAAATAAAGAAAACATTATATGAAAAAATAGTTAAAATGGTCATCTACAGAAACTTCAGCCAATATAGCCTTAAAATAACTTCAACCTTACATTTTCTTATTATATATTACACAATTTAGCGCTCGAAATAAAAAATTACGGAGTACGTGTTTTGGTTAAAAAGTTTCCTAAAAAGCCGAAAACTGTGTCACCAAACAGGCTCATAAATTTTTGGTGCTATTGATCTCTCGTCCTACATAAAGTTGAAATAATTACATAAATATGACTAAAATAAAGATGATTTACAAAAATATGACTACTTACTAGAGAACTAAGAAGTAATGAAATCATAGTAATTCATGTTCAAGTTATGAACTTAAGTTACCACAATACTACCTTGTAGTAATGAATAGTCATTTTTATGTAAATAAGTTCTATTTTAATAATATTCTTGTAAAAAAACCCCATAAAGTTCCTAGCTTGATTTTGCAATTTTTAAGAAAATGTAATTTTTTGCTTTCGACTCTTCCATTATAGCCTTACAAAGGTAGATTGACTTTAGTGTGATAGAGAAAGTAGATGTAAAATAGGTTAATAAAGTAAGTGTATAAAAGTAACTTCGTATTAAAAACTTGTCAAAAATATAAGTGAGAATTTATTTTAGATCTGCCCAAAAGGAAAAGTGAGAAATTTTTTAGAATGGAAGGGACTATTATTCACTAAATATGAGGGAACATTTCTATGTTTTTACGTTTTTATTTTAAATTTATAATTATTTTACGTTTTTATGTTTATTTTTGTACTACCTCCGTCCCGGTGGACTTTGCCAAGTGCAAAGTAGGTGAGAAATAAAAATAGTAAAAACTGTGTGGTTGAGATTTGTGCAGAGGAGAGAGAAATGTGCAGAACCACAAATCTGTTGCTTTAATACGAAAGTGACAAAGTTTTTTGGGACAATCAAAAAGGCAAAGTTGGCAAAGTCTAATGAGACGGAGAGAGTATTTATTATAAATAAAATTATGTTTTTGTTGTTAATAAAGTAAGTTGTATTAGAGATTATAGGAAGAGAGTAGCACAGGAAGGTGAAGCATGAATTACTCCTACTTTGGGAGTAAAAAGGTCATACTGCCATTTTTTGCATTTTGGAACCATTTTATTCCTATTTGGGGCTAATATTTGATGTTTGAAGCATTTAAATAAGTCATTAAACACCATAAATTTATATTTGTAAAAGAAAAAACATATGAACATAGTAGTAAGATAACCTTTCATATACAACTTGAGATATTTATAATACATATGCAAGTTTGACGTGTTAACCGTATTTACATCACATCCCTACGAATTTTAGGATATTTCAATTATTTTTCCGTTGGAAATGTAAGGTGTTGGTCAATAAAATTAGAGTCACACAGCCACTGTATTGAGAACCTAGATATGTTTGATGGGTCACTTGCAAGCAGCTATTGTTAGTCACAGTGTATTAACGAACCACATGGAGATCTAGTAGAATTGCTCTATTGGTTCGTAATTTAGCAACAACGTAACTAAAATCTATCATTAGTCAAGGAAATCAGAACCACACTTATGTTGTTATCAAAAAGAGAGTAAAGAGGGCCAAAAGTAGAAATTAAAGACTACCAAATAGTGTTACTCAGATTCATATTTGAGACCATGACTCAATGAGTTTGTGACTCATGTGATGACCAACTGCATTGTGATGCCTTGCGTGTGGGTGGATGTATGTGTGTAGTTAAAATGAGCTAGCTAATCATGCAGAGTGAATGGAATTCCCACACTCTCAACATTGTACACCAAACTTGACACATTGAATAATCATGATAGCTATATAAATTAAATTAAAGTAAATTAAAGAAGGCACATGAGGGACTACTAAATAAGAGTATATGGATATGATCAAATATTTGTAACAAGCTAGCTAGAGAAACAAATAGATAAAGTGTCAACATTGAGATGGTGAGTTTGAAAAACACATTGTCAGTGAGGGTGTTGATTGTGGTGTTAATAGTAGTATCAACAAGTTGGTGGTGGAGACACACGATGGGGGATGAACAGCCGCAACAAGAAGAGTGTGCAACCGTGAAGGCACTCATCTCAGCTTGCTCAAGTTTTGTTATGTACGGATTGCCAGACCCCATCCCAGGATCCCCTTGTTGTGTTGCCATGCTCAGCCTAAGCAACCTGGCTGACTCCACGGACAACCGCCAGAACGTTTGCCGATGTATGATGGATCTCATCACCACCTACAACCCCAATGCCACTTCCATTGCTACTTTGCCAGGCTTTTGTGGTGTCTCTCTTGGATTCATCATTGATCCTAACACTGACTGTGAATAGTATGTTATCATTTCCTTTATTCTCTTAGTTTTATTAAAAAGTGTTAATATTTGTAGTTCTATTTTATAAAGTTAGGAGTTGTGTCATTTCATATTTAGTCAAATGGAAGAAAACCTTATATGTTAGTTTGTTATGTCATATTTAGTCCTTGTAGGGCAAACATGTCTATCAAACACATCTTATATCGACTAAATATGAATTACTTAATCCCTAAATTTAATTAATGAGTTTTTCTGGTTGAGTTAGATCCAACCATATTCTTTACAATTTTATTTCTTTTCTTCATAAAATATAGGCCCTTTTGTAGGAGGTTCCGTCCGGTCATCGTTATTTGGGGAGGTTCACGGTGGAATTTTTTGATGAAATTTTTTGAGCATCTTATTCATTAAGTCTAGTTTAGTCCTAATGAATTTCAGCTAAAAATTCAACCGGGAAGACAGTCAATTGAATTTTTGAAGATAACTGCGCAGTTAAACAACGCAGTATATTTCCGAAAATCATTTGAGTGCCTTCCCGGTTGAATTTTTAGCTGAAATTCGGTATGGCTAAACTAGACTTAATGAAGAAGATGCTCAAAAAAATTCATCAAAAAATTCCACCGAGAATCTCTCCAAATGACGATGATCGGACAGAAACTCCTACAAAAGGGCTTATTTGCACTTTTTTGATTAGTTCGAGGGCTTATTTGCCCCTTTTCCCTAAAATATAATATTATTCATTTAGTAATAATAAATTCTCTTTCAAATTGGTGCAGTATTGGATGAATGTACCGACCAGTAAACTTTTTGAGATCGGTAAAGACAAAGGTTGCAACTTTCAAGATGCGGCTAGCGCTTGTCTGGATCCAAAATAAGTTAATCTATTAATTCTGATCATGCATAAACCGAACGACAACACAAGTGTACAAGTACAAACCAAATAGATGATGATCTTACATATGTATTGTATTCTGAACTTATTGAATGTATGCACATGCAATTGAATGCTTGTTTCTTAAGAGAGCCAATTCAAAGAGCTTGATTACACACACACATTATATTGTGGCACAAATAATACAATCATAGGGTGGAGTGACATACATTATTCCATCATTTACAAGAAAAACATTTAGTCACACTATATAAAACAATCATTCCCTATTACGGAAAAAATAAGTCACTAACCAAACAACATTCCAAGCATTATTTTCGCTATGAGTTTATGTAGGTCCACATAATTGTGCTTTCAAACTTTGTGTAACCTTTTCCTTGAAGTTCCCCTACAAGCTCCAGTTCCTCTCTGAAACATTGTCCATTTCACATAGACCATTGACCAGCTTATGTTGCCTTCGTTGTCTCGGTGCACTGAGGGATCAAACCTTAGATAAGGACGATTGTGTATTATCCATGTAGTTTGAGAAGTCACCAAACTACAAGCTTCATGCATACTCACACTGATTAGGAGTAAGCGCTCCTCATACTATTCTGCAACTTCTAGTGCTCCCCGGTTTGGAGAAGAATGCAAATCAAGTGGGCTCTCCTCAACCATTCATATCCTCTCACGAGGCAATTTTATTGATTGTGAAGTCGATGGGGCTTCTCTCGATGATATACGCAGAGGATTCAACCACCTCACACTATTGCTTGATTGGTCTGCCATCAAGTTATTATTAATTTATTATTACTATTTGAGGTTCTAATTTTTCCCCATTGTCGATCTCGGATATTTTGTCACTCTTCTCGCCATTATTTTCATCTCTTCTTATATTATGAAGATTGAAATTTCTCCTTGTGTATTTTTCCATCCGGTGATCTAACCACGTGTATCCTACATACATTCTTTCCCCTTGATCTCATATTCTCATTTTTGTTTGACTTTGAATGACATCTCTGCATTCAAAATGAAGGCCTAAGTCATGAATACACTATACATTCTTGTAAGCCTTTACCTAAAGGGAGAATGGATATCTTTAGGTTTGATTCATGAATAGTATTAGGTCATTACTGATGCAAGTAGACAAATTTGCTGAGAGATGTATTTTTAGTGCGTATTCACTAAAATTTGCTGAGAGAGGTCTAATTTTTATTTTTAGTGCGTATTCAACAAGTCACTTTTTGTCAGATAAATATTATATTTGAAAATCATTTATGTACTTGAATAATTATTTGTAATTAAAATAAAAGATGAGTATTATTATGAAAAGGCCTTGCTCTTGGTCCGGTACTCTGACGAGAATACTCTTGTTCTGTTTAGTGTACTATGCACACTCCTGAAATTATGTTTAGAGGAAATAATGTCCTCCTGTTTAGTGTACTTCGTACACTCCTGTTCTGTTTAGTGTACTTTGTACACTCCTGAAATATTTTTAGAGCACTATTACTCTTCTGTTAAGGTTCGGGTCTCTTCGGTGATCTCGTCCTTTCTGTTCAGCTAGCTTCTGTCAGGGATTGGTACGTGTAGCTCCGGCGATTACGTTTCCATATTCCTTCTGGGTAATGTGGATACGGACTTCGATCGACCGTATTCCTTACCGTTAGTATTCCTCGATCTAGGTCCAGATTCTAGAGTCCAAGGCTAAATGAATATGTATTTTTCAATGATAAGTTTCAGAATAAGAATTATCTGATAATTATGATATCTGAATATGCTTCTGTTCTGCACACAAGAAGAATATATTAATTATCTCAGAATAAAATTATCTGACATTTATGATATCTGGGTATGATTCTATTCTGTATGTAAATATCTGTATTTTTACAACAGCTGCTCGGTTCACCCAGGTATGTTATATGTTTGTATGATCAGATGTAAATTATGATATGTTAATATGTTCTTTAATATGTTAATATTATTGTTATGTTATTACCGTACCACTCAGCACATTGCTGAGCGGGTAGTTGTGTGTTTTCCTACCCGTAGTTGTCCTAGGAGCACAGGGATGGAAAGAGGCGTAGGACGCATTTGCATGCCATGTTATTTGGGTTTTTGTTATAAAGGACTTTAATATGTCATATGTGATTTTAAGAACTTCCGCTGCACTCCTTGAAGTGTTTTATAATGTTTAAGTTATGTCTGTTTTAATAACATTCTACTCCATGTGAGTTTGACATTTTCTGGTATTTAGTATTGAAGTCGTTTTGGAATTAATACACTTTATTTTAAGTAATAAAATCTCTTATTAAATGTTTTGTGTTTAAAGTAAAAAAAAGGCACTATTTCTTGAATCACGAAAAGTATTTTTGATTAAATCCGTTCCGATTTTCCGCCAAGTGACGCGCCACTCGGGTCGGCAGGGTCGGGCCGGGTGGGGTGTTACATTCGAGCCATTTCCAAAATGCACCCCAAAGAAATGAAGCCATCTTCTTTTCAAGAGTAGAAATACTCTTTTAGGAAATGTGTCTCACTGTGTGTTGCCCCTAAATGTCTTGATACATATCATAGTTATTATATGTTTCTGATCCTTAAATGCTTTTTGGTTTTGAGCCGCTGCCGCTTATTACTATTACTATTATTATTATAATAATAATCATCATCATCACCATCATCATCATTATTAATTAATATATGTCAGTTTTCTCCAATGGCTTAATGTTTTAGCAATAAAGTTATAATAATATTTACTTAAGTTACTAGTCTTATTCTTTACCTTTATGATTTATTATATATACGTATGCAACATACTAAAAGAGAGTGTTATGCTTTTTGATAAATACTACTACCCCTGTCCTAAAAAAAATTGTCATTTCTTAAATTTCGAATCATGATTTTGATTAGTATAATATTATGGAAGGTATAAATTTTATACTTTTATGAAAGTGCTTTTAACAAAGAACATTTTCATATAATTTTTGTATTATAAATAATTTCCAATAAAAAGATATAGTTTGTCAAAGTTTTGAAAATGACAAAGTTTTTTGGGACAGAGGTAGTACTACGTATAAAGTTGTTTTCATTTACAGACTCAAATACAAAATCATTATTGTATCATACATATAACTTTATTCTCATTAATTCTGATACACGTCTAGTACCAAAAGGCTCGTTATATCTTGGATGGATTTTTCTTATGCCGGAAATAATTCATTAAGACTGCGACTAGCGCGTTGTTAAGCTATATAATCCTGTTTTGTGGGGTATTGTGGGTGAAATGGATCACGTTGCTTGAAAAGGTGATAATAAGTTCCTTACCTTATAACTATTACTCAATTTGGTTATTACTTTTCAAGCATGATTTTTTAATATTTTACTACTATTCAGCAATTGCATTCTACTACCTCATCCCCAAAGAAAGAGCCATGTTTCTAATACGATATTTATATATACCATTTGTGTTGGGATTCTAATTATGTCAAAGGTGGTGAATTTATTGGCAAGGAGGGCACTAAGAGCACTGAAGGGATGTATGAAATTTCAAGCATTAGTGCGATGATGTATAGTTTGAAGGCAAAGTGCAAAAATACTCCACTACAATGAGCCAATTAAAGAAATTAAATTATCAAAATGCATTAAGGAAACTAGTGAAATTGGGGGAACATCACAATTGTTTAAAATAAAATGGATATAGAACACCACGAAAAAAGGACACAATACAAGTAGCAATTAAAAAAATCTTTAACCTCATATTAGTAGCATTTGTGTTCGAAGACGGAGGTTATACATTAGAGTATTGACAAACTTTAGGGTCAAATAAATAAGACGCCCAACAAGTCTGCGATAGGGTTCTGGATCCGTGAGGACTTCCCCTGTTGCAAGAGCAAGAGAATGATTTTGGGAAAGAGGCGTGCTGGCCGGCTTTGCCCCTAGAAGACCGGTGTCAGCAATAATATCCAGTGAATATTTTCGTTGGCACAAGAACAGACCGTCGGCGTTGCGGGCAACCTCAACTCCCAGAAAATATTTTAATGTGCCCAGGTCCTTCATGTGAAAGCAAGTACTCAAGTAACTCTTGAAAGAGCATAATGCAGACGAATCATTTCCAGAAATAATTAAATCATCGACATACACCAGAATGGATAGCTGCACAGTGCCCCGCTGAAAAGTGAAGAGAGAATAGTCCGAGTAGCACTGTCGAAAGCCATAAGTTTTTAGAGCACTGGTGAGCTTGGCAAACCAACAGCGAGGAGCTTGACGTAAGCCATACAAAGATTTCTTGAGGCGACAGACCAAACCGGGGGAGCTAGGGGTAAACCCAGGTGGCAATTTCATGTATACTTCTTCGTTAAGATCCCCGTGAAGAAAAGCGTTATGGACATCCATTTGGTGGATCTCCCAATTTTTGGCAGCAGCAACTGCAAGAAAAGTACGCACCGTAACCATTTTAGCTACGGGAGCAAATGTCTCAGTATAATCCAAGCCGGCTACTTGATGATTGCCTAGAATAACAAGGCGCGCTTTGAGTCGCTCTACACTCCCATCGGAGTTGTACTTGATTTTGTAGACCCATTTACATCCCAACGCTTTCTTGCCAGGGGGTAGCGGAGTCATAATCCATGTCCCATTGTCCTCTAGAGCACGGATCTCGGCTGCCATGGCCGTGCGCCATCCTTCATCCTGCATGGCCTCGGCAAAAGAGCGGGGTTCCTCACCGGCGTGGACTGCAGCTATAAAAGCACGATGCCGGGCAGAAAAATTGTTAAAACTGATAAAATGTGCTAAGGAGTGGGACGTACCTGGGGAAGAAGATGGGACCGGTGAGTGCAGAGAGGGGCTCGTACTACCAGTAGCATGGGTGATGAATTCCCGGAGCAGAACAGAGGGCCTTTTCTCCCGGTGTCCGCGACCTAAAACTGGAGCAGTGGAGGACGTCTCCTCCCCCCTTATTTCGGTCTCAGCATTACCCGAGGGGTCAATTAAAGTGGCTGAAGTTGTAGTGTGCTCATTCCCTGCACCCATAGTTTCGGATGAAGAATTGTCATCAATAGCGGCGGAGGAAATATCTTCAATGTCATCATCAAAGCCTATGATGGGAGAAGGAAGAGTGGAACTAGTTGGCGCAGTAGATTCCGCAAAGGGGAAGATTTGTTCATGAAACAAAACATCACGTGACACAAAAAATTCTTCTGTGTCCAAATCAAATAACTTCCATCCCTTTTTCCCATTAGGGTAACCAACAAAAATACATTTGCGTCCCCTCGGTGCAAATTTGTTCCCTTTAGCACGTTGATTGTGTGCAAAGCACAAACATCCAAACACACGCAATTCATCATACGTCGGGGGCCTCCCGCACACCAACTCAAACGGTGTTTTATTTCCAAGAAGACCCGAGGGTGTGCGATTAATTAAATAAACTGCACCAAGAATACACTCCCCCCAAAACCGGATAGGTAACCGTGCTTGAAACATGAGAACACGAGCAACATTAAGAATATGTTGATGTTTCCGTTCTACCCTGCCATTTTGTTGGGGAGTTCCAACGCAAGAAGTTTGAAATAAAATACCACGGGTAGCAAAAAAATCAGCCATGCAAGTAAATTCCGTACCATTGTCGGTACGCACCCTTTTGACAGACGTCTCAAATTGGCGCTCCACCATAGCCAAAAATGAAGAAAAAACTTTTTGGACTTCATTTTTGGTACGCAACAGATATACCCATACCGCACGAGAAAAATCATCCACAATGGTCAAAAAATACACAGCATCACAAGAAGAAGGAGTGCGGTTGGGTCCCCACAAATCACAATGTAATAATTCAAAAATGCGAGTTGCTTTATTGTCACTAATAGGAAAACTGTCACGTTTTTTCTTTGCCATAGGGCATGCCATACACGGCTTATTCAAAGAGTTGTTACTTAAATTACAACCAACAGCTGGCACTAACTTGAGAACTCTATCGGAGGGATGTCCCATGCGGCGATGCCACAAGTCAAAATCTTCAACCGTTGAACCTGTCAGCAATTGAATGGTAGGAATACTCCGGTAGTAGTAGAGTCCGTCCCTTCTCTCACCGGCTCCAATCAGGTTCCCCGAGAGTCGGTCCTGTATAGCACACAAATTATCAGTGAATTTAACAATACATTTCATATCATCAATAAGTTGTGCAATAGAGATCAAGTTGCACGTTAAGTGTGGTACACACAACACATTTTTCAAAGTAAGATATTCAGATAAATAGACGTTGCCGATCATCTTGGCCGCAACTCGCTGCCCATTAGGCAAACCAATCGTCCAATTTTCAACACTTGTAAAGTTGGTCAAAAATTCAACATTACCGGTAACATGGTGTGTGGCCCCGCTATCAAGAATCCAAAAAGAAGAACGAGTCTTACCAGTCATACGGTCAACAATTTTTTCATCAGAATTATTAATTAAATTGAGAAGTGCCTGCACTTGCTCCGGTTTAAACTGCCCCACAGAACTTTCAATTCCTCCTCTCGGACCTTCGTCCATTACTGCATGAGCATGTGCCTGTTTCTTCCCAGCTTGTGCACCACGTCCAGAGGACTGCCCCTTGTTGCCCCGGTTTCTTTCCGCCCACCATTCGGGATAGCCGTGGAGTTTGAAGCAGCTTCCTATCTCGTGGCCTTTCTGCTTACAATGGCTGCACACTAGCTTGGTTTTGTCCACTCGTTCACCCCTGGGAAAATCTGCCCGCAATGCAAAGGCATGTGGGTCTTCTTGTACAGTTTTGCCACGTGCTATGTCCCTTGATTTCTCTTCTTGAAGCATTGCGTGGTATGCTCTGTCCAGTGTGACTGGAACTGTTTGAGAGAGCAGGTTAGAGCGAGTCACAGAGTAATATTCGTCGTCTATCCCGACCAAAAACTGATGAAGTTTTTCTTCTTCCCGATCGGCGGCGAATTTTTCCGCCACTTCACAAGTACATGCCCCACAATTACAAGCGTGCAGCGGCTTTAAGCGTCCCAGTTCATCAAAGAGAGACATGAGCCGATTGAAATAATCATCAACGCTCATCCCTTTGGTCTGCCGGCACCCGACGATGTCCGCGCGCAATTGTTGGAGCCTAGGACCATTCGCGACACAGTACCTTTTCTCAAGGTAATCCCATAGCGGTTTGGCCTCCACATGAAACGGAATAGTTCCCGCAATTTTGCCGTCAATACTGCGAAGAATCCATGATACAATCATAGAATTAACCGTCTCCCAAGTAAGCATTTGTCGCGGTACCGTCGGCTTCTTAATCGTGCCATCCACGAATACAAACTTTCTTCTGGCTTTTAACGAAAGTGTTATCGCTCTAGACCAAGCTACGTAGTTATCGCCGGTAAGAATTACATGGGTTATAAGATTACCGGGCTGATCTCCGGCACCCAAGTAATACGGAGAGGTCACATCTATCTTCTCGTCGCCGGACATGACGACGGAACAACTTCAACGCTGATGCAGTTCCCGTCTTCGTTCGGCAGTGTTCTGCGACCAAGAATAATAGCCAAGTTCACGCACAAAGGTATTACGAGCGGCGTGCTCTGATACCATGACAAACTTTAGGGTCAAATATGCATGCCTTTCATTACGTAGTAGGAGTAGTATTTATACAGTAGTTTACATGGACTTCACTAATAGCAGCCCTACGGTCCAAGACTATTTACAAACATATGGGCTAAATAAATATTATGCTCAATAAGTATTTCATTAAGAAAGAAAAACAAAATTTCTTGTAACATTAAATACGCAAATGCCATATATGATGTCTGGAAAGGTGAGAAACAAACTTATGTGAATTTGAGGAAGGATGATAACGGTTCGTTGTTGCATAAGAACCAGGAGTGAGTGACGTAAATAGAGAAAACAGAGAGAGATGTAGTTTGCAAGTAAAAGGGTTTGAGGAAGGTAATGGTATTAAGGGAATAGAGAAAATGACAAAAAAGAGGCGAGAGAAAATCTGAAATTAAAAGGGATAATGCACTAAATTCCTCTTAAATTATAAAAAGCGGCACTTCATATTCCAAAAACACGACTCTCGAGAGAAAATGGTAATTTGCTATCATCTTATCTTTAAAAGGTTCAATGTCTTGAGGTTAGTATGATTCAGTTCCGAATCTGGTAGCTCATACTATACAATATCTTATATGTCAAATCCAAACAATTCGAAAAAATCGATGAAACTTGCAACAACAATGTTGTCAAAAGAAGGAAAGGGTCTTCATATTTGGAGACGACCACTCAATCCTTTGAAGATTAAAAGAAGCCTTGTACAATAACATTATACACATCCAAATCGAGAAGCCACGTTTTTCATGAATCGTATCACTACAACCGTATAATAAGTCAGCCATGGATCTTGGGTTTTGTTGTATGTCGTAATAAAAATGTGGAGAAATAAAGAGTGGTTATGCCAATCAAGGGTGGAGATAGGGAGGGACTGGAGAGGGCCTCGGCCCCTGCAAGAAAAAAATTCTCAAATATATATTATGTAAAAATACTTTTAATCTATAGAAAATATGATGATATTTTAAAATTTGGTCCCTGCAATGTAAAATTTTTAAAGTCCGACCCCTTTAACCATAATTTTTTGGCTCCGCCACTGATGCCAATGGTTTTCAAAGATGACCGGACAGAGAAAGAGTGAATTAACGAGGTTGAAGATGAGAGGTAAGATGGATTCATGGAGAATGAATAACGAAAATATAAGTTAATGAATGATTAAGTACCGCACTAAAGTGAAAGAGTTGAAGAAAATTTCTTGTTGTACACAGAATTAGTACGTAACTTGTTTGCAATCCACTAGTTGCCTGTGTACAAAGACGATTCGTTTAAAAGACAAGATTTTATGTCAAAATGACTATGTATACAGATAGTGTACAATTTGTGTACACCAAGAATTGCTGAAGAGTTAATAGTAAGGAGGTGAGTGAGATAGAAACTAAATGTGAGGTGGATGAAAGTATTAAATGAGATGGTAAATATATTTAGTAGAGAATACAAAAATGGAAAATATTAGAGAATAATATGATAATTATATGTGACGTTTTTGTCAATATAGAAGAGGGCTTCTTTAAAGAAGGGTTAATGCGTAAAATTTAAATAGGATTATAGGCCTGGTATTAGGAATTAAAATTTAAAACAACAATTAACCGAAAATTAGTGGATGTTTTCAAGTTAACCGGTCACACCTCGCAATTCATACCGTGGGATCAGTGCACCATCCCCATGGTGTACCGATCCCAAAACGACATAGTTTTAGAAGCTCTTCTGTTCATCTTAATCTTATTACTTATTGCTTATTCTTATTTTATTCAGATCAGATCAGAAAAATTCAGATCAGATCAGAAAGATTCAGATCAGATCAGAATCATTCAGATCAGATCAGAAACATTCAGATCGGATCAGGAACATTCAGATCAAATCAGGAACATTCAGATCAAATCAGAAAAGTTCAGACATGATTTATCCATTTTATTATAATAATAATTATAATAATATTAGTAATAATAATAATTATTATTATTCTTGTTGTTGTTAATGTAATTATTATAATTACTATTACTATTGATATTATTATTAGTATTATTATTATTCTTATTATTATTATTATTATTATTATTATTATTATTATTATTATTATTATTATTATGATTATGATTATTATTATTATTATTATGATTACTATGATTACTATGATTATTATTATTATTATTATATTTATTATTATCATGATTATTATTATTCTTACTACTATTATGGTTATTGTTATTGTTATTAGTTTTGTTTTCGTTATTATCATATTATACGGAGTAATTACAATTAAAATTATAGAAATAAATATTATAATTATAAATAAATTTATAATTATAGAAATAAATATATCTATAAATATAATTACAATTATAATTATAGCTATATTTATAACTAGTGTAATACGTATAATAATAATTATACCTATTATAATTATGTTTATAATTATAATTATAATTTTTATAATTATGATTATAATTATAATTATATTTAAATTATATATGTGTAATTACATTTATAATTATAGTAATTATAATTATAATTATAATTTTAGAAATATTCAAATCAGATCAGAAACATTCAGATCAGAAAGATTCAGATCAGATCATAAAAATTCAGATCAGATCAGAACTTAAAAAATTCAGATCAGGTGAAGAGTACAGCTTCTTAGTCCGTATTGATTAAAAAAACAGGTATCTTTTGTTGAGTAAAAAATGTCGCCATTGTTATTACGCTGGATTGAAGAGGCTATGTGCATTCCTTCGAGAGAGCATATGAAGTTGGTCATGACACTCGTTGTTGAGGAAGTGGCGGCGATGCAAGTGCTCATCCTCGAGGCGGCGGTGCAGCGGAGCTCAGCCTAGCTTGATAGCAGATTTGATGCGTCAATCTCATCCACGCAGTCCATCGAAGCCATGCTCTGTTCATATACAGAAACTTCTAAGACTATTCTATTTGATATTTTTCTTGTGCATGTAGGGTTTGATTATTGAGAACATCTCTTCATCTAATACTCTGAAAGAAAGAAGGTGAGAGAACTCACTGGAATTTTGCTTATTAACTTTTAAGAACTCAATTGGAATTTTTATTATACAATTTACATGTTGAAGGTGACTGCCATGAATTATTTTAGACCTTTCTCAATTTACATCTTGAGCACACTTAAGTTACATCTGGATTTGCTTAAAGTTACACATCTATAAGCTTGAGTTACATGTCAACTTTTCTTAACAAATTACATCTCACTTATACGTGATTTATATTTTCTATAATGCGAGTTACACCGCAATATAATGCGAGTTACACAACACAATATAAGCCCCTTGTTGTTCAAAGATTTTTTTTAATAAAAAATCATATTTATTGCCTTGATATTGAAAACAAAACATATACACTATTTATTAGACTATTTTTTCATTGTTTACATTGAAATCAATGTTTTACTTCTTATACTATGTATTTGAGAAGTTACATTTCGATCAGACTTGAGTTACATTGATCAATAACGTAAGTTTCATTTCTTTACAAGCGAGTTACATCGTTAATACTACTGGGGCAAAAAGAAAAGAAAAAACAGTTACTGTTCACATGTTTCTGTTCACACGAATTTCTTAAAAAAATTGTACAAAATTATGTCGTTTTGGGTGTGGAGCACGGTGCTCACCGTGGGATGATCCCACCATATACGACCTGATCACACCTGCTCACCTATTATACCTAATTCTTTCAAATCATTTTTAGCACCGTAATCATCATCATCATAGCATAATGATTGCCTACGCGAATACCTAAAAACCCCTTCCTTGTTCCTTCGTCTTTACCAAAAAGAGGTACACATGTCTGCTCTCAATTCTCATAACCATTTGCAGGTGACTTTCACCTTTCTTCACTTTCACACTATTGTCATTTTTTCAACCACAACACCGACTTCTTCGCCACTTGTTTTATTTTAATGTTGTAAACTTCAAGCTTAATCTTATGCCACCTTTCAATTCACCCTCGTTTACCTATATTTTGGCAACCATTATTATGCCTCACCAACATTATTTTTGGACTTATTGTTCCGCTCCATTTCATCCCAAATAAAGTTCATACTTTGATTTTGATAATTTTTTTTTTTGACGTTGCCATGAAATCCCTCAAAAAGTAAATTAGATGATGTAGTGAGACTGTATGAGAAATTAAAGGAAGTGAGTGTGAAGTAGATAATAAAGTAAGGTATAAGAGTAAATTTATATTAAAAACTTACCAAAAATAAAAATATAGAATTCATTTTGGAGCTGACCAAAAGAAAAATGTGAAATTTATGTCAGAAGCATTTTCGTTAGTATTTTATTTTATATAATCCTTATACATACATAAAAGCTTGCAAAATCCGTACACCTTTTCATTGTGCTTCTGTGCTGTCCACTTATTTCTTTATTGTTATTATTATTATTATCTTTAAATGTTTGGTATCTGAGCTATCATCTTCTTGTCTCCTTCCTCCTTGGACCATTTCTCCACAAGAACCACCCAAAGTAATTGGAGAGAGATTGCTGTTTTTATCCTTTTAAAGAATTTTGTTTATATACTCCGTATATATTAGTGTACATTTATTTGCTTGTATAAACATTACATTCTTCACTAATATTCAACAGAAATTGGAGTACATCTTTGGCGTTTGCTTGGTTATATTTCCTGATTTTTGAAAGATCCCAAAACTTTTATTTATTGATTCCTCTACATTTTACTACGAATTTATTTATTTTGTTGTCATTGATTGGGTCTGGGAGTATATATAAGATCTGAAATCTACTTTTTTTGCTATCTCAACTGCAAGTTTTTGCCGCCACCGACACTTCTCAGCCCATTGATTTTTTTTTATCATTTTCTTCCGATTCTTTCCTTCCTGGATAATCATTCTTACCTTGAAGAACTTATACTTCTGGTAAAGGTGGAAGCTTTGAAATAAAGAAACCAATTTGGGTCAACTTTGTGTGTTTTTTTGTTCGGATTTAGCTCTGGGTCTGTCGGATATAGACACATATCTTAGCTCCGAGCCAAGATGATGCGAATGAAGACTAGACTCTCCGCCGTTCCTCCGCCGGAGATGAAGACCGGAGGTTCTCGTGTGGCCGCCGCCGCCGCCGGCAGCAATGAATGGGAGATGAGGCCTTGTGGGATGCTTGTCCAGAAAAGGAATACTGATTCGGATAACCGACCCACTCTTCCTAGTATCCGAGTCCGGGTCAAGTACGGGTCGGTCTACCATGAGATCAGTATCAGCTCCCAAGCCACCTTCGGTAATTAACTCAATCTTCCTTTTTTAATCTTCTTTCTAAATGTCGTACCAAATTGTTAATTAGAATGTGTTTATTCATGGAAAAGAAGAAAATTGGTAAGGAATAAATTTGTTTTGTTTCTTTAGTTTCTTCTTTGACAAATGAGTTTGACGATAAAGTAGAGATTCATTGAACTTGAATGAATGTGCTGTTAAGAAAATAAAATATTAGATCAAACTTAATTAATCTATATATATATATATATATACTAGTATATTGAATCTCTATTTATATATTTTTATATTTGAATTTTGTTCAGTTGACTTAATTCCATTTTTCAGTTCTTATTTATTTTGTCGAATTTATCTAATTCATCGATCCTGAGAAAAAATGCCACTTTTCTTTTTTAGGGAAATATATGGTGGAATTTGACTTGCATCCACAAACCACTTTCTTTTTTAGGCGAAAAATGTCACTTTTTTTTATGGGTGATATTGGATTTTGCATCTATTTTCCAATTTTTTTTTACTTTTGCATCATATTTCACTTAAAAATCTTTTGCACCTTGTTCATAATTTTTTCTTCACAAAGTGTTATTTGATGGGATGTAAAACCAATTTTAAAAATAAATAAGATGCAAAGTCTAATATCATCCAAAAAGTAGAGCAGCGTCAAATTCCTCCTAAATATATTTGGTGTTTTATTGTTACTCTTTCTTCTAATACGTCTTACTCTCTCAATTTTATCAATCGATAGAAAATACACTATACACTATAGAAACATACTCCCTCTTTTCCGAATGTTCCCGCTTTCCTTTTTAGCAATCCCAAAAAGAAGTTCTCATTTTCCTAAATAGATAGTTATCCTACATCAAAACAGTGCCAAACACTGCAAAACAGTGTCATACAATGCTAAATAGTATCGAAACAGTGTCAAAACAGTAAAATTTACCCCACGTTAAGTTTATTTCCTTAATATGTGTAGGTCAAATCGGAAACATCCAACGGGACGGAGGGAGTATTTGGTTGTTGTAGTATAAGTACTTGAACAAGACATGATGTTCTTTTCCATTTTCTATAGTATACTCCCTCCGTCCCTGAATTATCTTCAAACTTTCCTTTTTCGTTCATCCCAAAATTATCTTCTCCTTGTGGCAAAGAATTTGTGGTTCACAACCATTCTTACACATTTCTCTCTCCTCTGCACAACTCTTCACTACACAAATCCCACTATCTTAATGTTCCCAGCCGCCGAAATCTGAGAAAAATTAGGGACGGAGGGAGTATCAAAGACACAAAAATCACGGAGTATTTTGCACTTTTTCCCTTTCTACATGTTTCCGCGTTCAAAAGATAGCGTCAGTGGAAGATTAGAAATGTGTCGCCCACTTCTGCATTATACACACGGACCCGACATAGCAATTGTAGGTAGGGACTAAATTATGGTGAAATAATGACTCGGCTAATGTCAAATACTACTTCCTTTCCAATTATTAATAAATTTATTGAAAAACTAAAAGTTTTGGTTAAGATTTGAATAAAATAAAGTAAAATATTGCAAATCACATACGAATGTCTTTTCACAAAAGAAAATTTGATACTTATTTTTGGACAAGTTAAAAAGAAAAGTAAGACATGTAAAATATGACCGATGGAGTATTACAAACATTGTGTATTCATCAGTCCGGTTTTGTCCGATTGGCTTTTTAGTTGGTTCGGTTTTCAGTCGATCAATTTACAAAACGTGAAACCACTGGCAGAGTCTGAAAAATAGAGTCATGGGGTTCTTAATGTACCTTTAACTAATATAACATTAATAAAAATTATAACTAGTTAATTGTTAAAGAAGTATAACATTTCATAGTTAACATAAAATGAATTATTACATCTTGATTCACTGTTGAAAGTTATTTTCGTCCTAAATTGTATAATATTGAAATAAACATTCACAAATATCATAAATTTAATAATTTATCTTAAAATTAAAACAAATTAAAATAAGTATAGAACTGAACAGGTCCTATACAAAATTAAAACTATTACAAATTATTCTTTTTGTAACAATTCCACTAATTTATAGAACGACTTAAGTATTGACATTCATAGTCCCCTAGTTCTTTCACATCTTTGAAGCCCTCATATACAGACAAAAGCTAACCAAAATTTGCTGAAACCGATACAAAACCGACTCAATTTGTACGGTCCGATTCTCGGTTTCACGCAAAGACAATAAGAGCCCGTTTGGAGACCCCTTTTTTCGGCTTATCAGGCTTATCAGCCAGCTTTTTCACCAAACACGTAATTTTTATTTTCGCGTGCTGAATTGTGTAATAAGCAGAAAAAGTAAGGTTGGAGTTACTTTTCTGGCTGTATTGGCTGAAGTTACTGTAGATGACCATTTTAGCTATTTTTACATGTAATTTTTTCTTTATTTTATTAATAAAATATATTTTTAAAATATTTTTTTCTAGAATCAGCAGAATCAGCCAAAACAGCCACTTCAGCCAGAATTTCATAAATTTCAGCAGAAACAGCCAAAACAGCCGATTTTCGTGCTACCAAACGGGCTCTAAATGTTTATCCCAAAAGTTAACTCATTTTCTGTGTTTAATGCGCCAAAACCGTTCTTGATTTATAAATTCTATGCATGCGATTTAAAAATGCAACAAACCCCATTTGTTATAATTAAAAAAAATGCAGCAAACCCCATTTGTTATAATTAATTGTGCACATAAAACCTGCAATTAAATTTTATAAAAATAATACATTTTATATTCGACAATTAAATTCTTTCTTTCATTATGTTATGTGCATGATTCATTATAACTTAGATTAATTTGACGCAATTTTCAAATTACATAGATTAATGAGCAAAATTTGTATGTTGTCGCGAGAGGTCTGGTGCATTAAACCTATTTTTCTTAAAAGAAGATATTTGACAACTTTTTAATCTTCTATTAGGTCTAAATTAATCGCATTTTAGAAGCAAGATAATCAGTTTTGTATGTGTACTTAGTCCATGTTTTACTCCTATTGTGAGTCATGTCTTTTATTTTATTTTTTTATTTCCAATAATGCCGAGTATAATTATATCGTTTGTTTGTTTGATTTTATTAGTTATAACGTATCAGTGATTCATGCATCTAAAAAGAAACTTACGAGGGATTCAAAGATGTGAAAGAACTGTGAATGTTAAATTTTGTACTTATTCACTGAAATGAATACTTATATGCTGGGTGCCTAATAGGACCAATTCAGTTCTATAGATTAGTGGAATTATTACAAAAAGAAACTTAGTGGAAGCGAACCAAGTCTAAAAGGTTAGGTTATTGCTTTCATCAGTTTCGAAAGTAATTTTTTCCATCCAAGAATTAGTATACGAAATTAGCATGTACAAATATGAACATCATTACGTTCTACATGTCGAGAGCATACTTTATAATAAATCTCATAAATGCAATTAGTATGAAGATATAGTAAAGTAAGATTTTTATAGAGCACTATATATTAATATGAAGGGAAAAGGTGCAATTGGACCCATGTACTAACAAAAAAATCAAATAAGCCCTTATTTAGGAGGCTCTGTCCGGACGTCGTCATTTCGGGTGGTTCCCGGTGGAATTTTTTGATGAAATTTTTTGAGCATCTTATTTATCAAGTCTAGTTTACTCATACCAAATTTCAGCTAAAACTTCAATCGGGAAGGCATTCAAATGAATTCTTGAAGATAATTGCGCTTCTAACTGCGCAGTTATTTTCAAGAATTCATTTGAATGCCTTCCCGATTGAAGTTTTAGCTGAAATTTGGTATGAGTAAACTAGACTTAATGAATAAGATGCTCAAAAAATTTCATCAAAAAATTTCACCGGGAACCACCCCAAATGGCGACGGCCGGACAGAGCCTCCTAAATAAGGGCTTATTTGACCTTTTTTGGTTAGTACATGGGCCTATTTGCATCTTTTCCCGAATATGAACCAAAATGTTAATAATGAATAAGAACAAGATAACACATTTGTTGGAATTTAATTGGATTACAACGTTCACGCTTCAGAAATTTCACGCGCATCTCATACAACATTATTTTGTTTATAATAGCCGTATATAAAGTTAAATGTTCCTTATTTTTTTGTGAATATAACTTATTGACACCACATATGCTCCATTAGGATTTGGGGAAGTTCAAAAAATATGAGTGAACAGGTTTTGGAATCCAAAATACGACTCTTGTGTTTTTCTTCCGGAAATAGGATGGGGAGAGGCAATTCTAGCTGAAGCTTTCTTTTGACTCTGCGTCTTCCTTTGTGTAGAATTCAAATTCTTCTGAAATAGGAGTAACATGGTAGTATTTATTGTCATTTTGGAGTTATTACTGGCTTACTGCATATAGTTGTCAGTATCAGATATTAACGTGACAATATTTATTGCCATTAACAGTTTAACACTGTTCTAAAAATTGGTCTGAACCAATTAATCGGCGCCTATCGATTTTTAAAACAGTGGCCATTAATGCAGTATTTTTCAGTTTTATAAAAGGGGCTAGACGTTAGTCGGGCACCTAGCGCCTAGCTATTTCCTTTATTTCTTTTTTATTTTTTTCATTTTCTATAAATTTTCACAATTCTTACTAACAATTATATAATCTTTTGACTAAAGAAATAGCTCATACGGAGTATAATCATTAAGTATTATGCTTTTTGTCATAAAATTATCAATAATAAAACAAATAACAGATGAATTAAGAGATTTGCGGTTTTAGTTTAAAACAATGTTTATGTACATTCTAAAAAGTTTATATACATTTAAAAATTATATTTTTTTGTAGGAATATGATAGTAAATTTTATAGGATTAGAATACTTATTCCTTTAAAAAAAGAATACTTATTGACCAAATAGTGCTTTCACATAAAATGGAAAAATTAAGTTGGATCTAGAACAAATTTAGCCACAAATCCATCTTGACAAGTGTGAGGGAGTTACATATAGATCGATGTCCAGAGATAGGGGTATTATCCACGCTTTGTGGAAGTCCAGTTTAATTTTAGCAAAATCTGCATTTTTTCCCTTATAATTCAAGAAAGAAGAGATGAAATGGGTAACATATAACTTTTCACAGGAGAGTTGAAGAAGATGTTAACAGGGCCAACGGGATTGAACCACCAGGACCAGCAATTGTTTTTCAAAGACAAGGAGATGGACTCTACTGCATTTCTTGATATTTCTGGTGTGAAGAACAAGTCCAAGCTTGTGCTCATTGAAGATCCCATCAGCCAAGAAAAGAGATATATTGAGATGAGGAAGTCTGCTAAAATGGAGAAGGCTGCAAAAACTGTATCAGAGATCAGCTTGGAGGTTGATAGGCTTGGTGGGCAGGTAATTTATATATATATTTCAAATTCCAGTTGAGAAAAGAGGAAAAACAACAACATAGCTAATTAAATTCATAATTTAAACATAATACACATAGGCTGATAGGCACTAAAAAGATTGAAATCATTTTGAATAGCTAATCTATACAATGTCCTATAAACTCATACATTTGTGTGGAGTGACAAGCAGGAGTGCCCCAATTGAACCAACCCCCACACTTCAATGGTCTGAACTTCAGTCACTGGAGGCGAAATTGGGGACTTTTCACAATTGATGACCCTTTAGTCCAGGGGCTTTGCTCAGCAAATCATTTGCTTAGAATTTAGTCATGTGTCAAAACGGCAGGGTGGGAGTCTGAAATTGGTGGAAAACTTGAGGTGCTGATCTATTAGGAGCAGCTCTTCTTGGAGCTGTTGTAGGAACCCGGGACACGCGTGATCATTTAGGAGCAGCTCCTTGTGTGCATAGTCGCATAGACGGTGTTAGTGACAGAGGAGAAGCTGAGAGTTTCACAATTTAAATATCTTAAAAGTGTAAGGGTGGGTTTTTCGGAAACCTGGTTTAAACAAATTGAATCTCTATAGATTCTATATAGAAAGAGAGGAATGAACAATAATTGCATTGATTGTGTTCATGATAAATAGAGTACATGAGGTGTATAGGCGACATTTGATAAGATATAATAAAAATGTGAACTACAACGTCATTAAAAAGGAATGTATAAGAAAAATGATACTACTAAGTACAAGTATATACTAGTATATGTACATATTTATGATAGTTCTCCTTTGAAATATTGATTTAGGACCCTAATGACAACGGTTAATTTAATGGTGATTTATTATGGGGTTACATGCAGGTATCTGCGCTTGAATCTGTGATTTCAAGAGGAGGAAAAGTTGAAGAAAAGACACTGATTACATTGATCGAGTTGTTGATGAATCAACTTCTTAAACTGGATGGTATTGCTGCCGATGGTGATGTGAAACTGCAGAGGAAAATGCAGGTAGTTATAATATTAAGCTTTCACACATCACAACAACAACATCCAAGCCTTATTCCCAAACGATTTTACATCCATCAAATAAACAAGAGACATTTGGAGTAATCCTCTTATGATATTGACTTTTCAGTTACATTAAGCTTCAAAAATTGATTTGATTGTAGTAAGCTTCAACAATTACTATACTGATTTTAAGATAAGTATGCTGGAACAAGCCACCATCTTGTTGAGATGTGGGGTATGTAAAGTTATCTCACAACCCACACATTAAAGCATGGGGTTTCTCCTAAACCCTTTGATAAATAATAAAATAATGAAAGCCTTAGAATGTAGAGACACTTGATAAATTGAAAATCAAGAGCTCAATGAAAGACTTAGTTTGGTTTACAAGATGTGATTTTTATATATGCATTGGACTGTTTGATTTGCTAGGTGAGAAGAGTCCAAAAGTATGTAGAGACACTTGATAGATTGAAAATCAAGAACTCAATGGGGGAGAGCAATAGTAGCAGTAGTAGTGATGGGGATGAGAGAAAGAGTTCTCCCATACAGACCGCCAGCAATAACGGGAATCATAAACAGCCGGGCGGGTCGGGGTCTTTCGTGATAACCACGAAATGGGAAACATTTGATCCTTCTCCTGCTCGAGAAATGCATATGGGAAATGCCTCGAGCACTGCGGGTTCAGCTCATCATGGGCCCCCAGCTTACAGCTTGCTTTGATTGTTGAGCTAGTTGTGGTAGAGCCATTGTATGTGTGTATTGTCACTCTCTTCTTTCATCACTCATGTCATACGTTATGATGTTTGGTATCTGCGGCTGGCTGCTGCTACAACAACAAGACTAGCCCATTTATTTAGAGGTTTTGCTAGGGTCATTCCTCCAGGCCTTTAGATACTCTTTTTTACTTGATTAAATAATTGGTGTACAAGGATGGTAAAAGTGGGAGACTTATGATGATGATAATTGAGATATTCTTTGTTTGGAGTGTTGTTTCAGTGCTTTTATTTTGCTATATAGCGCAACACACATTCAAAGCTAATCCTTATACAAATCATATTATGTAATGTGGTCTTTAGTTCATATTGATCATGAGTCAAGTTACAACCCAGTTTCCATGAAATCGTCAACGTTGAGCTACCCTAGAAATGCATACCCTTATCATTCTCCCATATCTTCTGCTGCCAAATAACTACACCCTGCAGGCCTGCAGCGGCACCACCCCTGCCCCAGCAACAATAATCGTTGGTGGGTTCTGATCTCGCAAAAACTGTTAAACCTACGGGAGACACATAATTGCAGCTTTCTCAGCCGCTACTATTAGAGCCCGTTTATTAATACCAAAATCAACTGAATTAGCTGATTTTGCTTAAATTTATGATATTTTGACCGAAGTTAGGGATGGACTGGGATGGGTCGGCCCGGACTGGACCCGGTAGAATCTCGGGCAGGTACCGGGCCTTAAGCCCAAAAATCTAGTACCGTCCAAGATTGCCCTGGAGTCCGGTCAGGCCTGGGCCCGGTCCATCCGGACCATCCCTAACCGAAGTGACTGAATTGGCTAAAATTTGGTGATTTAAGAAAAAATTATTTTGAAAATATATATTATTAATATAATAAAAAAAATTATATGTAAAAATAGCTAAAGTAGTCCTCTACAGTTACTTCAGCCAATACAGTCAGTAAAATAATTTTAACTTTACTTTTTCTTATTATTACACAATTCAACGCGCATAATCCAAAATTATGCGTTCGGTGAAAAAGTTGTCGATATGCCTAATAAGTTGAAAAACATGATTACCAAACAGGCTATTAGTTGTATTCTGACTCTCAAATCCGGTTTTGACATTTTATTTTATAAGCACAGAACAATGTAAAAGATATGGTATTAAAAGTCGCCTATGTGATTTTCAAACATTAACATGATAGTGTTTACTGCCATTAATGACAATATTAACGTTTTTACTCGGGATTTGTATTTCTCTCGGGATTTTTATCACTGCAATAGATTTAGCAACAAAGCATAAAAATGAAAAGAATAATGTATAATAAATACCGATAATTGACTAACATCCTTTTTTACAATATCATGTTTCCATTTTATGCTAACAATACTAGAAAGAAAATATATATACCTGCAAAAGTTTTTTTATTGGAAATCATATTGATATCATTAGATTAAAGATCATTATATCATATTTGAAAACCTAATATAGACTACAACTCTCTTTGTCCAACAACTAATACTTCTATGATCAGATGTGGTCATTCTTGATAGAGCAACATAAAAGTAGCTATCATTGATCCTATAGAATTATAGATTCTCATAGCTTTAACAACATCCGAACTAGCAGATTGTCAATCATTCGCACTTACACAAAAATTCATAAAAGTGAGACCACATAAATAAATACATAATAGCTGAATGAATCCGTTGATTCATTAGATCTAATCCCATTAACTTAAAAAGGTCAACATTTTTCAATCATATACTCGTCAAATGCGGTCTTCTAATCTTACGTAACCCATCCACCTCGTGGTGATAGTTTAGAAGGGGAACGGGTCATGGATGACTCCATATATACAAGAAATGGATATCATTATAATTTTTATGAAATGATATCTACCTAGGATTGATGGGAAAATAAAAATATTACGGGTAACTTTTCTGGCATAAAAAAAAGCTAGAGTAGTAGTAGAGTTAATGGGATATCATGAATCAATGAACATAAGCATAAAACCAATACATATGCAATGTGATGCTCAAACCTTCAGTTCAAATCTCCAAATCTCCCAACACCCCTATGGGGTGTTTGGAACTGATTCTGCTTCTTTTTTAAAGCAAAAGCAGAATCAGAATCAGTTTTCATAAGCTGGTCTCCCCCATCTTCTAAAAAAACTGATTCTATCAGTAAATTATAGCACCAGAATCACTTTTGCACTTTCACCCAAACACACCAGCTTCTGCTTCTGCTCCCTGAAGGAACAGAATCGGTTTTAAGAATCAGATCCAAACACCCTATATCTGAAAACAATCAAGGATACTTGCGATTCCAAAAACGTTGAAGAAACGGCTGCGACACACAAAGGCCTCGACAAAAATTGTTCTAAAAATATGGATAAGTAATAGTTACTCCTCAACTTACATTAACTTTATAATTTGATAAATTTGAATTACATGTGCAAATCTAAAATGACAAATTAAAATGTTCTGGTTACTTTTCCACAAGTTTGAGGAAATAATAGAAGTGCTAGAGAAATAAATTTGAGTATTATATAAAATTGATTAATTGAAGTTAGTTTAAACTAGGGGTGGGATCGGGATGATCCCGATCCCGATTGCCCAAATCCCGATCCCGTCCCGATCCCGATTCAAACTACAAGAGGATCCAGTATCCCGTCCCGATTAAGTCGGGATCCCGACATTAAAATCCCGATTAAGTCGGGATCCCAATCGGAAATCCCGCTTAATCCCGCTCAATTCCAACAATAAAGTATCAAACATAAAATTATGTAATTTCTTTAGTGAAACACTAACTTTGATATTTGGTGGTTTCAAGATTATTCTTTGTTCATTGTTATACTATATTTATCATCATCTACTAATAAAATTTATTGTAATAATTATCATCTCAAATTCACACTAGTACATACTTTTAGAATAATTTTTATTTGTAACTTCAATTAATTAATAGTATAATCTTTTAATAAGCTATCAAGGCTTAGTGAAACTTACTTCAAACATTATATAAAAATCACTAAAAGAAGGATGTGTAATGTATATTGTTTAAAATTCAAAACTAAGTAGACTCATTGAGAAACTTTGTGATCAATGAATATAGTGTATAAATACATATTATGATTATTTACTAAAGAAAGAAATCCTAGTCTCAATCATGATTTTTTAAAGAGTTCATCAGAACCGCAAAATTTGTAATATTGTTGTGATTTAGATTGTCGGGATCAAGAATAATCTCTATTTGGTTAGGATCCCGAATATTCATTTTCGGACAAATGCCGAATAGTTTTAGAAGTTTGATATTGTAAGATACTCGTAATAAAAGATTAATCTATGTAAGGAATAAGTAATTAAAAAAGATATGCAAATATTTAGATACATATTCATTTTTTATAAATGTATATTCATTTTTTATATATTCATATATAATTATATATGTATATATAATGTCGGGATTTTCCCGATCCCAATGTTTTTTTAAAAAAATCCCGGTCCCGTCCCGATGTAGTCGGTATCGGGAAAAATTCCCGACTAGTCAGGATCGGGATTGTCGGGATCGGGATTGTCGGGATCGGGATCGAGAGTCGGGAGTCGGGAGTTTTCCCACAGTCCTAGTTTAAACAATTGCATTAGTGCAAAAACATCTGACTATTAAAGTCTGTTTGGTAATACCAAAATCAGTTGTATTGATTGATTCCGCTGAAATTTATGATGTTTTGGCTGGAGTGGTTGGATTGGTTGATTATGATGATTTATGAAAAACTTATATTTAAAATATATTACGTATATTATTAATAAAATAAAGAAAAAATCATTTAAAAATAGCTAAACTGATTATCTACTGTAACTTCAACCAATATAGTCAGAAAAGTAAGTCAACCTAGTTATTTCTTATTATTACAATATTCAATGCGCAAAATCAAAAGTTCCATGTTCAGCAAAAAAATTTGACTAATGAGTCTGATAAACAAAAAAGTGTTCATCTATCTTTCAATCTCTGAATTAATAAAATTCCATAATAAAACAAAGTGAAAAGAGTGTTAAATTGTATAAATAGAACCAAAATATTAAGTACGTAGTAGTATATGTTTCATTAACACGGATCATCAATGTTTTATACGGAGTATTGGAAATGGACTCGGTCCTACTGAGCCGTCCCCTACCAAGCTATATCAGTTTCTTCTCTGTAAGCTTTTCCGCATATACACCTCTCGATAGTCGAAGAGAAAGCTATATCAATTTCTTCTCTGCCTATCTCTCCCAACCGCCGATTTATTTGGAGCTTGAGCCGCCTCTAAAGCATGGATTGGGTTTTTGGCTTTTTGCATCGGGGATAGCCATCCTTGACCTATCCAAGCTATTAAAAAACAATTTGAAGTCTTACAAAGTAGATTTGGCTTAAGTTCTCTCTTGAAACATTGATTTGCATTGGCTTTAAAAAGTTACATTTTTATTAAAGAGATTTACATTTCGGTTTATCTAAAATTACATATCTACTACAAGTGTGAGTTACATTTGAATTTTTTTCAATAAGTTACATCTTGATTACACTTGATTTATATTTGACATACTACGAGTTACACCACAAAACAATGTGAGTTACATAACAAAATAAATCCTTGTTTTTTTGGAAAAAAACATCTGTTATTCAATCAAAAGTGATTTTCTTATTAAAAGTCATTTTTAATGATCCTAATATTAAAAACAAAACATATGCTCTATTCATGTAGAGCCCGTTTGGTAACACTAAAATTGGTTGTATTGGTTGATTCTGCTGAAATTTATGAAGTTCTGGCTGGAGTGGCTGTATTGGCTGATTCTGCTGATTCATGAAAAAATTATCTTTAAAATAATTTTTATTAATAAATAAAATAAAAAATTAAATGAAAAATAGCTAAAATGATCCTCTACAGTAACTTCAGCCAATACAGACAGAAAAGTAACTTCAATCTTACCTTTTCTGCTTACTACACTATTCAGTGTGTGAAATCAAAAATTACGTGTTTGGTGAAAAAACTGCCTGATAAGCCGAAAAAAGGGATCACCAAACGGGCTCGTAAAATAATTGAATCATTAGACTCCTTTTTTCATTAAACATGAGTTACATTTCGGGGGCACAAGTTACATTTGTTGTTAACTGAAGTCACATTTGTATCAAAGCGAGTTACATCTAATTATGCACAAGTTACATCATGTGTATTTTCCACGTGATTTTTTTTATTATAAAAAATGATCAAAACTACGACGTTTTGGGGTGTGGAGCATGGTGCTCAACCTGGGATGATCCCACGGTATACGAACTCCTTTTTTCGTAAATTACAATTCAAAATAGGAATAATTTTCCATCGATTATATCACAATATCCCATTAATATTTGTCATATTAATGTGTGTTAATGAAATGCGTCACTACAACTTTAAAATGACATTGATATACTTCTACTTAGATAAAAGTATTACTCTTTTTTTAAGAATTTGCTTATTTTTAAGCAGTAATACCCGAAATAGGACTAAAAATGTTTGAAAATTCCAAAATAAGACTGACATGTTTTATTCCCAAAATAAAACTAATTACTGCCATGTTTTGGCAGTACCAGACTTCAAACATAGCAGTATTTTTCAAACATGGCAGTAATTACTCCTATTTTGGGAATAAAAAACATGGCAGTCCTCCTATTTTGGAATTTTCAAACTATTTTAGTCCTATATCGTGAACTTTCCCTATTTTTAAATTTTGGGAAATTTAGAGCTTGTTTGGTAAACCTGTTTTTCGGCTTATCAGGCTTATCAGCCAACTTTTTCACCAAACACGTAACTTTTGATGCCGCGCACTGAAATGTGTAATAATAAGAAAAAGTAAGGTTGAAATTACTTTTCTGGCTGTATTGGATGAAGTTACTGTAGATGATCATTTTAGTTATTTTTACATATAACTTTTTCTTTATTTTATTAATAAATTTCATAAATCATCAAAAGCAGCCAATACATCCACTTCAGCCAAAATTTCATAAATTTCAACATGATCACCCGATTCAGTCGATTTTGGTACCAAACGGGCTCTTAGTTTATATGATGAGGTGATGGATGTACAAATATGTAGGACTAACAATTAAGATGGGCCATATATGTGCATTACTTACTGTGAAGGCCAAGTTTCTTAATAGCTTCCAAGAATTTGAAGTGAAGTGAGGCTGTCCAGACAAGCTGCTTCTTCTGAATTGAACTTTCCCTTAAACTTTAACACCAGTCTTCAATTTTTCATCTTCTCCTTTAGATTTTTCTGGAATCTTCACTTCCAGAAGCACCTTGAATAAGAGATTCTTCATCACCATGGTGGCTTCATTCCACACTCAGATCCACCACCCTTGTAGCAATCTCTCTCCAATTTTACTTGTAAATTCCTACCATTACTAATGGCAGCCACAATTCCATAGATGTCTTACCCATTATAAATAGTAAAGCACGACCTATCTCGACAAGAGACATCACTGCATTATTTAATTACTACTCCCTTTGTTCCAGAATTATCTTCATTCTTTCCTTTTTGGTCCGTCCCAAATTTATCTCCCCTTTCCCTTTTTGGTAAAGGATTTGTGGTTCCCAACCACTCTTACACATTTCTCTCTCTTCTGCACAACTCTCTACCACACATTTCCCACTTTTTTAATCCCCGTGCCCAGTCAAAACCGAAGTTAATTCTGGGACGGAGGGAGTACATCTTACTCCCTCTGTCCCTTAAAACTTTGCCAAGTTTGACCGACACGGAGATTAATAAAGTAAAAACTGTGTGGTTGAAGTTTGTGCAGAGGAGAGAGAATTAACTGAAACCACATATTCTTTACTTAAAAGGGAAAGTGGCGAAGTTAATGGGACATTCAAAAAAAGAAAGTTGACAAAGCTTTAAGGGACGGAGGGAGTACTATACATATAAAGAGTCTAAGAGAGTTATTATGGTCCTATTCCGTTAAAGCAGTGCTCGACGAAGGCCTCGGTTTAGCGCATAGAAAATTAACCGCGATGCTTGCTTCTGTTCATGGTTTGTTCCTGTTCAGCTTGCGGATGGGCTTTATCTCTTTCGACGCCCTCGCAAACCTTCACTTTCGTTTCTGCGCTCTTCGAATTCAGAGGCTAGGTGTTATTCATGTAATTTCCGATTGTATATTTGTATTTTTAACTAGTTTTTATTAGTTCTAGTAGTGGAAATTACACACTTTTGGTGTAATACTTTATTTTCATTTTTATTTGTAATTTGGTTCACAATATTTCAATTTATTATACATAAATCTCAATCACAACTTTTAATTTTTGAATCATTTTTTTAAAAATTGTATTCCCTCCATCCCGGAATCAAGTTCTCACTTTCCTTATTTTGATGTCCCAAAATAAACTTCTCATTTCCTTATTTAGCAAATTATCTACTTCAAAACACTGCAAAACAATGTCAAACAATGCAAAATAGTGTCGAAACAGTAAAATTTACCCCCTCAGTAAATTTATTTCCTAAAAATGTGTGAAAGTCAACCAACTTGTTTCCGGAATGGAGGTGGTATTAAAACTAAATGAGACATTGGAACGGATATACTTCCTCCGTCCCTAAAAACAACTTCTCACTTTCCTTATTTGGATGTCTTTAATTTAACTTCTCATTTCCTTAAATGACAGATTATCTACATCAAAATAATGCAAAACAGTGTCAAAACAGTAAAACTTATTCCCTAATAAATTTATTTTCTTAATATATGTATAGGTCAAACCGGAAAGTTATTTCGGGGATGGAGGAAGTAGTAACGTTTTTGCTAAATCAATGCACAAATCTAATTCTATGTTTAGGCATACTATCACTGTTACCGAAGCTGCACCACGTGATGTAATGATTGGTTTTTACCTTTTTGGGTGGGCGTTGCGTGAAGAGGGGACAGCTTTGAGGAATTGTGGCGGCTGGCGTGATTGGGAGGGTGTCAACCTCGTGCAATGTCACGTGCGTCCACGCCCTTAGGGGTGGAATATCACATGGGCCATGTAACATTATTTAAAGGGTTTTTTTCATAAATAGTCAAAAACGGGAAAACTATATCACTTTTGTCACTCTAGGGAATTCTTTTCAAAACTAGACTAGCTAAACGTTTCGTTTCAAAAATAGACTATGTATACGGAAGCAACCCACTGGAACAAATATTTCAAATACGGTGCCGTTAGCAGTAGCCTGCCTTTATACATTTTTTTTTGGATCATTTATACACTTTTTTTTAGAATGCCTTTATATACTTCATACACCCACTTTGTTACATTTGTATAATTCCAAAGATCACTCAATTCACGTTTTTATATTGAAAATACGAATTGTTTAATAAAGTGTAAAAAAGATGAATAAAATTAGAAATAATAAATGTATTAAAAATAAGATAAAATTAAGAAAATAATAAAAACAATCAAATTAAGAAATCAAATAGTTTATAATAAATAATTGAGGTTTAAAACTTGTAAGTTAAATTATAAAAGCAATTTAAATTTAAAAAAACGTGATGAAAATAGTTCAGAAAGTAGAAAAATTGTAGAAAATAACAATTTTTTGCAATTTTAACTTTGAGAAGACTTTATATGACCCTTAATTTTTATAAAAAGTATGAGAAATAAATAATATAAATAGTTGTTTTTTAAGAAACAAAAATAAAATATATAATAAACAATTAAAAAATAAAAACTTTCTAAAAAATTGAAAAATTAATAGTAATCTCTAATAGAATCTTAAAAAGTAATGAAAAATATAACAATGGTTTTGAAAATATTAAAAATTATCCTAGGCAATTAGAAGCTTTTATGAAATTATTTTAGAAACCAAAACATATACTCCGTAAAGAGCAGGAAATTCTAAATTCATTAAATAAACATATAGATTTCAAAAGGTTAAAAAATCATGTTAAATGCTACTCGTACAAAATCAAATGGAATTAGAAAAGTATTTAAAAATTAAAACAAAAACGAAAATATAAGTAAACTAAAAAGCATGAAAAACATATACTAGTAACTCGCAAGTAAAAAATGTGTAAAATAATAAATAATAAAAACCAACATTGAAACAATTAAAAATATTTAAAACATGAATCTTGTAATTCATTTTAAAAAAAATTGTAACAAAATTAAATAATACTTATTATATACCTTTGTTGTTTTTTGTTGCTTATTGTTTATTTTTGTTTCCTTTTATGTTTCCTTTTGTTTCCTTTTGTTAATTCCTTTTATTGATTATTCATAAATCCGAATTTATCAGTTTATACGTATATGATTTTTTTACTTGAAAAAAGTAGCAAACATAAAGAAAAACCAAAATAAACAACAAAAATCATGATCAACTATAAAAAAAAATAAGTAACAGAGTGCAAAAAGCAACGCGTTGCAACAAAAAGCAACAAGATGCAACAAAAAACAAGACATTTAATACAACAAAAAGCAACAAAAATAATACTGAGTATATAAAAGTATCACTACAAAAAATGCAGAGCAACAAAAAGCGACACTATGCAACAAAGAGCAACAAAAAAACCTTATTAAAGTATCACATTTTTAATGTGTATCTTCACATTCAAGATGAGAACTATCCTTATATAACAATATTAGAAAAACACCAATAATTTGTTTTTTTTAGTATATTTACATTTACATAGGGGTGAACAAAAAATCAAAACCGATCCGGTAACGCTTCCTTCCCAGTAAAGCAATTATGCCAGCTAGTTGCTGGTGCACATACTGACCTGCTGTTGCGGTTATATCTCCTCCATACTTGGACTTTGACTGATGATTATGCATCGTTCTTTCTGTTGAAGGAAGAGCCCATCTTCCCCTGACTCCTACCTTGTTTACCCCGCCATTGCTTCCAACTCCTATAAATACAAACATAGACACTGGATGCATAACAATAAACAGATCACTAGACACCTTTTCATCTCACTAGAATGAAAAGCGAAAATTTATAGTAGCGTGTTCAACACATACCTCTTACTCTCCCCCAACCCCCACAAAAAAAAAAATTATGTTTGAAGCTTAAATTACAAGTTTGCATCCTAAGGTATATGGACTCGAGAAGAAACATTGTAAATGTGGAGGATAAAACTAATCTTTTGAGTTTAATATTACAACATAAAGATATTGAGCACAACCGGCACACCCCCTTCTAGTCATTTCATACACTAATCAATCAAAAACAGTAGATGGTCCAAAGACTACACTGCAATGTGATTTTCAACTTCATTGAGAGCAATTAAGAAGAACCATTTTCTCATATAGCATATTCTTTTATTCTGATTCTAAATATAAAGATGAAACGAAATCAAAATTAATCAAATATCCCTTCCACTGAAGAATATTAATCAGCTCTACGAAAAATCCAAAATAAGGATGTCACCACGCAAGAAAAAACAGCCGTTATATGAGCAACGAACTCACTCACCTATAGCATTTTCAGCATCTAACCCCTCCCCAATCCAACCAGGAAGATGCAGTTTAGCCTCCCCCCCTGCTTTCTTGTTCTCAAATATCTTCTCGGCTTTTTCCTTTTCAATTGCAGCAATCCTAAGTCCCAGAGCCTAGCAGCAACATTTATCTCATTCATAGCCCCCTTCACATGAGTACTAGGAGCAAAATCCCCTAAATAAACAGCAAATCATACATGTCCAAACTTATCCAGAATATCATTTAGCATATAGTTAACAACCAATGTAAATTGAAGAGGCAGCACATCCTAAGAAGTTGAATTATTATTGTTCAATTGGTGCAGGGTACCATAAATAAAAATTTACAAGAAAATGAATCAATGCTGCAAATATAATAAAGTAGGAAACAGAAACATATTCAAGAAACCAAACATGTGTTGTTTTTTCAATTAAGGACATGGATTGAAACTCAATCTAAAAAATGAAGAAGATGTCACTTGAACAAACCAAAACTGATTCAAAGCAATCTTAAATATGTACATACATGGCTGTCCTAGAGATGAAAGGTTAGTTACCACTTACCTTGCACTTTTTATCCTTGAACTCAGATTGGTCTTTTTTTTTGGAACAATCAAACACCAAAGACTTCAAACATGAACACAAATGGATACAATCCCTATTCCTAGCCAGTTTTAGACATGCAAAAGCCATGTAAGACCAGAAATTGACCTGCAGGAGTAGGAGCAGATTAAAAAAATTCAAAATATATTTGGCCGTGATGGCCATGAGTAGGAACAGCTAAAGAACAATCACAATATATGTATCTGAATAACATTTTGTTGAGCATAATATACATTAGACAAGGAAACGGAGAAGGAAGATGATTAAGGTATACAAAGACCAATCAGTCAAAGCTCCTGAAACATGTCCATTCTCACGAACATATGCTCACACAACCTGCTCACCATATTCATGGAAGCGGAAATACCTTCTCAAGCAAAACGCATAAACACACCGAAGCCTTCGCTTTCTGTTCCCAGCCCGGAGATCATCGGATAGATCGTCTGGCCGATTGAGGAAGCTGAGATGAGGAATTCGAACATAGATCCATCGGTTACGCCCAATCTCAGCCACAAAATCCCTAAGTCGGAATTCGGAAGTCTTTCTCCACTCTCCAGCCCCTTAGATGGCTATCACAGTTTCACAGACACGCCTACACCTTGATGAGAAACGACGGTCCATATTAGAAATAAAAAAACAAAAATGAAAGCAGGGAAGTCTAAAGATGAAAAGAAAAAAGAATGGGGACATAAATGATATGTGCAAGAGAGAAGTGGATCATTCGGGTAATTTCCACTTATTTAAAGGATGGGTCCAATTTTTAAGAATGCAATGGACACAACGTTTCGACGAATTTCATGTTTCTTACTCCCTCCTTCCCTTATAACTTTGCCAACTTTCCTTTTTTGGTTGTCCCAAAAACTTTGTCACTTTCCCTTTTAATCAATCAATTTGTGGCTCATGTTATTTCTCTCTCCTCTATACAAATCTATACCACACAATTTTTATTTTATTATTCTACGTGCCGGTCAAACTTGGCAATCCTTTTAGGGACGGAGGGAGTATGTCTTTTCTCTTCTAACAATGAGATCTTTTTTAGATTGTTCTAAAATATTAGGGAAATTATCATTGACCTCCCTTGAGGTTTGATGCATTATCAATCACACTCCTATACTATCAAAAATATACTTTTACCCCCATCCCTATCCTTTAATGATGATTAAATAACTTCTAATCTATATTTAGAGAAAACTATAGATATAATTTCATCATTTTTCGGTAGGTCCGCTTTTAATACTGTAATTTTATTCAATCACAAATTTGATCCGGTAATTAATAAATTTGTCCATATTAATGACATTTTTATCGGAAGTCGAACAAAACTGACCCCACTCTAGGTAGTTCGTTTTATACTTTTGAATTTATAAAGTGACTAAATATACTCAACTGGCATGGAAATGATCAAAATAAGCTAAATTTGTTAAGAACTGAAACAAATCAACTTAATTGAACCAAACCGACTCAAAGGTGATGTTGACTACTCGGTTTTACCATTAAAGATTGAATGCAAGAAAATTCCCATTTTGCACTCTAGAAACTTTTTTATCACTCAAAATGAGATCATTATAGGTATAATATAACTTGTAATTTAACATTTGACAAAATATGAACATGTTTACATGTAAAATACTGGTAAAGACATTATAATTTATCATAAGTTTCCCACCCAAACTGGTTAGTGCTAAATAATTAGTGTGGCCCATGACCTTATCTTCGGTTCTAATCTCCTAATTTGTCTAGGTTCGCTCCCGATAATTTAAATATTTAACTACCTATTTTTTAACTTTTAAACGGACTATAACCAATTTTAAAATGTTTTCAATGGTTTTAATGAAAAAATGAACGGGGTCAAACCATGGGCTCCAATCCTGGTCCAAAAAGTGAGGCCTTAGGCCTCTTGTTCACCGGTCTGGTCTCAATCCCAACCTAAAATCTTAATTAAAAAATCGGTCATTCTCGAGACCGGGACTTGTCCTCCCCTAATATGAACCACAAAAGTAAGTACTTTTCATACAAATTTACAATAGGTAACAATAGTCTCCTAAAAGTCCTTCAACAACATCTGTTTTACGTATAAAATAACATTCCTCGTTATTAGACATCTTTCTCTCGTCAGATAAGTTTCACCAAGATTTCTACAACCTCAAATATATTTTTGAACTTTTAAAAGTAACAGAGATTTATGGTTTTAAGCTCGTACCTTTCGATTGTGTCTGCTAAGTGTATAATTTTACTCACATGTAGATGTAGTTATGTACCTTGTCGATAATAAGGGCTATTTCATTGGAAAGTACGCGTTCTTGCAAAAAAGTACTTTCTGGTGGAAAGATTTTGAATACAAGTAAATTTATTAATTATCAGGTTAAATATGCAAGTGAGTAAATTTATAAAACTGAATTTATACTATTTCTAAACATAATTAAGAGTTATTAAACTTTCATTAAAGGATAGGGAGGGGGGTAAGTGTATATTTTTAATAGTACAGGGGTGTAGGTGATAATACGTGAAACTTCAAGGGTGGTAAATGATAATTTCCCAAAATATTATAATTCCCTTTTTATCAATTATTTTATCATTCTCTCACAAAAAAAATTATTTTGTAATTCTTAGGGAAAGTTATCAAATAGTTCTACCTACTTATATGAAAAAGTCCATTGAATACATGTACATCTTTGGCTCATCAAGTCCGTTAACTATCAAAAAACGACCAAATGGGCTATTTAATACGTACTAGGTTGCCAACCGGTTAACTACGTGGATGTCTTATTTGGTATATTTTTTTACTGTTTTCCGATTTTTTACTTTTCTTTTTTTCTTTCCTTTTTCTCTTCCCTTTTATCTTTTTTCTCTTCCTTCTTCCTGGTAGGGGTGTGCATTAACCGGGTCGGACCGGAATTTAGACCTGAACCGGACCGGATTGGACCGGTCTGGACCGGACCAGTATAAACAGGTCCGGGTTTCGGTCCTTAGAATTTTAGGATTCCGGGTTTCCGGTCCGGTCCGGGTCAAACCCGGAATAAACAGGTCTGGACCGGTTGACCCGTTAAATTAGTGCTCCTTAAAATATATTCCTCGGTCCATAGGGCCTGTAACCGGTGGCCCATTTATTTTACAAACTAAATTAGGGAAACCCAAGCTTGCAGGCTAGTAGGCTACTACACGTCTACACCGTCTACACCGCCAACATACTCTGCGGCAGAACAATTGACTCGTCATCATCGGCTCGTCGCCACTCCCCATCGATTCACCTCTGCCATTCTCGCAGATTCAGAAGAGAACACAGGTAATCCTCTTATCTTCCTCTTCACTGCTTTGTTCCATACACCTCATTCATCCATCTCCTTTCTTGAGTTTCAACTGGTCTCTACACAATACTAAACTTGACATCACTTCTATTCTTCTACTAATAATTATTGTAATCAAGCAATTTAGTTTTTAGCCAATGTAAATATAGGTACTCCTTTATAAATCATAACCAAGATGATGACTATTTGGACATGTACAGATGGAGAGTTCTAGCTCCAAAAGACGGGTGTACTCATCTGAAGAACATAGCTCGACATTGTCTGATGCAGCAAGTAAAACCAATCTTGCTGATTTGCAGAAAGGGCTGCCTCCAGGCAAAAAGCTTACAGAAGGACGCAACTATATGGTTAGGAAGAGTAAAAAGAGAAAGGAATACTGGGATGATTTCCTTGAGTATTTGGAAGAAGGATCGATTAGGTCTGAATGTAAGTTCTGCGATAAAACTTTTGCTTCTGATGCTAATGTTAATGGTTCAAAAAATGTCAAGAATCATTCAGAAAAATGCCTAGGTAATCCGGCTAATAAAAACAAGGGTGAAGGAAAACAGATGGAGTTGTATTTTCAGGCCGGAGATAATGGAGCTGAAGAGGGTGAAGGTCGTTTGAAATATGGAAGTGTGAACTTAACTGAGGTTAGAGAAGCTTTGATTAAGATGAACATAATGGATGAGCTTTCTTTTAGACATGTAGAGAAAGCAGGATTTAAGTATATTATGTCTATTGCTTGCCCTAGATTTCATATCCCATCGCGTACCACAGTTGCTCGTGATTGTTATGGCCTCTATATGAGTGAAAAGAGTAAGTTGAAGGACTTTTTTAAGAGTTCATGCCAAAGAATATGTGTAACCACAGATACTTGGACCTCATTACAGAGGATTAACTATATGTGTCTTACCGCTCACTTTATTGATAATGATTGGAAATTGCACAAAAAAATTATTAACTTTTGTCCAATTTCTAGTCATAAAGGTGAAGCAATTGGTAAAGCAGTTGAGGCATGTTTAGAATTTTGGGGTATTGAGGGCAAACTTTTTACTGTAACTGTGGATAACGCTAGTTCTAATGACGTTGCATGTGCATATCTTCAAAGAATGGTTCAAAGAACTGGTAGTGTTCTTGAAGGACAATATCTCCACATTAGATGCATTGCTCATATAATTAATCTTATAGTGTGGGATGGTATTAAAGAGCATGGTACGTGCATTGATAGAGTTAGGCATGGTGTCAAATTTGTCAAAAACTCTCCAGCCAGACTGCAAAGGTTCAAAGACCTTGTTCAAAAAGCTAATATACTCCGTAGAAAACAAGTCTTCTTTCTCCTTGGATGTTTCTACTCGTTGGAACTCAACATATACGATGTTAGACACAGCTTTACAGTTTCAACGTGTTTTTGGTGGGTTGTCTTTACCTAATGGGGTAGAAGTTCCGAATAATGAAAAACCCCCCGAGTCCGAGGATTGGAAAAAAATACAGAGATTAGTAGTTTTTTTGAAAGGATTTTATCTCATAACTCGTCGTATTTCTGGTTCTCTTTATGTGACGAGTAATAAAGGTTTCTTTGAGATTGCTTCAATATGTGATATGTTGAATAAATGGGAGAAGAGCGTAGATGAGGATTTTAAAGCTATGGCTGTTACGATGAAAGAAAAATATACAAAGTATTGGGGCGATGTGGATAAAAAGAATAAACTGATTTACGTTGCTGCAATTCTTGATCCACATTGCAAATTAGTTGTTGTTGAAATCACGCTAGCCGAGATGTATGGTCAGGAAAAGGGGAAAAAAGTTGCAGAAGATGTGAAGCAATTTGCTATTACTTTATTTGATGAGTATAGAAATATGTATTCTTCCTTAAATCCTCAAAATGGCCAAAGTAATGACTTGGTTCCGACTGATAGGGTAGAAGAGGATAATATGGGAGGAGCTCATTACATGAAAAGCATGAGAGAAAGGGCTAAACGGTTGAAGGGAACCAGTGGGTTTGTGATAAGTGAATTTGATAGGTATTTGAATGAGCAATTAGGGGAGGACGAAGATGTGGATGCATTATCTTGGTGGGGAAATAATTCGCATCGTTATCCTATTGTTTCTCGCATGGCACGTGATATACTAGCCATTCCATTATCTACTGTTGCTTCCGAATCTGCGTTTAGTACAGGAGGTCGGCATCTTGATCCATTTAGGAGTTCTCTAACTCCAAAGGTAATGCATCTCTCTGTTTTCTGTTTTTACACTAATACTATATCTGCCATTTAATTATATTATGCATGAGTATTTAATATAATGTTTGGGTTGTATATCACATATGTTGTAAGATGGTTCAAGCTCTGGTTTGTGCACAAGATTGGCTTCGAGTGAAAGGGAATCCAAGAGTTGATGTAGAGGAAAGCATAAAAGAGATGGAAGATCTAGAAAAAAGTAAGAAATATAATATGTATTTAATTTTTTTTAACTGTTTGAGCACACGTTTTACATCAAAGCTGCTAATTGTATCAACTCCAAAACAACCAACAAATTCTATTGTTACTAATCAGCCAGTTCAATCTGCTATTTGCCCATAGCTAGTTACTGATTTCCAATCACTACTTAAGTCTTCAAAGATGCCTTGATATAATATGTGTTTAATATATATATGCTGCTATAGTGTTATTTACAGTTCATAATTCTAAATCTTTTTTCTTTTTCTATGTAGATTTGCCGGCTGCAAATTTGGATGATGATGTTATATATGTTGAGCACATGTTGGGGAATACATATATTTGAGCTTTATTGTATTGACGCATTATCGCAATAACAATTTGTTGGAGTTTGAGACTTGGAGTTGCTGCACTACTTTAGACTTGATATCTAAGTTACAAGATACTTCGTACAACATTCTGTTTTTGGAATCATTTCATTCTGTTTTTTAAAGTTAGTAGCAGTATGTTTTGTTTTTTGCAAAACTGAATTTTCATAATTTGATTGGCTATGATTTGAAACCACAATGCAGTTTGTTTTTTTATGCATTACCTTTTCTATAGGTGTCCAATATGATCTATGGTTGTAGTTTATATATTTCTATGATATGCTCAAGTCTTTCTTATGTTGCAGCCTGCAAGAGTTCAAGACTACAAAATACAGTCTGCTAGTTTGTACTTTGTAGTGTAGTCTGCTAGTTTGTAGATTGCAATAGGGAAGTAAACATTTTACATTTATATGCTAATATTGATAAATGAATTAAACATTTACTACGCAGATTTTTGCACATCAGTTTATTGTTTGAAATAAAAGTGTAAATGTCTTTGTTTTAAAAATCGGGTCGATCCGGGTCAAAACCGGACCGGACCGGAAAATTCAGGTTCGGGTCGGTCAGGACCGGTTAGTAATAGGTCCGGTCTTCGGTCCTCATAAATTTAAGATTCCGGTTCCGGTTCTAACCGGTTCCGGTCCGGTCCGGTTTTGGATGCACACCCCTACTTCCTGGTACGCACCTTCCCAACCGGGTTGTCTCCTTCGTTTCTTTCTTTCTTGGCTCTCAACAGAACCAACTCCTAGCCACCACCTCCGATTTCCAGCCTCCATAGCCACCGCCTCCAGAGTCCGACCTACACCTTCACCTCAACCACCCTTGCCGCCTTACACACCGCCTCTAGGCTCCGGGCTCCGGGCACCACCTATTTGGCCTTCCCCTTCACCTCCTTCATTGAAGTAACCTCGAGCCACCCCGGCTTCCATAGCCATCTCCCTTACCACTGTACTCACAGCCTCCGGCTTCCACCTCCACAGTCTCCAACTCCGCCTCTTCCATGGAACGAACTCAAACCACTGGTCTCCAGCTCCACCTCTTCCATGGAAAGAGCTCGAACCACCCGGTCTCCATAGCTGTCACTGCCATCCCATAGAACTGTAGTTGTAGGCACAGGGAGGGAAGCGGAGTTCAATTTGAAGGGGAGATGTGAAGATGGAGTGTAGACTGCAGACTAGAGATGCAGAAGAGCAGTGGAATGAAAAAAGAAAAAAGAAAGGGAAAAAAGAGAAAAAAAAAAAAGAAAAAAAAAAACAAAATTGAAATTATTAAAAAAAATGTCAGATGGAATTCCACATAGGCGGTTAACCGTATAACCGGTTGGCAACTTATTAAATAGCCGAAGGTCATTTTTTGATAGTTAACGTACTTAATTGACTCGAAATAAATTGTATATGGACTCAATTGACTTTTTTGTAAAAGTAGGTGGACCTATTTGACAGTTTTCCCTAATTCTTATTTTTATCTTCCCTCTACAAAAAAAATCAAATATACAATTCTTAATTTATTAATCATTGTACTAGTCAATTTTGATGAAGTTTTAAGAGGCAAGTGAAGTATTTAAAAATTTCAATGATTTGTTAGAATGTCTACAAAGGGGTGGATAAATGGGCACAAAAAACACGGATCAAGCCCGGTGATACAGGTTCAGGGTGGCTAGGATCAAGTCTTAATTTTAGAAAGGCAAACGGGGGCGGGGTGAGTCTTGAAACTTTAGGAACTAAACATATCTTAAAATTTGGAAAAATAGGCACTTGACACACCCATTTTAAATTATTATTTTAATAACATATTATTTTATTTAATATTCTAACATACATGAAAGATCTTCATGTTCTTATGTGTTTAAAATAGACTGTAAATTGAAGAAACTTGTGAGTATATTAAAAAATTCAAAGACCATATAGACTCTTCAATTATCATCTCAATTCTCTATCCCAATGCATTAAATTTCCTTTATTGAATCTTTTTAGAGATAAATACTCTAATCGATACTTGTATACGTGACCCGAATCTACTCGTTCAATGGGACTGAAGATTCTTGAAGTTTATCACTGACGATTCTTGAAATTTATCGACGTTGGCACAACTAGCTGAAAAACATACTTTTATAGACATTTTGGTAACCGTTAGTTGTTAGTGACGAAAATATCTTAAAAGTAAAAGGTGGTAGCTTTTTGATAAAAAAACTGACTATTTGATTAAGTTCTGTTTGATATACAAATTGTTGGAACTAATCAAAGCTAAAAGCTATAAACTTTTCTCAAGATGATACTCATTGTAGCATATCAAACATAGGACCGATTTCGGTTCAGGTCCCAAACCAATCCCACGAATCCACAAACCAAACGAACTATTCAATTTTTCAGTTGACCATAACCGATATCGAACAAACCTTTAAACGGGTCCCAATGGAAATAAATAACCGATTTGGTTTATGGTTTTTCAGAAACCATAAACCGACTCAATTGGAATAAATAAATTTGAACTATTACTAATATTTGACCGTGGCCAGTGGAAATTGCCCACATTTGAGCCCATAGAACAAATATGTGCCTCGTTGGCTCTAAGCCACGGCCCACGGGTGCTTCTTGACTTGAGAGGAGATGTGGTTTATATAGAAGTTTTGAGCAGTAGCAAACCACACTTTTTTCCGGTGTGGGACTAAGTAATATAGAAAAAAAAATCAAAATCAAAAAAGCAAAAGAAAAAACAGACAGCGACGGGATTCAAATCCCTGACGTCTATGAAGCACAGATACTTCCCTAGGATAGCGTATCGGCGTATCCGATACGTTCTCGTATCCGATACTCTAGGATACACATACCGTACGTTCCCGGGCCGTATCTGCAATTTTTTAAAAGTTTCCATTTTTTCGTAATTTTTTGAAAGTTTCCGATACTCGTATCCCGACGGATACCCGTATCAACTTTTTAAAAAAAAAACCAAAATTTACTAATAAAATTCTAAAAAAAAAATGAAAATCTAAAACTACATTTTACTTGGTAATCAAATAATGGGCCTATATGGCTATATCCGAATTAAGTCATTAACTCATACTCCGAATTGGGTACTTGCACTTTTAATTTCAAGATTGTAGTTGTTTGACTTATTTCTCATTTTAAATTAATGACTTATTGACTACATTTATATTTCGAGATGCACTAGTGTATATGAGAAATATTATGAATTTACTACTAAATATCTTGAAAAAGGAAAATGCTTCAATGCAATGAATGAGTAGAAATCATATTATGTATATATATATATTAAAAAAAAATCTATTTTTAATATTTATAAATAGACCCCTATAACTTTTAATATTTGTAAATACACCCCCCATAACTTTTAATATTTATAAATATGGCCCCGTATCCGTATCCTACTTTTTTTGTTTTGACGTATTCCCGTACCCGTTTCCGCGTTTCCGCGTACCGGTATCGGTGCTACATAACCCGACGTGCGAGATTCAATAATGTGCTGAGAGACAACCTCTACAACACATCTTGTAAGTTTTATAAATGCTCGACTTTATATTATACGGAGTATCTTTACTAAATGTCTTTAATTATTATTAATAATAGCAATTATTATTAATATAAAATTTTCGGTTCGGTTCGGTCTAAACCGATTTTTTGTGTACAAAAACCGAACCCGAACTGATTTTATTTCGGGTCCCAATTTTTGGGTCCCAATTTCGTTCGGTTCGGTTATTTCCAAAATGCTGGTTCGATTATTTTCGTTTCGGTTTTTCGGTTTGAAACGTCAGCCCTAATCAAACATGTACTACTAAAGTTATGTGGCAAAACGTGAACGACAATGTTTTGCTGAGAGGATCATTTTACTGTTGTTTGTTTTTTACTGGGTTTCTGAGAGGACCTTTTTAGTGTTGGGAGAGTCCGTATAGTTGGGATTATATAAAAATAGTCCATGGTTGGAATTATTATTAGCGGATCACGATAGTTGCGATTATTATTTTCAATTTTCCTTTTATTTAAATAAGAAATACAAGAAGATGAGATGAACTACTGTTTTCTTTTTTTATTTCTAAAATACATAACTTGATCAAATAAAACATTAAACATATCTGAAACTGAACAAAATCGAACTAAATTGAACCTAATAATTTTTCACTTTTGAAATTTGAACTTGAAACAAAATCGAAACGAAACACAAATGATTTACAAAATCGAAAGGAAACACAAATGATTTTAATTTTATACAACATTTCAACCCAATAAACTGAATCCTAACCAAGACTAATAAAAACCCAACCATAAACCAATCATCATCCCCAAACCAAAATTTTAAAACCTCTGTTTCGGGAATTGATAGAGTAGTGCATAATTACGGGTACGTACGTATACGTACCTTGTACAGTTATTTATACGTACCTAGATAGTATAGATGAGAGATTTTTCAAGCGTTTATTAACTGGCTTTAATGTAAAGCGCGGTATTTATGTCGTAGAGTTTACTGCTGCTATACACGTCGTTGCACGATCAACGAACTACATTCTTTCTATTTATTTATACTCGTATAAATAAATATCTACACGTATAGCCACGTGGGGCATGCTATCCATCCATACTCCATAGATTCCATGAAACCTCTGCGACACTATACGCCGTTTGCATTTACAACCAATCTTATACAAGTAATTTGGTTAGCTAGATTCGGTAGATTGATCAATAAGGAAACTTGATCAAATTAAAATGAATCTCTACTTTTTTTTAATAAAAAATCAGTTAAAATGAGGATGCTTCGTAATTTTTTTTATCGTTAATCAAACAAAGATATTAAATCAACAAAATGTTCGTCGGCTGACAATACAATCAAAGAAAAAGCAATAAACAAGACGATAAAAAACCTTTTATCAGCCGTCTGCCCTTGAACCAAACTTAGAATCCATCACCTCTATAGAAGCAATAACATTCGTTGATCCTATAATGGGCACTGAGCCAATGACTCGCAAACCAGAGACCTAAACTCTAGAAGTTTCTACTAGGAAATAAGAACACACTCAAAACAACATGCAATTCGAAAGAAAAACACAAACAAAATAAAACAGAATTAAACCAGAATTCATTCATCTTCTTCCAAACACTAGACTCTCTTGCACTCCATGGAGGCGGCTCGAGAGGGGGACGAGCCCGCCGTTCATCCTCCTCAATAGTCATGCTTTTGTAGTGATTGACGATATCCTCCATTGATATCCCTTGTTGTTGAATCAAACCCAAGCTCCGCTACAACTTATCCGCCTTTTCTTTATCTACTCTCACCCTCAACTAGAAACATCAGCAGAAGACAAGTCACGACCGCCAAAGCATCCCTGGTCACGAGCCTGCTTGCACGACCAAAATCCACTAACGGCCGCTATTCGTCAATGACAAAAGCGGAAGAACAAAACCCTAAAGAGGGAGAGACCACCTTAGAACTAATTTTATTTCTAGTGGGAGTAATTTAAAAATGAGGTTTTTTTTATCTAGATAAGAATAATTCAAAAATAAGCAGAGGTTGTTTCTTAGATACGAGTAATTTATTGTGTTCTTTGAAAAGTACTCATTGTTGAAAAAAATAGTTTTTTTATTAGAATGATATTAGTTTTTTGGGAAAACAGTCAAATAGGTCCTCAAACTTTCATAAAAAGGTCAATTAAGTCCTTCTATAGGAGGTTCTGTCCGGCCATCGCGATTTGGGGCAGTTCCCGGTGGAATTTTTTGATGAAATTTTTTGAGCATCTTATTCACCAAGTCTAGTTTACTCATACCAAATTTCAGCTAAAAATTCAATCGGGAACACATTAATTAATTCTTGAAGATAACTGCGCATTTTTGCGTTCTCGAATTAATTTGAATGCGCTCTCGATTGAATTTTTAGCTTAAATTTGGTATGAGTAAACTAGACTTGATGAATAAGATTCTCAAAAAATTTCATCAAAAAATTCCACCGGGAACCGCATCAAATCGCGAAGACCGGACAGAGTATCCTATAGAAGGACTTAATTGACTTTTTTATGAAAGTTCGAGGACCTATTTGACAGTTTTCTCTAGTTTTTTTCCTATTTTGAGAAGAAGTCATATTTTCGAATTCTAAATCATATTACTCCTATTTTGGGAAATCTCCCAATATTTTAAACATTTTTTAATTATATTACGGAGTAGAGGAATTACATAAACACAAACCAAAACTCCAAAAGGTCGCAATCGTCACAACAGCGCATAAAATTTACGTAGTACGTAGTACTTCGTATGTCTTATTGTGTCCTAAGGCTAACGCTAATTGGAAGCTATTGACTCCCATGAGTGCTGCAACCCAGGACAAAAACGGTATACGAAGGTCTTGTAATGGGATGGATAGGACCTTGGTTGCTAGCAATTCACACCCTATTCACCCAAAAAGTAAGGATGTTTTTGCTTGGACTGTAATTTGCCCAGCCTAGCCCAGCCCAGACCAATCCAGACCAGACCAGACCAGTTCAGACCAGACCAGACTTGGATAGTTATAAAAATACAAAGAAACCAGACCAGACCAGACCAGTTCAGACCAGACCAGACCAGATCAGATCAGACCAGACCAGACCAGCAAATTACAGTCCAAGTAAAAACATCCTAAATGCAAAAAATGGGCCCATGGACTAGATGTGATGCACGCAGGAGAAATGATCAACATGGGGCCCATGTGAAATTAATATATTTTTTCTTTTAAGTGTTATAACTTTTTTTATTTATACTCTAATTTGTATAAAAAAATATATCAAAATTCATAATTTTTTATAACCTTCCATATGACACCAATATTGGATATGTAAAAATAAAAAAATAAAAAGTTTCATCTACTAGAGATTTGTGGATCTAACGTTTTTCTCAAATCAATTCAAGTGTTAAAATTAAGATTTCATTGTTAAAATATTTTTTTACATCTCTCAAATATTATTTTTCAAAAATAGATCTCATGGTTAAAAATTCACTCCAAATTTATTTATATTTACATCGGAATGTTTGATATTTTAAATCGTAATTATTTGCAAAAAAAGAATTTGGGAAAAAATTTATGTATAATAATAAAAGTAAGGATTTAACTAAAAAATGTGTTGAGTGAATATATTGACGGTGCTGGGTTGCAGGGAAAAATTGAATTGACTGAGTGAATACGTATAAACTGGGGTTAGATTAGATTTATCGACGGGTTGGGTTGCGGTTAGCCTAAGAAGATAAATTATGAATAAACAAGGAATTTTATCGGTCCAAGACCTAAAAGTTGAGTTAACTATCAATTCTGGATCCGAAAGAATAATTCTATCAATAAGGGACCTATAAGATTAAAATCTATCGATACAAGCCTTAAAAAATTAACGCTGTTAATTTGATTCTAACGGAAATTTGATACGTCCTCTCTTCCATTAAAAATTGCCACATGTGAGTCCCAATCACTATTAAAAATTGCCACGTATACTATTCAACATTTCAAATTAAACTCCTCATCTTCCATTTTCTTTTCACTCAGCCACAAACTCCGTATACATTTTTTCTCTCGTCTTACCTCGCCCACAAACCCCTTCATCTTCCACTGTTACTAACCTCCTTCATCTTCCACTGTTACTAACCTCCTTTATCTTCCTAACACTCCAACCCGGTAAGTCAATCTTCATTCCTCTCGAATCAGCTCTCTTAGCTCGAGTCAACTATTCTTTCTGTAGCCTTAAGATTTGAACCAGGTCTCCACTTAATGAATCTCACAAGGACAACAATCTCGTCAAAGCTTCATCTGCCTGTAAGTATGGAAGAAAATAGACGAAACATTTGCTAGTTTGGTAAATCTTTTAATGATTGTGTGATTCTGTGAGATATGTTAATTTTATAATATTCTTTGAGGCTTCAATTTTTTGGAATTACTGTGTGAGATGTGTTAATTTTATAATCTTTTATATCGTTTTACCCATGTATTTCCTTTTTTCTAGAGCCTCCCTTATATATATAGCATATAACTATATATATATAAGCATAGTTTTAATGGTGAACCTGGCTTTTGCTTAAAGGCGTTGGAAGATGCAGAAGAATCTTGAGCCCTAGTCAACCAAAAGGTGGTTTAGGCTTCAATACCTGTGATGAGGTGGTGAGGCACCTAGTTTTAATATATATCCAGCCTTAGGTTTCAAGGAAGGCCTAATACACGTATAACATTACAAATTAATAAGTAAGGATGCCATTAATTAAGGAGTACAAATGAGATAAATCATTTCTAGATGACTATATGATAATCCTAAACCTCATTTCAGTCTTAGTCTTAGTTCTATATATGGGGAAGGCTCTGTAATTGATCATTGAAGCCATATCTCATTTGTGTATAAATCATGTCCATGTATGCCATTTTGATTTTGAGGTGGTTTTGAGTCACAAAATGATTATGCATTGATAAACGCGGTATCATTTAACTGAATTTGATAATAATATTTCACTCTAGATTCAATTTGATATTTTCTCAATACACTTTTGTCTATTTCATCTCACACAGATGGAGCTTTGATACTCCTTTGGGGCTGAAACATAAGACCTCTTTTTCATTTCAACCGAAATACATTCTAAAGATGTTTAACTAAATAAAATTTAATGTTTGGTCCATTTGAAACAGCTTAAGTTTGTGTTCTCTTTGTTTCACCTGGACTTGTCTACATAAAAAGAGTTAGGAATTGAAATCATTATTGATTTCATTATCTGAAATCCTTATTCGGATTGCATTTGAATGGCAACTTCTTCCCAGAAGATTTACGCTTTGGTTTTTATACAAAATCAATATTGAATTGAATATGGATACGAATGAAATTGACATTGTCATGTAGCCAGTTTAACATCATCTAACATGTGTTTACTTTCAGAGCTTTCAACACATCTTGCTGGTCCATTTACACTAAATAAGGTAAATTTAGTTTCATTGTGATCACTGGTATATACTGTATATATTGGCCACATCTTCTAAACTGATATGCATAAGAATGATGTCAATACAGAAATATGGGTGGACAGAACGTGAGTAAATGAAATTGCAAAAATATTAGTATAAATGGAATTTTTAATTCGAAAAGATATGTTTACTAGTTACTGAAACATTCCATAAGTAATTAAAATAGATCTAAGTAAAAAAAAAAGATCCAAACACACTATAAAATCAATAGTCATTGTTTAAAATGTACTACTCAAAGCAAAGATCAAAGTGAAAATTTCATCCTCTAGGTCTGATACTGCCATCTCTACTTGAACTACTGTCTTCTTCTTGTCTTGTCAAACATTTCTCTGGATTGTGAAAATGGAACATCCTCATGTCAGCTCCTGAAAAGAATAACAATATAACATTAAACAAAGTAAAGTATCATTGGAGCCTAAGTTGAAAAATCATACCTGTTCATTCTCTTTCTCTTTACAGGACCTTTTGTTATGGCCAAATTGTTTGCATTTACCACACTTAATCATTCCATATTTTCTCTTAGCTTTGTGTGGATCCTTCCTTTCCAGTGATGATTTGTGCCTTTGCTTTTTTGGTCTCCCTGGTGGCCTCTTTAGTAACGGTGGTTGTATGAGCTCATCATTAGTTTTAGGCCAAAAATCAGGACCTCCCATTGGATTTATTTCATACTCATAGGCTCTTAAAAAATAGTCTCTTGTAAAATATTCATGTATATAATTTTCTGGACTGGCCTTGATAGACATTATAGCAGCACAAGCATGGATACAAGGCACACCTGTTAAGTCCCACATCCTACAAGTACATGTGTTGTTCTCAAGGTGAACAATAAACCTTTTAGGCCATAGTGAAACCTCAAATATAACTTCCCCACATGAAACAGAATTCCACCTAGTAGATTCCATGATGCATGCATTCAATTTCTTTAGTATCTCTGGACATATAAAACTTCCAGTGAGCCTTATCTTATCCTTTTTTTTCCTCATTAATTTCATTGCTTTGATCCTTATATTGTCGATAAGGATATCAACATGATTGTCTCGGTACCTTTTTATGACTCCATTGAAGCACTCAACAATGCTACTTGAGAACACGTGACACTTAACGTGATTTTGAAAATGTGCTCTACTCCATCTCTCAACACCTACTTGAGTGAGATATTCCCATGCAGTGTACTCTTTAGCCTTCATCTTATTCATGTATCTGTCAAAATCACACGTAGTAGTAGATTTTGCAGCTAACCAAAATAGCGATCTCAACTGTTCATCCTTCCATTTTTTCTCAAAGTTCATATACATATAACGTACACAAAAGCGATGATATGGTGAAGGATATAGTTCTTGTAGTGCAGCCACAAGACCCTATTAATCAAGCAAAAACAAAACAAATTTGTAAACCAAGCATATAAGCATTAACGATAAAGCATGTAAACAAATTAAGTATTTACCTTTCCTTGATCAGATATGAATGTCCATCTCTCTCCATGTATGGATGTTTGTCCAATATCAGTCAACAAACTATTTAAGAACCACAACCATGTCTCTCTAGTTTCAGATGAAACTATAGCATACGCTATAATGAACAAGCCATTGTTCCCATCAAGACCCACTGCTGCAAGAAGCTGACCACGATAGTATCCACTTAGATGGCATCCGTCTATTGCAATAAGTGGTCGGCATCCATTTAAAAATCCCTTTCTACACGCATCTATGCATATGTATATTCTATCAAATCTTGATGGACCACTTGCACCGTGTTTTGATAACAACAATTCTACGGATGATCCAGGGTTAGTCTTTAGTAACTCCGCACAGTAATCTGGTAACTTAGAATATTGTTGAGCGACATTGCCATGAAGTGATTGTAAAGCATATGCCTTTACTCTATAAGCCTTTGCAATGCTAATTGTGACATTATATTTCTTATATATAAGATCCCTTAATTCTTCACCTCCCATTTTTTGATGTTCTCTAAACTCTTCGATTACTTTATTTCCCAGCCACTTGGTATTGGCAAATTTTGCTTTCACTCCCTCCTTTTGACAATTATGGCTAGAGATGAAGGTTTTTACCTTAAAGGTTTCTAAATTTCCAACTTTGGAACAATATATAAGCCACGGGCAGTCCTTCACACACTTTACACGACATCTTGTCTTATCTTTCCTCACAAAGGTCAAATTATACATATTTTGAATCCCATAGCTTCTAACAGCTTCATAAAAATCATCAATAGATGCAAATGATTGTTCCAACCTGAAGTTAGCCTCCATATGACTTGCTTGAATTTGCCCCGAGTCAACTTCATCTTCACTTACTGAGGATTCGGAACCATGAATGCTCTTTAATTCCATCAAAGATTGTATCGTAGCTGACTCAGAAAAATCCGATAAATCACCTTCATCATGAATTAGAGCACATGTACCGTTTGTGGGGAGGGACCAACCACCTGGTTGTTTGTCATCTTCACTATTATATTCATCTAATATCCATTCATCATTTTCTGAATCCATCTGCAAAGAAAAAAAAAAATAATAATAATAATAATAATAATAATAATAATAATAATAAAATCAAGATAATCTCAAACAAGTGAAACGTAAGTATAAGTATATTGGATTGAAAATAGCTTCTCAAGCAAAGAAAGTATTATTATGCGAATTTTTTATAGATAATCCCATGGTAAACGTCAAGTCACGAATACTGTTAATTAAATTCTTCTGATACAATTTTCATGGTACTTTAACACATAAAAAGAAAACCGCAGAAGTGTACAATATGGTAAAGACAGATCGTGCAAAATAAAGTGTAAGATGAACTTACTGTAAACTTATTTGCAGGATGGATTAAGGCTGCATGTTCGTGAGAAAGATTATGGAGACTACAACGGCGAAGGTTGTATGAGAATGAGGAGTTGTCGATAGTAGGATCAGCGGCAGTTGCTATGTATAACTTTACCTATTTACTGATTCATTATATGCTTTTTTTTAAATATTTTTTTATTATGTGGCGCCACATCATACTCAGTTAACTATAAGTTAACAGCGTTAATTTTTTAAGGCTTGTATCGATAGATTTTTAATCTTATAGGTCCCTTATTGATAGAATTATTCTTTCGGGTCCAGAATTGATAGTTAACTCAACTTTTAGGTCTTGGACCGATAAAATTCCAATAAACAATAATAGAATGTCTGAATGTCTTTTCCGTATACATAGTATTTACTTAGGAGAAAGGAAGACATGAGTAGACTAAATCACTCAAATGAGTTTATCCGTAGCTGAAATGTCGTCTTTGTTATAGAGTACACAGAGAAAATTGCTATTGCTATAAATAAAGAGTCTGTTTGATAATACTAAAATCGGTTGAATCGACTGATTCTGCTTAAATTTATGACGTTATGGCTGAAGTGGTTGTATTGGTTGATTTATGAAAAAATTATGGGGTAATTTGAGTTTGCACCCCATATTCTTGTCTAAATTGGACTTTGCACTCTGTTTTTAAAAACTCTTTGTTTTTGCACTCCAACGGCCCAACCCCATATGAAAAGACAAAAATGCCCCTCCATTAACAACTCTGTTGACCTTCAACATATTCCAGATTGAGGGCATTTTTGTCTTTTCATATGGGGTTGGGGTGCAAAAACAAAGAGTTTAAAAAACGGGGTGCAAAGTCTAATTTAGACAATAATATGGGGTGCAAAGTCCAATTTAAAATATATTTTATTAATAAAATAAATAAAAAATATATGAAAAATAGGTAAAATATTCATCTACAGTAATTTCAGCCAATACAGCCAGAAAAGTAACTCCAACCTTACTTTTTCTTATTATTGCACAATTCAGCGCGCGAAATCAAAATTTACGTGTTTGTTTAAAAAAAAATTGGCTAATAAGCCTAATAAGCCGAAAAACAGAGTCACCAAATGGGCTCAAAATTTAAGTTTCTTTCAAAAATAGGATCTAATGTTTGATTTTCTCTAAATAGTGGAGTAATAGACATTCTATTTTTACCTTTGGTTGAACTAATTAATTAATTAACCCAATTAATTGTCCTCCCTAGTTCTCTTGATGTCTCTTGCACAACCAAGACAATCCGTTGGTGGCTGCAACTCGGCGGCGGATTCCGGTGGCAGCGGCGAACTCCGTCGAAAATGTTGGCAGGCCGGGCCGCCAGAAAAAATTCTGGAAATTTTTTCGCAGGCGGCAGATGGCAGGCGGTAATTCAGGGGCAGTAGTAAAGGTATTTTGGTCCAATCATAAATAAAAAGTCCTATATAAGAATGTTTGAACTAATTGGTCCTATTTTGGTAAAAAAAAAAAAGAAGAAGAAGAAGAAGAAGCTATGTTTTAGTTCTATTAAGGTTAAACCCCCTAGAATATATCAATAATATTGATAAAAGTATTCACACACCGTGTACTTTCAAAGTGAATCAAGGCTTAACATGGAATCAGAGCCAAGTCCGGTTGTGGTTTGACTGTTTGTTTAGCACCCATGATTAAGAGTAGCTTGTTTGGCCTATTTATACACCGCATCAATATTGTCTAGCCCGGTTCGAGATGAGGGACGTGTTAAAGTATTTGTCCAACACCGGAAAACTATAAAACAATAAAACATTGGACTGTGGTTTTGGGCTACTTTTCTTATAAGATTGATCTTTTATGATTAGACTTCAGGTCCTAACAAATATTGTGGCATTTTCATATCAAAATGTAAGAAAATTAGAAAAATGAGAAAATGAATTTCAAATAGCACACCATGACTTAGTCCTTCTTTCCTTTTTGGGAAAGAAGGAAAATGTAAGACAAATATTAGTTTTCAAATTTCAAATAGCACACCATGAATTTCAAATAGCACAAATATTAGTCCTTCTTTCCTTTATGGGATGTTTTTTTTATTTGTCTTCTTTCTCTTTAAGGAAAGTTTTTGAGAAAATACCCCCACTTTTATTACTTTTACCCCACTTACTTTTTACAAACTATTTTCTCTTTCCTACTTTACCATCACTTTACTATTCTTAATACACTCTCTTTCCTACTTTATCATCACTTTACTCTTTTTAATATACCATCTTTCCTACTTTATCATTTACCCTACACACTCTATACTTACTGTACTACTTTATTATTAAATTCCGTGCCAAACCCTAAGGGGATTAATAAAAAAGAACGGATGGAGTAGCTCAATTGAATGTTTTTTAAGAGCTTGAGGTTTCGATTGAATCTTTATAAAGTACGGGAACTTAGTTGCCTTTGTCGTTATAGTACGAGGATATATTTGATAGTTTTCCTTTATTTTTATGTGTCCATTTCTCTCATGCCACATGTGCATTATGCATATTATTGCATTAGAGATGTTCTAAAGTGATCTTTTCACCTATTGTGTTCAAGGAAGTTGTCCATAACGATTTCCAAACGTAATATATTCTTCTTCACCATTTTCCCATCCATCCTAGCAAAGCCACGAAATCTGCTTGACACAATCATACAACTAAACTATATCTGTTAGGGAGATTTCCCAAAATATGATTGCTATTTTTTTCTTCCTAAAATAGGACAAAGATGACAGTATTACTATCATTATTTAGTCATGACTGACAAATAGTTGCATTTAACATGACAATATTTATTACAATTAGTGACGATATTTTTCAATCATGACAGTATTTTTCAATGACAGTAACAACTCCTATTTAGGTCAATTTCCCTTTCTTTTATCACTAATATTTTCTTACCATTTTCATTAATATCTATAACCAAATAACACATTCCTAAGTTTAGTGTACCCTTTATGAGATTATTAAACCTTTCACCAGTGAAAAGTCGTGAGTGAGTCTCGTGACACAGACGACCCCCATGATGAAGCTAATATCGGGCCAGGTCACATTAGTTTGAATAGACTACGGAGTACTAATAATCCCACAAAGCATATAACTGAAATCATTTCTCCCCGTTGCCTCGCCTCTACTTAATTTCACATAACTTGACTTTGTTCTTTAGCAGAATCAGCACCTTAATGCTACTCCGTCCGTTTCTTAATTAAGTTCCTAGTTTGACTTCACACATATTAAGAAATAAATTTGACTTTACTGTGGAATGCACTGTTTGAACACTGTTTGAACACTGTTTGACACTGTTTGGCACTCTTTGGCACTGTTTTGGTGTAAATCATTTGCCAAATAAGGAAAGGTTTGAAGTAGGAACTTTAATATGGATCATCCCAAAAAGGAAAGTAGGAACTTAATTACGGGACGGAGGGAGTACATCTCAAATCTACTCCGCATGTATATTTCGTGCATAATTTGACTGCTACAGAGATTCCCTCATTAGTATTCCCTCCGTCCTTCAATATTTTGTCATGTTTAACCGACACGAAAAATAATAAAGTAAAAACTGTGTGATTGAGATATGTGCAGAGAAAAGATAAATGACATGAACCACGAACTCATTCATTAAAAGGGAAAATGACAAAGTTTTTAGGGCATCTAAAAAAGGAAAGATGACAAAATTATAAGAGACGGAGTGAGTGTTTGATTTGGAGTGAGATAATTATTCAATATTTCAATTCCCTTACAATGCCATACAAGCTCTTTTTCTTTTAATAAAAACGTAGAACAAAAACAATATTTTCTATGTACATTCTGCAATAAGGATGTTTTCGATTTGACATATTTTAGTCACAGACTAGATCAAACCTGATTAGGTCAGATCAAATCAGATTGGACTAGACAAATCTTAAACCATAGTAAAACAAAAATAAAAATGATACATACCGAACCATACTAGATCGAAGACTTCCTCCATAGGATAAACATTCAAGATAGCTGGTTTTACAACCATTTACAAACATTCAAGAGCAATTAAGGGGACTCGAGTTTGGCGATAGGTGCAAAATTTTCATCAAAGTCGACACCTTTTCACTTTGTTCCACTTTGTTCTTATTCCACTTTGTTCTTATTTATATTCACGCCATCAGATTTAGCCATGCACAACTTCTCACACATTATTTCTTTTAAAACCCTAGCTCTTCTAGTGGTGCGTCAATCGAAGATTAATATTTTAATAGCTCAAAAAGGTCATTCTAAGATTCAATAGTGGAAGTTATAACAACTTATTTCTATCAATTTTAATCACACATTTCTCAAGACTCAAATAAAGTAAATAAAAATATGTATCCATATTTTATTGTTTTTACATCCAAATATGTTCTCAAAATTTCATAAAAGTTCAAAAGAAATTATTTATAACAACAAAATTAAGATTTTAGAATATTTTCAAAGATTTCATAATTTAAGAATGTTGGCCTTTGATATAGAACAAATACTATAATAGGTTAGAGAGTACGAAAAATGCTTTAGAGTATTTCACTTGGATTAATTGATTTAGAATATTCCACTTGGACTTATTCATCATATAAAAGTATAAAGTATGCTTCGTGTATACGTCAACTGTATAGGTCGAGTAATTGTCTGTATATAGACAATTTACGGGCGTATAAAATAGCCGTGTTCAAATAACATTATGTGTAGAGCGAATACATGAAGTATTGGTTTGGTTGGTAGGAAATACTGAATTGATTTTGGAGTGATTGGCTGGGGATTTTGTTAAGTGACTAAGTGGGTTACATCAAAAGGATGATTCAGTTCCCACCCGTACCGAAGTGTGCTCCTAAGTCCCACCCGTATATGTGCTATAAATCGGTTAGTTGAGTGAGACCAGCCTGAATGTGGAGTTTGTGAAAACAAAAATCAATAGGGCACGTGGATCACACGTTTCCGTGGGGAAACCCAGCCAGCCAATCAAGCCTGTAAACCCTTCCCTGAGACTTCCTTCCATCTTTCCTTCCTCCTACAATCCTTGCCCACCTGATTCTCCTAATTAATTCCAAAAGCAACTGATGTGAATTTTCTACCCAAATGCACCAATCATTACGTGTTGCATTTATGTGCCACATTGAATAATCTTTTGGATTTTGAAAGAGATTCATATGCTTTCTTTATAAGATCTTCACACACATTGTTTAGAGCGTCTTTGGTGAGTACGTATATGATACAACCGGCTGTACGGTGAGCACCGTACAGCCGGCCCAGAAACAAGCCCAAGAGAAAAATAACAAAATAATTCGGTGGTATTTTTGTAATAATGTGAAAATCGCAATTTCTACTAAATGAGCATTAGTATATTGTTAATGAGCAATAGTCCAATTGTAATGAGTATTAAACGTCTAATAATGAGTACCGTGTTATTACAAGAAAGCTGATATCACAACTACAAACGGTGGCATTTTCGTAATTTCAGTGAAAATCGCGGTTTTCGTTATATGAGCATTATTACACTTTTAATGAACATCAGACATATTCTACTGAGCATTAAGAGTCAAATAATGAGCGTCGTGATCTCTTCTTCATATCTTATAATTCACTTTCCTTTTCTTTTTTTCTTAAATAAAAACTTATTAAATTATACGTTGTATCAATAATGAACTTCTATAAACTTCAATATGAAAATTTAATGTAATATGATACTTTTGAAATATGCATTGATATGTCAGTTTAATAATGAGCGTAGTATCAGTATCAAATGAGCATATACAACCTAACAATAAGCATCATGATCTCTGCTTCCTATCTTCGAATTCACTTTCTGTTTTCTTAAATTATTTTTGCTTTTATAAAAACTTATTAAATTATGTGTATAGTAAACTTTAATGAACTTGAATATGTAAATCTCATATAACATGGTACTTTTGAAATATTCATTGATATAAAATGAGCATAACATCAATACCAATTGAGCATTTGTTACGTATAAAATGAACATTGATACGAAAAAAGTAAGTTTTTTTAGTTGACCATGAAGATATTTTAATTGAGTATCAAATCTCCTCTATTGAGTATTAGAATCATGCAGGTAAGCATCACGATATGTGCTCTCGTGTCTATAATCAAGTCTTATGTTAAAATATAATGAGCAAAACACCGCTACCAAATGAACATATACAACTTAAAAATGAGTGTAAAAAAACAAAAATTCATTTGTGTATGCAGGTTCATTTTAGGCGTTATACCCATTTGAATATAACATAAAACTCATTTTTAATGTCTTCAATATTCATGTGTATGTGATGGAGTTGCAGCTGAAACCGGGGAAGCCGACATCATTAAATCCATCTGTGTCATCTTTACACAACTCCTGCAATATAAAAACAAAACTGGATGAGTAGAATTCGTAATTCATAGAAGTGGAGATAAATAGATCGAGATTCAATTTTTTGGAGATAATTTCAGTGGAAAGATTGATGGTGACCTCCATGATTGTGATTTCATTGTTTGAGTTTTTCTGTACGTGAGATGGCTTAGCAAGAATCGGAAGAAGAAACAAGATCGAATTTCTGAAAAACACTTGTCAAATTGCAGAAGCAATAAGGGTTGGTTTGCAACTCCTTTTAAAAAAGCACTTCTCAGCTTTTGGCTTTAAAAAAGCACTTATTTTCCCAAACACTACAACTTTCATTTTTCTCGGCTTCCGCGTCAAAAGTACTTTTACTTTTTCTATTACACAAAAAACACTTATTTTACCAAACACTACCCATTTTTACTTTTCAAAATCACTTTTTTCTCAAACACTATCAACTTTTATTTAATCACTTCTCTCCATTTCATTAAAAAAAGCACTTTTTTAAAAGCAGAAGCTGTTGCAAACAGACCCTAAGTGACCAGACAAGTAAAATTGCCGGAACCTGGAAGAGATAGAGCGACGGGTTTGGTTATCATCCTTTGCTGGTGAGTTGATTTAATTACAAATATATCCGGCTGTACGGTGCTCACCGTACAGCCGGCTGTACAATATAATTTGCCGTCTTTGGTAATACTGAAATTGACTGAGATGACAAAGTTAGATGAAACGGCTTTGAAAGTAGGTGAAGTTCTTTCTGAAACGGCTAAATTTATTAAATACGTTGACTTATGAAGAAATAAATTGCGTTTTAAGAAATTAAAGAAAATTTATATGAAACAACTTAAGTAACCTTCGCTATCAAATTTGGTCAACAAAATAACTTCACTTAGCTTTTACTTATTTGTACGACTACCTATTATACAATTCAAGGTGTGAAATCAAATTTTACTTAAGTCATAAAAAGTTTGATAGTAAGGGGTGTTTGGAACTGATTCTGCTTCTGCTTCTTTTTTAAAGCAGAAGGAGAATCGTAATCAGTTTTCAGAACCTGATCTCCCCCATCTTCTAAAAAAAACTGATTCTAGGAGTAAATTAGAGCACCAGAATCACTTCCGCACTTTCACCCAAACACTTCAAGGAGCAGAAACAGTTTTAAGAATAAAATCCAAACACCCCCCTCTATCGTAAATACAAATTATCAAACGGACTTCTAAAGTAATAATAATAAGGGAAAAGTACATAAAAGATACATGTGGTTTGGACCGTTTTCAGATAGGGGCACATGTTTCATTTTTTAACAAAGTGGGACATACATGTGTTTCAATTCCGTTATCACAACAGGGGCATGATATCTAACGCCGTTAGAAAATCTAACCCCGATTTTCAAAAATCTCCGAAACATTAAAAGAAAAATATTGGAAGGTGCGCCTCGTCAAGGAGACCAACAAACTATCTTTGTTTTTATTATTCCAGCCACCATGTCGCCAAAAAATCCGCCGGAAAAGTGATATTAACAAATTCATTTTTAAAAATAATCTAAATAGAGCCGAAAAATTCAAAGAGAGCGATAGTTTGTTGATCTCCTTGATGAGGCACACCTCCCAGTATTTTTCTTTTAATGTTTCAGAGATTTTTGAAAATCGGGATTAAATTTTCTGACGGCGTTAGACGACATGTCCCTGATGTGACAACGGAATTGAAGCACATGTCCCACTTTGTTAAAAAATGAAACACGTGCCCCTATATGAAAACGCCTCAAACGTATCTTTTTTTTGTACTTTTCTCTAATAATAATAACATCTCAAAAACATACCCGATAAAACATGAGCTTAGTTTTGGCTATATGACTATATCACATCGCAGTCTAATATCATCGAAGTTTAAATTAATTTTATACTCTTTTGAAAATGACAGCAGTAGCTGCCACTATATTTTGTATGCAATACATAGATCTTGGTTTGTTACATTCCGCTTCGATACAGTTTACACTCTCATTTAACTGTTCGACTGATATTGAAAGATCTTCAAAAATGGAGTACAGTGTCATCTTTTTTTACATTACTAGTACTTTGTAACTTGTAAGTGTCACTAATAAACAAATTTTGGTGGTTTACAAGTCAACTGTACGTATTGGCATCATAGATAGTCATACGACTCATACCGGATTAAAACATATTATTCTCTCCGTCCCATGAAAAGGTTCTCACTTTCTTTCTTTGAACGTCCCACTTAAAGGTTTTCACTTTCTATTTTAAGAAACAATTAACACTATTAATTAAAAATTTAATCATCACATACTAAAAATAATACATTTATATCATCACAGGTATCATCAATATACCATTATATTATATATTCATCTAAATTATTTCTCCAAATATTTTCGAATTAGCATAGTTAATCATTATCTAAATAATCGTGTCATTTTGCCACAAGAATTTTTAAACGGGGCGGAGGTATTAGTATTTTCTCTTCTGCATTACATGAAAATTATATGCTTTGAGTAAATATATTAATTTTTTTAATTAATCAAACTACATCATAAAAAAAGGGAAAATGAAAATTAATAATCCAACCTTTTATTAATTTGGTGGTACATCATTTTATTTAATCAGTCTTATTATTGTTTTGTCGCTGTTATTTTTTATTGTAAGACTCTTGCATTAAGATCGGGTGAGGTTTGGTTTACTTCAATCGTCTGTGGCTCAGGTTTGCCCATTAATGGATCATCGAGTTATATTGTTTGTTTGAAGGTGATTAACTCCAAGTCTGATTCGAGGGCTGACGGTTGTTTGTGGTTCCTTACTTATTTTACTCACCATCAATGGCTAACCTATTGATTATGGCCTTGTTTGGATAATGGTTGATCAGCCATTTTTAATTCTTTAATCACCATCAATGAGTTTGACTAGATAAACAGCTGATATTAGTGTTTGGTAAATAGCTGGTTGACTTAGCTTATTGGGATGAACCAGCCAAAAACTAAAAACGTTGGATGGGCCAGCGTTTCGTTTCGGCGGTTTATCTTTATGCCTTTCATGCCCTTTGATCTCGCATGTGTATCTTATGTGATCTAATTAACTCAAAAACTCAGACATGTTGTACTCCGTGTTTCTTAAGCAGTTGCTCTCCATTTGTTGATTAACCATCGGACCAATTCATTAAAACATGAGTGGGACTCATGTTGCTCTATACTTGGGAATTCATCAATTACACATATATATTAATTTTATTAATCTTTTATCTTTTGGTTGAAACTTGAAACCCATCTACCGTACTATGCATCTTTTATTTTTTGAAAAATAAGATTTCATGATTGAGTATAGTCATAAAAAAAAAAGGATGACACCCCATCCCTGAAGGCCCCCAATACCGACCGGACGGCACGATGGAAGGATGTAAATTGGACTATAATCACAATCTGACAGATAGAGAGTGAAACTCTGTCCCCGATACTTGCAGAGGCCCTAGGGGTGGACTCGGGTTGGGCCGCCCGGCCCGGTACTGTTTGGGCCCGGCTCGGTACCCGATCTTGGGGACGGTTCGGGCAGAACGGAACTGGTCTATTCCATGTGCGGGCTTGGGCCTTGAAAATGGTGAACCGGCCCGGCCGGTTCGGGCCAATTTTTTTTTGTTTCTACCGGGTAGGGCTGGGTGTTTTGGGGGGGGGGGGGGTTTGGGGGGGGGGGGGGGTCGGGGGTAATTTAGAAAAAAAAAAACTTGAACTAGTAACCAGCCCGGCCCGGAACCGCCGGCTACCCGGGCCGGTTCCGGTTCCCTACTTCCCAAACAAAAGCCCGGCCGGGCCCAGGCCCGAACCGGAACCGGCCCGGTCCGGGTCCATCCCTAAGAGGCCCTATGCATTTTTCAGCATAGTAACCCCTCATTGCAGTTGGCGGGATTCGAACCCGAGACCTAACCCTTGTGGCACTTCCTCGCTACCAGTTGAGCTACGCCCACCGGTGATTGAGTATAGTCATGTATATATAAAATGTTATCTAATGTGTTGTTTTTTATCTTTATCAAAATGTTTCTCTTTATTTATTTTATTTTTCACATTGTTTTAGATATCAGTTTTAAAATTTCTAAAATATGAATGATTTATATAAAATTAAACAAAACTAAATATTAATCTCTGTATATGTCTTTTTACGCGCAAACAACTATTCTTAAACAACTAATTTACCAAACATTTGCTGAAAACCAGTTAACATAATCGGCCAACTAAAATAGCTGACACAACCATCTATTTTCAGATCGATGTCATAACAAGCTAACAATCGATTGCCAAACAAGACCTATACATCGGAAGGTGGACTAATCAGAAGGCATATGCTTTACGAGCTAACGAAGTGAAAATGAGATCTCAAGTACGGCACAATCCAATAAATATTATTAGTGTCCCTAATTATTAAACTCGCAACTAGACATGACAATTGTAACTTGCCCGACAAATACTCGCACTGATCTGTTCTGATCAAAATAAAGAAATCCACATTGATCCAGTAACAGATACGGGGCGAGCTAATTGTTGTCCTTTTATGAGTAACAAACATTTTATACATACCTGCCCAATTATCCGCCCCGTTAAGTGTCCCGTTAGTGGCCTTATAAACTAATAATAAACTGCTTTGTTACCCAACCTATTTATTTTTAATTACATTTTGATAGGATTCCTTAATACTCCCTCCGTCATTTAAAATTTTGCCAACTTTTTTGTCTTGATTGTCTCATTAACTTTGTCACTTTCCCTTTTAAGTAAAGTGTTTTAGTTAATTATGTGAAATTATAAAAGTATATCTGTTGGGATAATGGACCAGGCGCAGTGCCATCGGCCCGTTATCCCCGAGCTTTGGCCCAACTAGGCCCAAGACACAGTCTCACGAGCGGAAATAGCCCATTGCTCATTTACTTATTTATCGGGCTAGTTCGCCCATCAGCTTGGACATGTATTATGTATTTGGGCCAAGCCCACGTAGGTTAGGCTCTGGACTTGTGATGGATGCCTATAAATAGGTCATCACCCCCCCCATGTATTCTCTAAGTTATTTTCACTATACTGAAATGCTGCTAGTTTCTCTACCTGAATATTTTCTACCAACATTGGTGCTTTCATTGAGATTTCATTGAGAGCTAATCTCTCTTTTTTTTTTCGGTAGAACTTGGAAGAGAAAATAGCACTAACGAGTGAGAAACTATGAAAAAATATTATAGTTTAAGAATTGAGCCCAAAATTGATTCGGGAGAAAGGTTTTTGCAAAAAAAGGAAAACAAAAATAGATCTGAAATTTGGAGTCTTCCAATTGAAACCAGGTCAAGGCTTCACAAAAAGAAATCGACGACGGTAAGGCTGGCAGGGGAGGCTCCGCACAAGACCCCCTATGGAACTCGAGCGTCGACATGGACATCCCCAACATCCACATGTCCTCAGCAGCGGCGGATGTGGAACATGCCTCACCTACTGGTCTTATTCTCGAAAATCCGGATTTGCTATCAAAGCTTCTGCCATTAATGGCCGCTTGAGACCTGGGGAAGCAAATTCAAGGCCACGGATTCCCACTCCCTGTGATGGTCCCTGTGAACACGAACCAGTACGGGCCGTCGTCGCTGCAACCGGAGTAGATGCCATCTCCGGGAAAGTGGCGTAGCAGAGTCTTGTCTCCACCCATCACCAACCGAACCGACGATTGCACAAGCTCTCTTTGGCCGACCTCAATGACAACAATTCAGTCGCCCCGGTGCAGCAATGCGTCCGTGGGGGCTCTGGCTTCGTTGATCCTCGCGGCTTGCCTTGAGTTACTCTGTCTTCTTCCCTCTCCGGCAGAGTCCATGGCCGACGAATCTCTTCCCTGGCGAAGCGGAGCCATGGCCAGGAGGGGACCCACGCTCGTCCAAGTCGAGGGGTCTTTAGCAGCGGCTTCCTTGCTCTCTGTTCTGCAGCAGGCCCGCAATTCCTGGGGGCTGAGATGGGCTTCCCGGAACGAATTGAAGAATCCCACTACTCCCAAACTTTAGCATGTTAATTTACTTTGGCGTGCTAATATAATTTGTACTTGGCACACACCAATAATGATGTATCAACTACTAAACATTTAAATATGAAATTTCTATTAGAACCTTTTGAAATTGTAGGTTGATTATCCGTGTCAACTGGTCGTGGTTGTGGAGCACCATCGCGAGGTACGCGAGGTCGTGCATGCTCGAAGCTATCACCCCAGACGCCCGTATGCTTGATGCCCATACACCATGCTTGTACGCTCGGAGCATGACGGGTTGAAGAGGGAGTCGTACTAGCACAGACGGGTCTCGGAGGGATTGAAGTATGTGTCCCAGCAAATTGAGCAGTCACGACAGCCAGAAAGGAGGCCCTCCCGGCAACACTCATTCCAGGAAGGAGGGAACGATTCGTCTCATCACTCCCGTCGACCGGGTAGACGGCTGGCTCCCCGGAGACGTATCAACAAAGATGCACCAGAACAGAAGGATCTCGAAGGGAGTATGTGTCCCGACAAATTGGGTAGCCATGATAGCCAGGAAGGACGACTCGTCTTATCACTCCCGTCCACCGGGAAAGCGGACAACCTTCCCTGACGGACGCCACGCTAAATCTCGACTTCACGTACATGAGAGGGTTGTAGAGTCTTCTGCGCAAGTTCAGCTCCGCGCTGGACGCGCACGAGCAGAAATAGCCCCTGATGGGGTGGAAGATCTGAGGCAAAGCTACACGAGCTGAGGAGAGGGGTCGTCGAGGGAGAGCCATTCTTGGCCGAACTTGCGCTCAGACGAGGGTGACTACCCCGACGACCTCTAACCTGCCGTCCAGGGTTCTGCTGGGAAGAAGGCCAGTGACGTACGTGCAAGGGTAGCATGACCTGAACCAGACGCCGCTTGATGTTCACTCCATCAGGGCAGCGGTCGCCAGGGGATCCTCCGGTCCCCACACCTGAGATCGCAAATCCTTCGCTGAGATCAGGGCTCCTCTTCCTTGCCTCTTGGCAGCAACGACGTTCGGAGGGAGTAGCAGGCCTTCAAACGTTGATTACCCATGCCAACTGGTCGGGGTTGCAGAGCACCATCGCGAGGTCATGCATGCTCGAAGCTATCACCCCAGACGCCTGTATGCTCGGTGCCCATATACCACGCTCGTATGCTGAGAGCATATGGATCCTAAAGGGAGTACGTGTCCCGACAAGTTGAGTAGCTGGGAAGGAGGCCCTCCCAGAAGCACTCGTCCCGAGAAGGAGGGGACGATTCGTCTCATGACTCCTGTCGACTAGGTAGGCTGACTGTCTCTCCCTGGAAGACGTATCAGCACAGATGTACCACCGCAAAACGATTTTGAAGGGAGTACGTGTCTCGGCAACTTAAACACCCAAGAAGGAGGCCTTCCCGGCAACACTCGTTCTGGGAAGGAGGGAACGATTCGTCTCACCACTCCCGTCGACCGGGTACGGCAGGCTCCCCGGGAGACGTATCAACAAAGATGTACCAGCACAGACAGATCTCGGAGGGAGTATGTGTCCCGACAAGTTGGGTAGCCATGGTAGCCAAGAAGGATGACTCGTCTTATCACTCCCGTTGATCGGGCAAGCGGACGACCTTTCCTGGACGGGCGCCATGCTAAATCTCGACCTCATGTACGTGAGAGGGTTGCAGAGTCTTCTGTGCAAGTTCAGCTCCGCGCTGGATGCACACGAGCAGAACTGGCCCCTGATGCGGTGGAAGATCTGAGGCTAAGGCTACACGAGCTGAGGAGAAGGGTTGTCGGGGGAGAGCCATACGTGGCCGACCCCCAGATCCCAGAACCATCCACGGGTACCATGATGAAGCACTGTTGTCAAAGGGGCACATACCTTGTAACGCGGAGCTGATACTCGGAGCCCTGGAAGCACTGTTACTAAAGGGGTATAGACCTTGCAACGTAGCGGCAGCCAGGAAGGAGGTCCTCCCGGCAACACTCGTCCCGGGAAGGAAGGAAGCATCATGGATAAAGGGGTGCAGATCTACAACGCGGAGCTGTCACTCGAAGGCATGGAAGCACTGTTGCCAAAGGGGTACAGACCTTGCAACGCGGCGACAGCCAGGAAGGAGGCCCTCTCGGCAACACTCCCGGGAAGGATGCACTGTTGCTAAAGGGGTACAGACCTTGCAACGGTCAGTTGTTACTCGAAGTCCTGCAAGCATCGTTGATAAAAGGGTACAGACCTTGCAACGCAAAGCCATTCCACAAGGGCGTGCAAACAGCCGGGCTGAGGCAGAAGACGCCGAGCAGAGGAAGAAAGTGAAGAGTTTGGGCTGGGATTTGAACCCTAGGCATAGGATGGAAACAAACCTCAACCAATGGGCTGAACTGTCAAAGTTTTCGTCTGATCACCGGCCTTTCAGTACTGCTGTTGCCGTCGTGTGCCGCCACCATGATGCGCCGCCGCGCGCCGCCGTGTGCCCCCGCCATCATGTGTCGCCGCCATGTGCCACCGCCATCATGTGTCGCCGTCATCATGTGTTGCCGCCATGTGCCACCGCCATCATGTGTCGCCGTCATCATGTGTCGCCGCCACCGTGTGACGCGGCCGCTTGATTCCTGGCATTGACGTCGTGACCGCACGATCGGGCTGCCTGTTCCCTTCCGGTATGGCGATCGCCGTGTTCAAATTCGGGACCGGCCCCTCAGTGCCGACGTTCCCGTGTTACGGCCGACTTCTCAGCGTCGACATCATGACCGCAAGACTGGTCTCAAATGTTCCCTTCCTGGATGACGACAATTGTTCCTGTATAACTCCTAATCACGTGAGGACTCAGGTGATGATGTTGACTGAAGATCTCTGAAATCATTTGTCGAATCCTGCAAACTCAAAGGGATACACTAGGTCACGGTCGTAACGGGCAATTCGCCTAGGCATAGGATGGAAACAAACCTCAACCAATGGGCTGAACTGTCAAAGTTTTCGTCTGATCACCGGCCTTTCAGTACTGCTGTTGCCGTCGTGTGCCGCCACCATGATGCGCCGCCGCCGCCGCGCGCCGCCGTGTGCCCCCGCCATCATGTGTCGCCGCCATGTGCCACCGCCATCATGTGTCGCCGTCATCATGTGTCGCCGCCATGTGCCACCGCCATCATGTGTCGCCGTCATCATGTGTCGCTGCCACCGTGTGACGCGGCCGCTTGATTCCTGGCATTGACGTCGTGACCGCACGATCGGGCTGCCTGTTCCCTTCCGGTATGGCGACCGCCGTGTTCAAATTCGGGACCGGCCCCTCAGTGCCGACGTTCCCGTGTTACGGCCGACTTCTCAGCGTCGACATCATGACCGCAAGACTGGTCTCAAATGTTCCCTTCCTGGATGACGACAATTGTTCCTGTATAACTCCTAATCACGTGAGGACTCAGGTGATGATGTTGACTGAAGATCTCTGAAATCATTTGTCGAATCCTGCAAACTCAAAGGGATACACTGGGTCACGGTCGTAACGGGCAATTCGCCTTTGATCATCTCAAAGACGAGCCCTATCATTCTCGGCGCACGAAGCTGACACAACTTCATGCTGGGGTGCAAGCGTTCCAGGAAGCCACCCGCGTTCGAGGAGCTTTGTCTCAAAGGTTCCAGAGGTTGACGCCACAAGAAGAGGTGCAAAGCATTCAAGACACACCACCCTTACGGACATGACGACATTATGTGGGTGACACGCAGACACCCTATGACGCAGAGATTCACATCAGCGTGGAAGCATCGTGGCTAAAGGGGAACAAACCTTGCAACACAAAGCTGTTTCTGGCGTGCAAGATTTTACACGAAGGCATGCAAGCAGCTCAGGCGGAGGACCTCAAGGCACATGCCATCAACAAAGCTACAAAGTACAAGGAGGGTTAGCTCCGTATTGAACCCACCTATGAGGTCGAAGAAATCCAGGTCAACCCCGAGAGACTGGGACGGAAGATCAAGATCGGTGCAGAGCTCCTGATCAATCTTGTTAATTGAATACCACGACGGGGAAGCTTGCAGATCAAATGTAGATTGCAGGACACTTGGTCAAATCCTAAGAGCGGAGCATCCCAAGCTTGTAGGTCAATTGTGGAGCGCCGGGAACCCTCTCTAATCCTAAGAGTGCAGAACTGCAAGCTCGTTGATGAAGTGTGGGTTGGAGATTAGCTCTCTCAGATTCTATGAACCAATCATCACAAATTGTAGATCAAATGTAGAAGAAACGGAGCAACTCCTCAAGTTCTCAGATTCTTTCATGCCTTAAAAAAATCATTTTCCATTCTGGAATTTAATGAGGTCCGACCTCACTTGGATTAAACGGGCGGCGGCTAAGAGAGAGAGAGAGAGAGAGAGAGAGAAGAAAAAAGAGAGAGAGAGAAAAAAAAAGTATATGTGTATCACGCCCCGCTCTCGGTGTTTAGTCGACCACGGCTCAGCTCTCGGGCAAGGAAATGATCATACCACTTTCTAAATCCGGGGTTAGCTGTTCGGTCAGGGCAATTGCAAGACCGGCTTCCGGGTCGAAAAGGTATGCGAGTAGTCGCGCCCCGAGCCCCTCTCGTACATCCCTTGTCTAGCATTGCTGTCTAAACAGCTCGCATACACGTATGGTCTAGTCAACAATGCGACAACTATATGACCGGTCTCCAGATCGAAGGAATGCGAATGGTCGCGCTCCGAGCCCCTTTCGTACATCCGTTGTCTGACGTTGGTAGGCTTAGCAGCCCGCATACGCGCTTGACAGGATCAACGGTGCGGGTCCGTTCTGGTCTGATCATGCAGGGCCTTGCCCTTACGTTTGGCCGACTTCAGTTCGACTTTCATAAAGGGAACAACCAAAATATTTCCTAAGTATGAAACTAGCTGTATAAGTCAAGGTGGTGTAAGACCGACCTCCGGGTCGAAGGTATGCGAGAGGTCGCGCCCTGAGCCCCTCTCGTACATCCGTTGTCCAATCACTGGCCAAACAGCTTGCACAACTTGTTGGTCCTAGACCGACAGTGTGCGGGTCAGCCCCGCCTTACCTAGCAGGGCGCGGTCAAGGTCGACCTTGTCGACTTTCCGCCCCTCACGGCCTAGGTGGGGAGCTAGATCCCCGATAAGTTGTCCAAGTATTCTTGAATAAAAAATGGCTAAGAAAATTGAAAGAACGAACGGTGTATACATACAAGCTCAAGCGATAAGTCAATCACGAGGAACAAGTCCAAGATCAACATGGCCCATCTTCTCCGCCTCATCACGGCTAGTTTGCGTATCATGTCAGCCACAACTAAAAGAGAGCAAGACATATTGTTGTGCCAATTGCAACCCTCCTCGGTCTGAAGCCAATCACGAACTTGCTCTACACGGAGAGCATACGTCTGGGAAGAAACGAGCTTAGTGAATTCTTGGGAAGCTTTGAACGCCGCAATTGCTTGTTGTGCTGCATCCGCAAACGACGCCTTTAGTTGGTTATACTCGGACTTCAGCTGGTCACACTTTGATTGGAGATCGATCAGGGCTCTCTTATCCTCTTCATTGCATGCGACAAGTATCCTTACGGCTGCCTCCGCTCCATCTGCATGCTGGCAAGCCTAGGTAGCGTGAAGATGGGCTCCATCAGCCTGACCTTGAAGCTTCGTATGCTGATCTTTCATAGCACGGAGCAATGCGGCCAGATCCATCAGTCCCTGTAAAAAAAAACAGGTCAGATGACAGGAACATGGTTTAGCATCTCTCTTTGTAGCCAAGGCAGCAAGTTCGCTTCTCCGACCTGGCACGTCTGCAAAGAAGCGAACGAGGTGAGTAGGGATCCAACCAGTAGGGTTATTTCCCTTACCTACCCTAAGAAGCAGACTACACATTTTCTCCTCTTAGCAAGTGGCTTCTCCTTAGTACCATCGGGACATGAGTGAGATGTGGGAGGACGATATTTAGCATCTTCCTTCGCTGCCAGGTTAGCAAGTTCACTTATCCGGCCCACCGTATCTGCAGGGAAATGAACGAAGTGAGCCTGGTACCCACTAACGGGAATATTCCTCTTGCCCGTCTTAAGAAGCAACATATACCTTTGCTCCTCCTAGCAGGTGGTACTTTGTGAAGCAGGGGGGCTGCATGATTCTCCCCGGCATCAGGAAGGAAAGCTGTGTGATTCTCCCGACCGGCTATACCTACAAGAAAAAAAATCGGAGTAAGCTGGAGCTGTACGGGTAGGATCGCCTCCCGTAACCCGACGTGAGAAGTAGTTCATACCCTTGCTCTTCCTGGCAATGAGTCGTCATCTACGTCAGAACCGACTCAACACCGTCATTCCCGTCTCAAGAATAGTCTCTCCGTCACTTGGATGATGGTCGCTGTTTTGGATTCACAGTCGGCCTACGATTTGCCATCCTCGTCAGGATCGACTCGGTGCCATCATTCTCATTTTAAGATCGGTCGCATCCTCCTTTACATGGATGATGACCACTGTTTCGGATTCATAACAATCACACTAAATGTCATAGTCCTGACTCTACAATCGGGCTAATCCGTCGTCCTCAAGGATGACGACTAATTCTTCATCGCAAGACCGTTCTCAACCACTCCTTCAGCAAATGGCATACTTTTGTAGATATCTTTCATGCTTTGGCTGGGATGCGGGGTGATCCAGACTTCTGTTGATCTGGTCCTGTCCCTCTGATGATGATCAGCCTCATGCCTTTACTCTTCTCGACAAAATGGTGCAGAAAATGAAGGTATGTGCTTCTCCCCAGCATCACGCAAAGAAGCTCTTGGCATCTCCCAGACATTAGGCAGGGAAGGTGCGTGCTACTCCCCAACATCAGGCAGAGAAGCTCTGAGCAACTCCCCAGGACCAGGCAAAGAAGTTACGCACTTCTCCCCGACATTAGATGGACCTGCATCAGATGTCAAGACTGAGACTTAGCATCCTTGGTCGCGTCCAGGGTAGCAAGTGCGCTTCTCCGAATTGCCATTCCTCCGATGAAACAAAGCTCAGGGCAGGGCAGGGCAGGGCAACAAATGTGCTTCTCCGACCTTCCATACCTACGAGGAAATGAGGGTCAGGACAAGACAGCAAATGCGCTTCTCCGACCTGCCATACCTTTGAGGAAATGAACAAAGAGAGCGGAGATTCTACAGGTTGGGTTATCTCCCCTTACCCAGCCTGGGGAGCAGTTTATACCTTTGCTCTTTTCGGCAAGTTGTTCTTCGCAGAGCAAGCAATCTCCCTGCCTTTCCCCAGAAGCAGATGGAGAAGCTCCGCGCTTCTTCCTTGCATGAGTTAGACCTCCATCAGATGTCGAAGGCCGAAACTTAGCACCTTGCGTTGCAGCTAAAGCATCGAGAGCACCTCTTTTACCTGCCATGTTTGTAACAGGTAATAATAGCAATCAACAGGGGCTACTTATCATGGTGAACTACTCACTGCATCTATCCTGGGAACATCAGACGAGCACCGCTCACAAGTGAAGACCGGTCTTCGCTATCCCCTCAGTGAATGGCGACTGTTGCATCTGCACAAAATGGCTTGAGAGCTCACCCTCTAGCTCCTTTTTGGGCGCATTCAAAGACGAGACCTCTCCACCGGAACAAGACCCTGGGCTGCTAATCGGACAACCAAGACCTCGGGCTGCTAATCGGAAGAACAAGACCTTGGCCGGCCAATCGGACAAACAAGACCTAGAACTGCTACCCAGACGAAGGAAACCTTATCCTCTCGCAAGCAGTGGGGATCAATGTGCACAGATGTGCAACCGCCCTTTCCCGAGCATACCTTGGCTCGCCATTTCCGGCAAACAACTATGTGACTGGCCTCTCCTGGTCATACCTTGGCTCGACATCACCAGCAGACAGTTTTTCGGGTGGTCTCTCCCGAGCGTGCCTTGGCTCGATCGCCACCACTGGCAAACAGATGAGCGACTGACCTTCCCAGAACATCTCTCGACTTACCAATAAGGCAGACACTCAATCAAGAACCGAGGGGACTAACCTTCCTTTGTTTTATTTTGAGGTACCAGTGTACTCTTTTTCCTTCACTGGGATTTTTTCCCACTGGGTTTTTTCCCAGTAAGGTTTTAACGAGGCATCCCCTCATCATAAACAAAGGAAGAGGTCTTCCCGGACGGAACGAAGAAGACCTCGGACTACTGGTTAGATAACCAGGAACCCGGGCTGCTACCAGGACAAGGAGGGTCACATCCTTGCGCAAACAGTGAGACCATGGCGGACAGTTACCTGACTGACCTTTCCGGGCGCACCACAAATCATCGTTATCAACAAGCATCTATGTAGCTAGCTAGCCTGGCAACCGGGCCGATTATAAGGCAGCTCAACTACTCCCTTTTAGCCGAGTCTACTACTCGACTACGGGAGTGGGGGACTCGTGTTGGGATAATGGACCAGGCGCAGTGCCATCGGCCCGTTATCCCCGAGCTTTGGCCCAACTAGGCCCAAGACACAGTCTCACGAGCGGAAATAGCCCATTGCTCATTTACTTATTTATCGGGCTAGTTCGCCCATCAGCTTGGACATGTATTATGTATTTGGACCAAGCCCACGTAGGTTAGGCTTTGGACTTGTGATGGATGCCTATAAATAGGTCATCACCCCCCCATGTATTCTCTAAGTTATTTTCACTATACTGAAATGCTGCTAGTTTCTCTACCTGAATATTTTCTACCAACAATATCCATTGAGGTGTCTTTTGTCCAGTCAGCAACACATCTTTAATATCCCCTCAAGATGAGTATGGATGTTCATCTTATTTGTCAGTTCAACACATATTGGATTTGGTAAAGCTTTGATGTGTGTGTGTCTATTAATTAACAAGTTGTTTTTAGAGGAAACGAAAATTTATATTAAAAACTGATCAAAGCAAGAGTTACAATTAGCCAATAGCTCAAACTCCACCATTGCATCTATCTTTCAAAAGACACCATCTAAACTCAATAAAAGCCCCACAATCAGACTCTGAGACGACCACCTGCAAAGAAGCAACGCGAATCGCTGACCACCAAACGGGCTACATAGAGTTCATAAAAACCCTTAAGGTCCCCGTACTCTTCACCCCTTCACTAACCTCATAATAGCCAAAAGCTCCCCTTAGTTCCTGATCAGACATAGAAAAGTTGTTAAGACTCAGAGTTTCATCTTAAAATAAAAAGGTCAAGCTGATAAGGACAAATACTAGCCCAAAATCTGATATAGTATTTTATTATTTTATAGCTTTCCAGTGAAGGAAAATTTCATTAACACGCTCCCTCAGCCTGAACCGGGGTGGAAAATATCGGGGTGTAATAAGTCGTCAAACCACAATCGGACTTAGCTCTGATACCATGTTATTTTGTAGCGTCACCTGCTCATGATGCTAATAATGGATAATTTGTGCAGCTCTTGATAGCGGTGACAATCATTTAATCTCTTCCATTATGAAACTCCTTCCCTTGGCATCACACTGATTCTTGTTGAATCCAATTCTCATTATGTTGGGCCTCAGAGATTTGGTTAAAAGAAGTTTGGTCATAACATGTGGTTCCTTGTTCCACTAAAACCTTACAACAACATTGTCTTTAGATGATCCACTTTCACCTCATAATATTGAAAAACATCCAAAGACTTGAGTGAAGGGATTTGATAAGTAGCAGTCGTAGGAGCGAACATACCAATCAAGATACGTTGCAAGTTCAAAGAGTTTTTAACTCCAAAAGTGACTGATGATATCTCCTCCGTGATATCTAAAGGTATATCGTCGAGAATTAATTAGTGACGGTGGAGAGCCCGTAGATTGTCTCTCTTTGGGCTTATGTTCGCATGTAAAAGCTTTGAATGCTTACAGCAAAGGTGCAGAAACCTAAGAGCCGATAAAAAATAAAGCTCAACAAGATTATAAGGCCTCTATATTTCTTCTTGAGCCTGCTGTTTTTTTGTACACAATTGAAACGTTACCAAGGTTTGGCGTGTTTTGAAGCAAACTGATTTCAGTTCACTTTAAACTCAAAGAGCCTCAGATTGGGGACCTTAATCTACATATGTTGATATACTTGAGAGCTCTTTAGTTTTAATAAGTAAGTCGGTGGCACTAGCAATAAAATCTTCAAGTTCTTTCGCTCCAATGTCTACATTAGTCATTCGAAGTTTACGAAGGTGGCTAAATCCAAGGAACTTAGACGGAGGTTCAAATGAGCAGGACCGAAAGTGTAGAAGTTTCAATTTCTGAGACTCAAAAAATACTGAAGGCAGCTTGTAGTGATTGGAATAAAATTCAAGCACGAGATGTTGAGTGCTGCTTTGGACACAATGAACATTACATTGTCCATCTCAGGGAACATATTCAGTTTTGAAATTGAAAGAATAAAGGTGTTAATTAGGACCCTCATGATGCAGAAAAACGTGGAGGATCCGCCCAATGCATTTTCTTTGGAGCAATTCATCATCTTCATTTGATGTAGGCCATACACTCTCACCCAGATAGAGACAAGAAAAGGATCCAAAAACAATTGAGCGAAACTTTTCGTTGAACATATAGAATATTCGAGGCACCTAATGGACTTATACATCTCAAGACTGTCTATCCAATTCAAAAACAAGGAAAAAAGTATAACAAAAGAAAAATAAAGCTAGAAGCAAAAAAAAAAAGCAAGAAATTGTTGTTGACCAAAATGTAGTCAAATCTTCATTCTATTGCGATTGTTCTATAGGAGGACGGACCACCAACACTTTATCTTCTTCCTAGAAGACCAAGAGATCGTCGATCTGGTCTAAAATGTCAAAATCGCCTTGCTCCTTGACTTTGCCGCTCCTTGCATTCGCCCTTCTTGCCAACCAATCTAGCCCCTTGTTGTTTCATCTGAAAATTGAGTCTTCCTCCTCTATGCCACGAAGGATCTTGCCGCCTCAAAAATCCTAGCCCTCATCTGAAACAAAAAGTTGGATGCAAAAGAACCTTTGCTGGAAAATCAACTCTAGAAAACCCTAGGGAATCATCAACTTTTCTTTGGAGATACTCTTTTACATAGCACTCTGGGAACTAAAGATGCTAAATATATATTTACAAGTTGAAAATTATTTTTAAATTTTAATTCAAACAAGGTTAATTAAATTAGTTAATATTTTTTATAATTAAATGAAAATCAAGTTCAATACGTGAAGGATGATGTAACCATTGTACTTCACATGATGCATTTACAACAACTCTATATTAAAATTCTCTTCCGTTAAAAACGGAGTGTTATTACATTTGGTTGCTCTGATACCATATTGAATGTCAAAAATAAATTAAATATGATGAATGAACTGATATTTAGTAACTAATAAGTATAAAGAATATAATGATTGAGTGAAATCAAAGAGAAGAATGTGAAATAAACTGATCCTATTGTCTCTCTAATTACAAAGTATACATCTAAACTTTCTATATGCTAAGAAGTCCTTTAATTATGCAAAATTATTGAGATATATCTAGTCAGCTTCCCTGGTCTCTGGTTAGCAGCATATCTTTAATAAACAGGGTGGTGGGGCAAGGAAAGAGTTTGCATTAAGACTTGAGCTTTCATTCTAAAAGATCAATCTAATATGAGGAATAGTCGAGATCTCATATAGTGTTTGTTGTTTGGTCATGAGAAGGCGTGTTGAAGTATTTCCAACCCCAATAAATTATCAACTTTTAGAATACTAGACACCATATTGAGATCTTAGGCTACCTGCAACGTCGTTGTTGACTTTATCAAAGTATTAGTAAGAGCATAACACCAATAAAAAACATTGATTTGATTAAGTTACATTATTGTTTTAAATAAAAAGGATTATAAGAGGTTATTACTTAGAGTATTTAAATATAAAATAAAAGGTTATACATGGCAACCCCAATTAGGTTTGACCTTGTAAATATATAAATAAAAGTTTATATTTCCTTTGTTCTTGTTAAGTCGCAACACTTCCATTTTCATGTTTGCCAATGCACAATTTTGCCCATTAATATATTTAATTCTCTAATTGTAAAATTTTCAAAAACTTCACATTTTGAAAATTTAAAGTGAGAAGAATTTAATTATATTTTTAGAAATAATTTTTTAATGTATTCGTAAATAAAATATAGTCTAAGTAGAACAAGTGAATAGTGTCAAACTTTCAATGTTGCAACTATTTAAGAACGAAAGTAACTATATAGATATACATGTACTACACAACCCAAGACCGGGAAGATTAAGAAGAGAGGTTGTGTAACCTATGGAGAAGTCGAGATGAGAACGACGGATCGAGGGAGAATTGGAGGTCCATCGTCATTACCCTTGCTACAAGTCAACAATAGAAAAATGAGTTAATAAGGAAGCAGATCAAGTGCTCAGCGATTACCTTCGGTTTCCTGACGATTTTGTCTGTGGTTAGCTTTATTTATTTTTGGTTATTTCATCAAAAGTTCTATGCTTTTCCGGATGTTTTAGTCCGGCTCGATTTGGCCGAGTTTGTTTGCTGTGGTTTTTTGCTTCCGTTTTGTCTGGGTTTCGTTTTCTCTGCTTCGGTACCTGCGAATAGGGCTTCTGGCTTGCGTTTTGGTTTCCACTTTCGCTGCTTTCCCCATTCGATTTGAGTGTGTACAGGGTTGCTGGTTTGTGTTTGGTTTCCACTTCGTTGCTTTTCTCCTTTGATCGAGTGGGGTAATTTTGATTTGTATTGAAATGGACATGATATCAAATAATGTCAAGATGTTGTCCATTGCTGAGGAAGAAAACAGGGGGCTCGTGATTGTGGCTGATCCGATTGAGACTGAGAGTGGTGTTACAGAAGGCTATAATTTAGCGGCAGTGGCCAGAGTGGTTTCTGATAAACCTGTTCGTGCTATTTCCTTTTCCCAAACTATGGCTATGGTATGGAGACCTGTGAAAGGAGTCTCGATTGATGAAATTGCGGACTCCAAATTCCTTTTGCAGTTCTATCATGAGGGAGATCTGAACAGAGTTGTGGATGAAGGACTGTGGTCCTTTGAACAGAACTTAGTGGTTATCAGACGGCTGGAGCGTATCGACAAACCGTTAGAGGTTGTTCTTGATCACGCCGATTTCTGGGTTCAGATTCATGACTTACCGCTTAGCTATATGACAGCTAGAGCAGCTCGTGGCATAGCTAACAGTATCGGCTCTTTTGTGCAATTGGATGAAAGCCCTCCAGGAGGTAAACAAAGATTGGTCATGCGCATAAGAGTCACTCTGGATGTCACCGTGCCATTAGTCCGACGCCTACAGGTTAGACAGGAGGGTGATGGATGGACTTGGGCAAATTTTAAATATGAAAGACTCCCGAATTTCTGTTTTCTGTGTGGGATCCTTGGCCATGCGGACCGTTTTTGCCCATCCAATCCACATAGCGGGCTGGGGATAGAAGAAAAACCGTATGGGCCGTGGCTAAGAGCTGACATGAGGCGTGGAGGAATGCACCCGGGGAATAGATGGCTCATTCCTAGCAACAATAAACGGGGCGATAGTAAAGGAAACATTGGTGAGGGTGACAAGGAAATAAGAGGTCAGGATAGTTATTTGGTGGAGGGCCTTATGACGAAGGGGAAGGAGACTACTACATCGGGAGATGCATCCAGGAAGCGTCGGGTCACTGGGACTGACAGCGAGGTGGGAACACTGGTGAATATGGATGTAGATGACGGGTCTCCAAAAAACTTGGAGGTGGCGGTGCTGATTGGACAGCACCGCCAGTAGCGGCAAAGGGCGAGGACTCAAAGGTTGCTCCTTTAGCGGGGGCTGGTCAAACCGCTGCTCCCTTGCCAGTGGCTGGTCAAACTGGATTATGTTATTCTCCTGTTTTTTATTCATTTCAGAACATTGCTTTGTTTTTAATTTCCCCACCTAGTAGCAGGTGCAGCATTGCTGCGTATGGAGTCTACCACGTTGCGGGGTTAGCGAGATGGTCTGCTTGTATGCACGATTCCAGCTCAGAGTCTCACCCCATTGTAGCCTTCGTTATGGCAACTTTGTATCTGGCTTTCAAGTCTATTAAATATTAAGTTATCTGTTTTCAAAAAAAAAAAGGAAGCAGATCAAGTAATTATAGGGGTTATTAGCGAGATTTTTTAGTTTGCAACGCACTTTTTGGTGATATTGAACTTTGCATCCCATTTTCAGAATCATTAAAAGCTTGTATGGTAACATCTGTTTTCAGCTCATCAGTCTTATCAACCAGTTTTAACATAAACTTATAACTTTTGATTTGGAGCGCTAAATTGTGTAATAATTCAAACAAGTAAGATTAAGGTTAATTTTTTTGCTGAAGTTATTGTAGACAGTGGAGGACCTGGGGGCTGGGGGACGTAACCCCGCTTCTGACCTCAAAATTTAGTATTAGTACTTATAATTAAACTTGTGCCTCCTACCTAGAAAAAAATTAGTATCCGGGAAGATGATAATTCCGTCAAAGAGCATATGATAATTGTAATGAGAAATGTAAATTATCACAAGGTTATGATGGATCCTAAAGGTATCGGAAAACTAGAGAGGGGAGAGACTGAAAAATGCTAAGTGTGGATTGAGTAGAACATTTGGCAGGGTAACAACAAGCTACTGCACAAGAATGACGATCACTTTCCACAAGTTGGAAGGTGATATTTAGTGTAAAACAAATACTTGGGCATCAAGTAAAAATATGTTAGTCTAATAACATGGCGACACGTGTAAAGCTTGATTGGCAAGAGATTGGAGAAAACTAGCTAATTGGTAATATGGGTAACAGATTTGATTCCTTTTGTACAAGACTGCGTAAGAGAGAAACATGTGTAAGCCTAGAACCTTCTGTCTGTAACCGCCTGAGTGACGTAAGCCCTAGACAATTGTCATGTTGATGGCATAGTCGTAGCCATGTGTGGAACTTGAGAACTGAAATTAGCTAAGTCCATAATCCTCCCCGAGGCCACGAGCTCTGCGGAGTTGCGCTCGGGAACAGTGTACTAATTTAAGAGGAGGATGGCCTCAGTTTACTCATGAGAAATAACTTATGCTCCTTTTAGTTCTTTGACTTCGTGGGGTGCTGGTTGACATCAAGCTCGATCTTAGCGTGGGCTTTGGCGCTGACCTCGGCGGGCTCGGCAACAGTTTTGAACTTATCTTGATGATCTGAGGACTGGTTTGTGGGACCGACCACGGTGGGTGCAGCCTTGTCCTTGACGATAGTTCTGGACTTGTGTTTTCTTGGAAGCTTTTGTCCGTGAATGTTGATACCCCTGATGTGTGTGGGAATATACATCATCACATATCATGGTATTAACATTGTTACTAAAATTTCTTTGAAGAGTAACATTCATAATCTTTTTGCTAAATATCTTAATTCAGAGTTAGACGTCAAAGATATGACAGAGTTTCTAATGTGCAGGATAGCCTATATGGATTGAAGCTCTTATCTTAAGTAAAAATCCATACACAAGACACATTTGTTGTATTTCTCTCTAATTGCAATTAGTTTTGTCAAGGATTTGCATATCCTTGTCAAATTTGAGTCAAAATTTGTACAAAAACAATATGCCATTAAAAAAATTCACATGGTCCTAACAAAAAATGTGTTAATTCACAATGAATTAGTGTTCGACTCTGATTTTTTATAACGCAATATGATAAAAGTTCAATTTGTAAAATCAGAAAATTAAATAAAATTGTATTAAAGGATGGGATAAAATTATAGAACCTTGAATTATAGTTCATCTTCGGGTATGGTAGTATTATATTTCAAACAAGTTCCAAACACTCCTTGTGGCGCAACGTATAACATTGGACATGGTGCTAATTGGGAACTAAAATCCTGACCATTTTATAATATGAAAAATAACTATAATTTTAATCCAAAATCAGATATGGTGCAAAGACGATTCATTTGTAATACAAATTGTGTCTCCATATCATAAAGTCTTATATTGTTGGTTAGGATTGTTATAATAGGTTCAAAATTAGACTTATACTTCATAGATGTACATTGCTTAAAAGTGTCATTGAGTAATCCATTTCAGTATTAAAAAATACAGACAAGAAAAATAGACCAATGACACATTTCACAATCTACACAACAGTGCCCTCCTTGAGAATTTTTTTAAATATTGCATTGATTGTAAAGGACTATTTTAGTTATGTCTCATATAATTTGTTTTATCAATTTATCAATGAAATATACTTTTAATATATATAATTTTCACAACCCCGGATTAAGTCGATTCAACTACTCCAACATTGCACCCGAAATCTATCATTTTTAACAGATTCAACGGATTGAGTAAAGTTCTATATTCCCAAACGGATTTTACACTTTTACATGTCCTAGGTCCAAAAATGAGTTAATAAGGGAGCAGATCAAGTATTAAATATGACCAAGACAAATGAGATGAATATTGTGGCATAGATGAAAATGGAAATGACACTTAAAATGAGAGGAAAGGGATATGTTTTTCACCTATGGCTTTAGGCATTTTATTCCAGCTGGTACCCTCGTACAGCTAAGCTTCGCTTTCGCTGGCCAATCACCTCTCACTTTCAACTCCTTCAATTCAATATACCATTATATTTAAATCCATACTTAGTGGAGTATATACTCTTAATTCCTCCTTTCCTCGCTCTTTCCTTTCTCCCCTGCTTGCCCCCTAAATTTCACACGCCGTGCTCTTTCGCGTCCTAAACGTACCTATCTGCTTTTTCAGCTCACGCTCTTATCACGCTTTTGGCTTTCTATAAATATCTAGTGAATCCACACTTTCATCACTTATCTTTTGTTTGTGCAATCCCAATTAACTACGGACTTTGCCTAAAATAGAAACAATGGATATGATGGGGAATTACTATTCTGGGAATTTTCTTACGGCGGCTGCGTCGTCTTCCCATTTTTGGTCGGAACAGGGTGCCGCCGCCGGCGCTGAGTATTCGCCAATTTCTTCCGACGACACTGGCAGTTCCAGCAGCCATTGCAATTTCTCGACGAATTCAAATATGTTTGAAGAGGATATGGTCATGTTGGCTTCGAACAACCCCAAGAAACGCGCCGGCCGGAAGAAGTTCCAGGAGACGCGTCACCCGGTGTACAGGGGAGTGAGGCAGAGGAACTCCGGCAAGTGGGTCTGCGAGGTCAGGGAGCCCAACAAGAAGTCGAGGATTTGGCTCGGGACCTTCCCGACGGCGGAGATGGCTGCCCGGGCTCACGACGTCGCCGCCATTGCTCTCCGAGGCCGATTCGCCTGCCTCAACTTCGCAGACTCTGCCTGGCGGCTTCCCGTCCCGGCTTCCTCCGACGCCAAGGACATCCAGAAGGCCGCCGCAGAGGCTGCCGAGGCGTTCCGGCCTGAAATGGGTACTGAACCCGCCGCCGACGCGGAGGAGATGACGCCTGAAAATAGTGGGTTCTTGATGGACGAGGAGGCGCTTCTTGAATCGCCGGGATTTTACACTGACATGGCAGAAGCTCTTATGCTGCCTCCACCTGGATATACTGATGGTGACGTGGAGCCTGTCGTTGACGTGTCACTGTGGTCTTACTCCTTTTGACTGCTCACTCCTCTATGGTGTATTTGTGTTGTCTATTATTCTGTACTATTAGTTAGGTTAGTGTTAGTGTATGTAGGATGCAATTATAATTATAATAATAATATAATTATATAATCATTATAGACATGAAACAAAGAAGAAGAATACAAGTTGAGAGTGATTTTGTTCACCTCTTTTTGTCTTTCTCCAAGCAGCCAATTATGGATTGTGGTAGCCCAATCTCTTTTTCTTTTTGTGTACATTTTCTGAAGCTGTACGACTGGCCATAAGTAGTCCATCAATAATATCTATGGGCAGTTATTTGCAAAAGAATCTAAAAAATGCTTTTCTTGCTGTTGACTTTTCAAGTCTCCAATCTATGTAACATCTTTTATATTGATTTATAATCTTTTATGTTGAATGTATATGACATACGAAGTATTAGTGAATATTTTAATGATAATTAGGAGTGAGATGTCCACTTTTTATGTGTGATGGTACCATGGACGGTGACCATGGCTCAATTATGAAATAATGGTTCAAGCCCTAAACGGGCTTATCCCATAAACGGACTTAGCCCATAAACGGGATTAATGTTAATTAGCCGCGGGGCCTAACAAGGAATCAGGCCTACGAAAGGAACCCACAACCAGGTCAGGCTGGACAAGCAGGACAGCAGACCTCGAGCCTGGGCGGAGTTCTAGTGAGGCCGAGATATTCCTAGGGCTTACGTGGCAGGCTATCATTTGACCATAGCTATCTGGCAGCAGGCAGGAATAACGGAAGAAACGTGGACTTAAAGGGAACAATCATTGCACAACGTCCAAGATATTACAGGAGTCATATTCGACTAGAATATGATTGATAGTATTTATTGTATCAGTTTCCTCCTAGAATACTAGTTCCTAGAGTCTATAAATACTTCCTGTGTATTTTCTATCAAAGGACCGAACTCCGGATAATAAAATATTGCCTTACGCTGCCTAATTTTCATCTGCTCTCGTAGATATAGCTCTCGTAGTTAGATTAAACTCCATCATGGTTCGGAAATGATGTTTTAATCTCGAACTATCAATTTTAGTGTGAATGTGAAATGTCCGACATTAATATCAACTTATAAGTTTTCAATGTGATTTTGAAATGATGAGTTCCCGTTTCAATTTACCAAATTTGGTGTGAAATGACTAGTTCTCATTTTAACTTGCCAATTTTAATGTGATTCTAAAATGATGAGTATCAACCTAAATTCTCGACTATGCGGACTCCATTTAAAATGCTCTCAACTTATCAATAACGGTGTCATTCTAAAATGTTGAGTTTCAATCTCCACTCTTAATTATGTGGACTCCAATGAAAATACTCTTAGCTAGCTTATCAATTCCAATCTCAACTCTCAGGTTATGTGTACTCCATTGAAAATGATTCTCAATCCAATTATGATATACTCCATCAATTATATATAGAGTAGTGATTCTGTCAGGCCGGCTTGACAGGATTTTCCGCCGGGCCGAGGCCATTTGGGACGCTTCCGGTTGAAATTGTTTGATGAAATTTTTTGATCATGTTTTTATGAACTCTAATTTAAGTCCACCAAATTTCAGCTTAAAACTCAAACGAGAAGGTGTTTAAATAATTTTTGTACAAAAATTGCAGTATATATATAAACAGCGCAGTGTTTTTCAATTTCACATTTGAGTGACTTCTCGATCGAATTTTTAGATTAAATTTGATGGACATAAACTATGCTTGATGAAAAACATGCTCTAAAAATTTCATCAAATAATTCCACCGGAAAGGACCTCAAATGGCCTTGGCCTGACGGTCCCATCAGATCAGCCTGATATGATCTGCCCTCTCCATGTAGACAATTAGATATCTCATCTTGTGTTTATTGATTTTGTTGGTATCCTAGTCTCTTATTGACGTTGGTGTGTATAACATGTATGCTATAACTTGTGCAGTTAACTGGGCAGTTCATACATATAAACTGTGCAGTTAACTTCAGCAAATTATTTGACTGCCTTTCCGATTGCATTTTTTAGCTGAACTTTGGTATGGATAAACTAGACTTCATGAAGAACATGCTCAAAAAATTTCATCAAAAAATTCCACCGGGAAGTGCCCGAAATGCCCTCGGCCGGACGGCGGTTCCCGACTACTCTCTCTCTCTCTCTCTCTCTCTCTCTCTCTCTCTCTCTCTCTCTCTCTCTCTCTCTCTCTCTCTCTCTCTCTCTCTGTGTGTGTGTGTGTGTGATTTTTATTAAAATGTAAAAGCTCAAATGTTTGATTAAAAGCGACATTTAAATAAAAGTAAAAAAATGCCCCTATCATAAAAATCAAACGGTGCACACAAGTTGGTGAATATTGGGTAACTTGGGGTATTGATTCATATTCATAATCGCTATATATTACTCCGTACTTATATATGCGTTTCAATATTTATATTTATGATGAATAGCATAACTTTAGAATAATAGAAGTGCCTGGCAAATGGAAACATGTAAATATAACGACTTGCATGCAGTGGAGGACCTAGGGGGTCCTAGGTGGGCAAGTGCCCCCGCTTCTGATCCCGAAGTTTAGGATTAGTACTTATTGTGCCCCCGCTATCTGGTCAAAAAAATTAGAGATTTGTCCATAATTATTACCGAAGTAGAACTAATGCATATATATATATATATATATATATATATATATATATATATATATATATATATATATATATATATATATATATATAAAGAAAATAAAATTACGGTCATGAAACTATAGTTACTATGCATAGTCATGATACTGATAGATTGACCACAATTACGGTCACTAAAATTACCATTGTAGTTACTAAGCCTTATTGTTGTCCACTATCTTTATTTCAATCATATTGTCATTATTTTAAAAAAACTCTAAGGCTATGTTTGGTATGACGTAATCAACCATGTAATGTAATAAGCATTATATGTTGATTTGATTACGATGTTTGGTATGTCATTTCATTTTAAACCGTAATATAATGATTATTGCATATGTGGAACTCATTACTGTGATTTGTGTAATAAGCATTACATTAAACAACATGTGTATTTGAGATTACAACTTACACACACACTGCACACACACACAATGTACACACGCACACTGCACACATTGCACACACGCACACACTGCGCGCGCGCACACGCACACACTGCGCGCGCGCACGCACACACTGCGCGCGCACACACACTGCGCGCGCACACTGCGCGCGCGCGCACACACACACACACACTGAACACACTGCACACACACTACCCACACTGCACACACAACACACTGCACACTGCACACACTGCACGCACAACACTCACAAAGACACTGCACACACTGCACACACACCACACACACACACCACACACACACACACACTGCGCACACACTGCACACACACACAGACTGCGCGCACATATAGATAAAAAAAATATTATTATGTAATGTTGATTACAATTCAAAGTTGTTATTTAAGTAATCAAACATAGTAATGGAATAGAGACTCCATTACATTACATTTTGTATTGCATTACGCACTTCATTCCATTCCAACTATATAGGACTCGATGATATCGAACACATAACAATTGTAGTAAGATATTGTAGTATGAATTATAAACAACCACGACGTTGTGATGGAGCAAATCCTTATAGTTAGACATACTCTTGATATGGTTACTACACTTTCTTTGAAAAGTGGCATTAATGGTTTTCTTACTTAGTGTAAATAATGTTTGTCCAAAGTTAAAGGTCAAAGATATAACAAGGGTGTTGGAGATTTACTCGAAAATAAAGCTCAATTGAATTTACATGGTCCTTAATCATTTTAGGTTTTCTAAAATGATGTCAAAGAAATATTTTAATATATTGATTATTATTATATATATTATGAGAACAATTGTGTGCACGTTTTGGTCTCATAATAAATATAATGATATTACTATAGTATATTTGGTCATTTGTGTCGACTTCAAATATGGAGTATTAAAATTTGCATTTAAAAGATGCTAATTGCGGCACTTGTAGTGGATAATGACAAATGTTGTTTTATCATCTATATCTATATCTATATAATATAATAAAGCAATTCCTTGGAAGAAGCCTATGAAGAAATTTTGACATGTGGCAACATACTCTAGAGTAAAAATTGACATGTGGCATCATATAAATGTAATTTTCAACTCTAATCTCAAATGCATGCACGCAGCATTTATAGGAACTCACATATATAAGTGAAAAAAATCTATTGACCTTAGCTTCCAAAACTTCTAAACTGACACACATGAATTTACATTCAGTTTCATTAAAATAAAAAATGTCTATTGAAATTCCATTAGACTTAAGTGTTAATATCCGTTTATATATATATAAACATAAAGCACAACTAGCAGTGGCTTTTGTGCACACATGCTGATCTTAAATTATAGCACCCAATATAAAAGCATTCAATATCAAAGTTCATACTCCGTATCATATGACTGTGGAAGTTTCCGATTTAAAATGCCTCAAAGGTTCCATTTTCACTAGCGATAGTAATTCATTTTGCTAAGCTTGCTAATTTCCATTACTACTTTCGATCATTATACTCCGTAACTATTATTTTTATTAAGTTTGCTGGGGTATTTTTATCATTCAGTTTGCAAAAGGTGAAGAGTTATAGAGCTATTTTATATTTCATAAATACGGATGATATGATTCTATATTTCTATCATTAATTAATATAATGTCTTATTGCATATGATAAAATTGTTGCGATTATAATTGTCCAATTTTTTCTTGGCACTCGAGGGGCTGTGAGCCTCCAATAAGCGAGGAAAACAATCAAGTTTTTATCATTTAGGAAAAGATATGTCTAAGACTGTGAGCCCGATTTTTAGATCCATGATTCTATCTATTTATTAAATGCCAGTCATAAGGAGTAGTTTACAAAAACAAATCATAAATTAAATGTTATTGCCATATAAAAAACATTGTGACATCCTTACAATCTTTTACATTCTATTCTAGCTATTTTGTTGGAATTGTAACAAAATTCTTAGTTTTTCAAGAGAAAAACCCCTACATAACAGTCAAAAAACGGTTAAAGTATATTTTAAAGTAAACATACTTATATGATATACTTTTTTAGTATATAAATGTAAATGATGAATCAGAAGTAATAGAAGAAACATTTTGAACTATTTCCAAATTTTTCCTGATAAACAATGATAAACACATATAGCCTTTAAGAATAAAACTTTACATCATTCGGCTGTTTCTTTCTCACTCTTTTATATGTTATTTATGTTCCGTTTCAATTTATGATTACTATGTATTACTTACCCTATAACAGTCAATTAACACTTTTTAAACAACTATTGTAAGTAGAATAAACTTTGATTATATTCATATTTGTATTTTCAATTCTATAAATCTACAGTCGTTTACCCATTTTGTGTATTTTTCTTTTCTTTCTCTTTAAAATATACTTCAGATTTCTCGAAAAATTTAACCATGACGTACTTTTACCGTGCGACGCACGGGTACACATACTAGTAATATAATAAAGCAAACCTTTGTGGAATGCTTTAGAGAAAATTTTGACATGTGGCATTCTCTTCGTGCAAAAATTCGCCAAGTGACAGCTCCATATTAATACAATATCATTATGAAGCTCAAAGCAAACCTTTTGAGCTTCTTAACACATGTTACATACATCAATTATAAGCATTTAAAATGACAACAATGCTTGATGTATCCACTCTTATACCCACCTTATACCCATCAGGGTTCACAGAAAAAAAATACTTCACAAACATAGGTGGGTACAAAAGTGGGTATAAGAGTGGGTACAAACATCATTTTTGTTAAAACGATCAAGAAAAATGCATTCACCTTCCAAAAAACTCCACATATACATACTTCGTATTACAGTAATGGTTTTGCCCAGTCAGATGGACAAGACCTTCTGTCCGGCCGACGTCGTTAGGGTAGGTTTCCGATTGAAGTTTTTGAACATGTTCTTCATGAAGTTTAGATTATATCTACAAAATTTCAACTTATATTTAATCGAAAGACAGTTACATAAATTATTGAAAAAAAATCCGCTTTTATATTTAATCGAGAAGTCAGTTAATTAAATTATTGAAACAAATTATGCCAAACTATATACATAAAAGCGGATTTTTTTTCAATAATTTATTTAACTGACTTCCCGATCTGAAATTTCATGGACATAATCTACACTTCATGATGAACATGCTAAAAAATTCATAAAAAATACACTGGTAATCTTCCCAAACGTCGGTCGGTCGGTCGAATGATCCTGTCTGGAAGGCTGGACGAGATCTCTTTCCCTCATAAGCAAACGATGCCCCCTTATAAATTGCTTCGGCACAAAATAAAAAACGGTCTCTCCAGCGCATAAAGGGTTGTGAGTTTACATTCTCATCATCTTTGGTAAAATCAAGTCCACCACGAAGACATTCATAAACCGCTCGACCGTAGTTTTTAGCGGATAACCCCAATTTGGGTTTAATAGTACATCCCAGCAGAGGATGCCCATACTTGTTCAATTTATCTCTCTCAACTTGGATGCCGTGAGGCGGACCTTGAAAAGTTTTAGTATAAGCTGGAGGTATTTTAAGATCTTCGAGACGTAAAGCGCGGAGTGCTTTAAACCCAAATACAGTCACTACAATCGAAGTAAACATATTCATAACAGAACCTTCTTCAAAAAGGTCTAAAGGCTGGTAAGTCCATCAGTCCACACGGTTGTCCATGTTCCAGTAGAAGATTCCGCAGCTACCGCGGCCCCCGCTTCTTCAGGGGGAACTCCAGGCTGAGGAGTGACTCGAAATGCTGCCAAGATATCTTAGTGTAAATCTTATCTATTACTTATGTCATCATATTTCCTTTTAATGCATTTATCCCACTTCTTATTTCACTCGCTTTAATGGTTATTTTGCCCACCTATTTATCTCCTATAACACCTGAAATAGACACATTAATTATTAAAATGAAGATTAAAATATCTCGAAATGTTTTAGTTAAAATTCTTCAAAGATTACATTTTCTCTAGGCATGTTTTTGGATCATCAACCGGTAAAACTATTTCAATCTCAATTTACTAAGCACACCGATTCACTTTATTGATTAATCATTACAATTATTATATTTATCAAGTATGTTTTTCCCGTTAGTGTAACTA